>SAXG01000032.1:113385-488065 GCA_012932865.1 Amylostereum areolatum
GTCTCGTGAGAAGGTAGCCTCCTGAATCCCTCAATGAGACATTGTCAGGTCCATGGTTTAATTCCTGCATGGTTGAGGGCGCGAAAGAGTTCTGGTTTCAGGAGGACATGTTTTCATTGTCTTTCTCCCCCTTCTCAAGGCCGCTAGTCGGGAAATAGCATGGTTTACCCATTGTTTTCAGGCTTGTGGAGTAGCGTACAATGATACTCTTGTAGCTCCGTTAACCACGTGTGTCTCGATTTAGCTTCTGTGCCTTGCGAAGTACGTGAGATTGCGATGATCCGACCAGATTTCAAACTCCGTGTGCCCCCATGAGGTATTGTCTCCATTCCTCTAGCCCGTCATGATAGCCAGTAATTCCTTGTCATAAATCTCATAGTTCCTCTCAGCTTCGCGTGAGGGACTTTGAGAGGAAGGCGACCGGGTGCCATTTGCCATTGTCCTGTTGTTGCGAAAGTACCGCGCCCGTGGCATAGTCAGAGGAGTCCGCCTCGACACGGAATGTCCTCTCTGTAGGGATTGCTAGAACTGGTGCGATGTTATACGTCGCTTGAGTTCCTCAAAAGCCTCCTGCTGCGGGGTGTCCCAGACCCATTCCGTCTTCCCTGTGAGCTTAGTCATTGGGTGAGCAATGCCACTGAAGTCCTTGATAAAGCGACGGTTGAAGTTGCAAAAGCCCAAAAAATTGAAGTTGTTTCTTCGTTTTTGGGGCTGGCCAATTGGTGATTGCCGCACCTTTGCTGGATCCATGCGAACCCTTCCTCCGCCGACAATCATGCCCAGGTATTCATTTCTGCCTTCTCAAACTCGCACTTTTCTGGCTTCAGATAGGTTGTTTCTCTCGCAGGATCCGAGGACCTCCTGACTATCCGACAATGTTCTCTCAGCGTATGTGCGACCGGCACCATGGTGCGCACGACCTGTTAAGAACTTCGCAATCCTTGCGTTCGGTACGTACTTTGTCCCTCTAGCTAATCGACCATGCCCGCCGCTGCCTGATACGCATGCCCTCACTGCCCGAACAGCTGACAACCCCGCGGACGCAAGATGCACTGTGACCGTGTTCACCCTGGCCTCCTCACCTTCCCCCGTCCCCGTCCCTCAGCCCTGAGCCTGTCAAACCCTCCACCCCACTGAACTCCCCCCCACCTCAAAACGCCTCCCTGGTCTCGGAACCGAGCCCCATGGGACGGTGGCCCTCCCAGCTGCCACAGTCCACCATCCTATCTCGACGGTAGGTTTCTTGCCCTGGCCAACCGTTTATTGCTCATCAATTGCTTCATAGGACGTCCTGCGACGGAAAATGGTATCTACCTGCCCGACGGAAACACCCTGCCTCCGCGCAACCCTGGCCCTGGTCCCGACTGGGCCCGTTTCAAGACCGACCCACATTCCAGCTCGCAGACTTTCTCTTCCGGGAGAGCAGATGTCTGCCGGCAAGCTTGACCACTTGTTTGCCTCTGGGGAGAGAACGGCATGCGGAAGACGCCCCTTTCGCAGCCCACAAGGAGCTCTACAAGACTATCGACCACATACTCACGGCGACGCACGTGGCGCTCCTTCAAGACGGCCTAAACGGGCGGAAATTGCCCCGAAAGCCCCCTCCTGAAGACGCGTGAGCTCGAGGGTGGTTGCGACCCGGATGCGTCCTGACCAACATCCTCGACAACCCGGAGTTCAAGTTCGCTTCGATGCCGCGCCCTTATCACTACGATTGCCGACGTGCAACGGCGGCGGTGGACAAACTTCATGACGGGCATTTCGCATGGCGCAATCAGTACGTACTTATCGCACCACCCACTTCCGCCCTTGACGGCCTTCATGCAGGACAAGATAACGAGGACGACGAGACCACGCGGGTGCGATGTACAGTGCATCATCCTCGGCAGCGACAAGACCACGGTTATCTGTGGCCACGGGCAGCGTTAGAGTACCACCCGTTGTACATTTCCATCGGCATCTTCACAACGCGCGTGGCCGTGCACATCGCACGCTCCATCCCTCGGTTCCTCGCTATACCTACATGTATGTCGCGTACGACTTGCTCGATTGTAAACCTAATGTGATCTCCTGCCAGCGGATCGACGCGAGGAAACGATGCTGAGTTTCGCGCCTTCAAGCGGCAGCTAATGCACTCGTCGATCAGCGCCATCCTTCAGTCCATCCGTGGCCACATGACCACCCCCGTCGTTCGCAGGTGCCCGGACGGACACTTCCGTGTGTATCTTCGACATCGGACCCTTCATCGCGGACTACCCTGAGCAGTGCGATCTAGCAGGATTGTCCAAGGTTGGTGCTTAGGTGAGCTCAAATGCTTGTGTTGCCTACGGTAAGCTCACCACTGGAAAGATGTGATGATGCACCCAGACGACCTCGACGGGCCGGGTGACCGCGCAACGGTGACTGGACGGATTTATGGTATCGGAGTACGAGATTGGGATCTACGGCTCAACTGGGGATTGATGGCAACACACTGTGGTGGTCTACGCCCGTCGTTCAGGGCTTCATTTCTGACCACGCGTCAGACCTTTCCACAAACGATTTCCCCCGCGCCAAACATACACCGATGTTACCCCCGACCCCTCTCCCATCAGCTTATCCAAGGGCTGTTTCAAGGACCACCTTGTCGATGGGTTGGCAAGTATCTCTTGCAGACGCACGGGAAGCAACGCTGCTGACCTGTACATGGATGACATAGACCGCCGGTAGTGCCTTGGCCACACTTACTTGATGAAACCGCTAAACCTCGTGGAACCCCCAGTTAGCCGCTGTTCCCGCCTTCCCTGGCCTGCGGCGATTCCCCGACGGCCGCCGCTTCAAACAATGGACGGGGACGATTCGAAAAGGCTTGATGAAGGTATGTCTTCCCCACCCTTGTCCTGCACCTCACTGACATTCTGATCACAGATCACATACCAGCCATGTCGACTACGTCCGCCGACATGGTTCGCGCCATTTCGCCAATGCTCGACTTCTATTACCTCGTCCGCCGCCCCGATATCAACGAGGACAACCCTCGATGCCTCAAGGAGCCCTGGCCCCTTCCACCTCTACCGGGAGATCTTTCCGCCACACGGGTGTTCGCGGCGCTCGTGGCTTCAACCTCCCCCCGCAGCATGCCATGTCACACTACCTGGTTCTCACCCAGAGACTTCGGTGTGTGGTTGAAGATGGCCATTGCTCGTAGCATCACGGAGTCCCGTCACATCAGCGCCGTCAAAGAGCCGTGGCCCGTTCTAATCGTACGAGGCTTAGGTCAAATGCTCACAATCAACAGAGGCTCGACAAACTGGACGCCGCTGTGCTGATTTGTGGGACCGTGGCTTGCTCCCCGAGAATCGGCGTCTCCCACCAACTTTCCTGCCGCTCCCGCCAGCCGACACCTCAAGTGCACGTCCCACCGAAAAGAAGCTATTGAGCTCAGGAGTTGCACGAACAGATACATGCTGATTGTACAGGATGCAGAAGCGCTGATGGTGTTGTCAAACTGACATTAGCTGCCCAAGCGTTGCAGGTGCGTGACCAGCTCTGTAACACTGCTCACTTCTCACTCCTTCCTCCAGCACGTGATCGCCGCATAATGACGAATGTTGCGCAAGTGATCAATCATCCAAAATCTCGTGATTTTACTCGCCGCCTTCTGTTTCAACAGCTCCCCCCCATTGATCCTCTCCCACCCGACAACAACCTCCAGGAAGACCCTGACGCATCCGTGTCTTCCAATACGTCACGCTACTTCCATCCCCTAGAGATGTCTCCGGTCTGGAAGGCATTGCACACGAGATATCCGTTCCACACCTCAGTGGCACAGGTCCGGTCCGCGAGAGACACAATCTACATCGTTCGAAGACGAGACTCTCCCAGGGATGCCGGCATGGCCATCACGCGTGTCAACTTTTTTTCTTGTTCCGTCACTATGGGACCGTCTACCCGTGCGCGCTGCTCGACCACTTCAACGTGTAGGGACGGGTCCCGACTCCTGTAACGGGGATGTGGAAGGTTGTCCACCCAGAGGACAAAACCTGGCCGCCTGCAGACCGTCGAAACACCTTGACACTGTCCTGCGCGCCGCACACTCATCCCCCACTTTGGTGCTGGGTTTGTTCGCCCGATTACTGGCCACATTCCCTTACCTGGACGCGTTCAATACTTACTACGTTAATAAGTACGCGGACCATCACTCCATCAAATAGCGTACTAGAGTGGACTTGTTATTGCTTCCTTACTTAACGATTTTTGTTATAGGACTTCATTTGATAAGCTACAGTATGAAATCGGGATCGCCCTCGGAGCTCACTTAGGTCTGAATAGGTCATCGCCGAGACTATCAGATCCCCACGACTCGCCAACACGACGCGGCACGCGATAGGCCGGCAAAGGCCGGTTAGGTGGCCAGAGGTCGAAATAGGTGAGGTGCACTTTTCCTGATGTTGCTTTAAGCGTCTTGAAATTAGAGATGCGCAAAGCTCGCTCTGCGCCCCCCTTCCCACATACAAATTGGGAGCCAATCGACTGCTTTGAATCTATCTCTGCTTTCCCATCTCTGCGACCCATGACCTGCTGCTCTACTTCTCCATGAGCCAATGAATTGTTTTGAATCTATCGCTCTCCTTGATCTCTCCGCCTCGTAACTGGTCGACATGCTTCCCATCGTAGTATCTGGTCTGATGGAATATTCCCTCGACCTCCTAAAGGTGTCGCTAGATGCTAGATTCACCGATACGTGCACATTGACGCTCTGCGCCGGAGGGTCGAGACTCAATGTCTCGACTGAGTATACTCACTAATCTATTGTTCACATCGGTTATCGCAATCGTCAAACAACGAGCACTGTTGATGGAATTGTTAGACTTTGAAAGGACGGTCCGGGCGTCAGGCGCATTACAGAGGCGTGAGGACAATATTTGGGCCACATGAGGTGAACGGGAATCGCGACGCCGAAGAGGACCCGTGAAGCTCCTGCAGATGTGTGTCCGCCAAAGTGCATTTTTTGAGGCAAAAGTTGTCGAAATCGCTCCCCAGAAAGTGGCATCTTTTGAGCCAAAATCTGGATATCCTTGTCAGAAAAGTGCATTTTGAGGCCGCTGGGCCAACTTTTAATGGCCAAAAAGCTTGGTCCTGAGCCGGAGACGGCGGAAAAACGGCACGTGCTTCAGGAACAGGGCCGAGTCTTAGCCGAAAAGTGCATTTTTGGGGCCTAAAAAAGTGCATTTTTGACCGGAAAATCGGGAAGTTCGCCGGACAAACATCCACAGGAGCTTCACGGGTCCTCGCCGAAGAATGTGGTCAACGTCGTCATCATTTCTTGGAATCAGCCCCCACGTCCAAGTACGCTTCGATATCTCGTACACAGCCTTCCTGTTCAACGTGGACATAGCATAGGAAAGTGTAAAATACGCGCACCGTTAGCGCGGGGATAAGTACACAGGCCGGCGTGATGAGCACAGAGCAGGTTTTTGGTTCGTGTTTATTGAACGTCGAACGTTTGAATCCATGCACTGTACATGTATAATCGACCCCCGCACTCACCGCCGCTGGCAATTTCCGTTTGTGTAGGGACACGCCTGAACCGATTGGGACAGCGACTGTGTTCGTTCGTTTTGGGCCCCCCCGCCGTCGTCACCACCGCTTTTATCTTCCTGCTCCCCGTCGCCGCTCTCGCGCACCCAAATTGGTACGCTACGATCCGCGAACAAGCTCGAAAGAAGGGGCCTTCACGGAGGCGTCCCGGTTCTTGATAGACCACATCGTCGTGTAGTAGCGTGGCGGAAGTGGCTAAGCGCTCGGGCCGAAGGCATGAAGAAACAGTTGGTAGAGGCGGAGTGGTGAGGCAAGGTGGGTAACGACTGAAAATCACGCGCATCTTCCTCGTCTATGGGATGCCCATCTTCGTCGCGTTCCCTTTCTCTCCTCGCGCTCCTGAGCCGTTTTGACCTGTGCTTGGCCACTCGGAAAGTGCGTCGTAGCTGGGATCGTTAAGAGGACGCGCCTTTCTGTTCGGGTCGTGTATCTCTTTCGCGGCTAAATGTTGTGGAAACAGAGGCCCGAACGTAGCCAGTACCGGCGTTAACGTGTACCCAAAAACTGGCTGAGGGAGTACCAGATCTTGTTGCCAACGCTCATTGCCTAGGTTATTGAGATGAACTTGCTATCCTGGCCTGCAGTGCGATGCTCTCCAGCTCTCGACGGACGTCATTTAATGCCGACCACGGTTACGCTCCGGCGCTCGCCGCCCACATGAAGTTGTTCGGTGCGCGCCAGTCCCCGCAATGCATATCGTGAGATGCGCAAGGAAACAGGTAGACGGAACCATTGTATTCTAGATAACGTTAGCGCATCACGCATAACAAGGGCAGTGAAAAGAAAACCTAGATGAAAAATGTAGACGGGTGCGAGGGAAGGCAAAGGGGCGACCAAGGACGGAAACGTACCACAACGAGAATGTCATGTATAACCGTCTCCCTCAATCCTACATCAAATTAATCCTCCGCATATACTACCACATCAACGCCTCGTATTTCCTGCGGATGTTTTGAAGCGTCGGAGACTAGTTGCATACGGAGGTGGACGCGGAATGGCCATGTTGGGGTTGAAAAGGGGTACAGTAAAGGGTAAGCATAGCATAAGCGAGGGCGACAACGCTCGCTAGTAGGCAGAACGCAAGGCGTGCGGTTTAATCAGCATGCAAAGGTACTCGGAGTCAGTGCACACGCTCTACCATTCCGCCTGAAAATCAGTAAACTTTCCCTCTGCGAGCCTGCGCAGCGCACCGCTGCTGAGAGGATGCTCGAGGCGATACAGTATCTACTGGTACACCTACAAGGTAGTGAGCACTAGATCAGCAGGCGACGTCACCCGACAGCCAACATTTTATCTCTTGTTCATTGTTCTCTTTGATATGATCGTCTGGGGATTAGATATCAGCAACATCCTGGTTGATGGATTGAGGGATGTAGGACACGGAAGCGACGTACCGTACAATATTCAGTCAGAACGTAGCTCCATATTTCTCTGGGAACTTTTCATGGGCGATGCTGCTCAGGTGATTCTGAGGTACAGCGTCAATGGCAAGTAGTGAGAGTCAATGTCGTGGTAAACAAGCGGCGCGACATGCCGTATTGAGAGGTTTCTGACGACGACCTAGATACCAGTGGAGGATCAGAAGCGAAACCACATGTTTAGGATCGCCGCACGACGGACGAGCGCACGACGCGTGGGAGGAGTGTTTCTGGCTCACCGAGCCAGGCGCGGCGTCTAGGGGTGCTTGAGGACGCGAAGTTGAGTGTGTGCGATGCCCAGACGAACTAAGTTGCAGTTCGTTCTGTATAAGTGGATCAAAACTTCAACAATGGACCATGCACGAAATAGCAACACATGACCAAATCATCAAGAAAGAAAGAAAGCGTAAAGTGATGATGGGGGGAAGAGCGACCGGAACAACTCGGATGGTTGGTGAATAAAGCCTCATTTCGCACATTGTAACGTATATAGAGCTGAAGCCGGGCTGTCGTCAGGCCGGTGAACCGCCGTCATACAAATTGTCTAAAGTTATATCAATCATAATGTAGGATATGAGGTGGTGAGAGCATACCGTCACAAAAACCAGCATATGAGATTCAGCATTTTGCTAACCGAGTCTATTTCTGTTTGGCGACGTTCTCCCGGATACACGACCTCCAAAATCTTCGACCATCCTGGTGTCATGAAATTGGGATCGTGCATCCGACAGTACTCCCAGAACGAGGGATAGAACCCAGAGTTGGCCCAATCGATGATGCCGGTTAACTTGTAATCATCTTCAGGGTCTACCATGATGTTCTTGGGTAAGAGATCACCATGTGTGAAACATATCGCAGAGTCGGTGGGGATGAGAGAAAGTAGTTCTACCGCATGCAGCTTTCCTTCCGGGAACGCCGAAAGTAGACCGAGGAAGAATTCGCGAAACTCGGTAACGGACGCAAAGACACGCTCAGGTTGGTAGGGAGGGGGAACCAGCAATGTGCGGTACGAATCACCGGTCACTGATCCAAGGGTTTGTGCCTGCAGGCTGCCTATCTGGACAACGATGGTCTTGAGCTGTTCGCCAATGGATGTCAGAACGTTTTCCGGCAGCTGGTCGACAACCCGGTCAAGGGAGACGCCTTTGACCTCTTCCATACAGATATACCAGACATCTGTAGGAAGAAGGCCATCGTTTGGCCCTGGCATGGTCCAAGGCACCCTGCAATACGTAAGCCATCAGAAAAAAGTGCACATATCCTCGCTTCATAATGCCATATGCTTTTCGCATGGAGTGGCACTATGGATAAGAGAAAAGAAATCTTTGCAGTGATATTGACACGAACCTCTTTTCTGGGACACCTGGACAGTGAATGACTTTGGGGACAGGCAACCGTCGCTTTGCCGCGAAACGCATGCAGATGACCTCCTCCGCCAGGTCCATTCCACCATATTTGACGACCGTTCCCTTCGAGATCCTGACCACCCTCTTGAAGTCTTTGTCGTAGAGCACATTCGGATGTTTGATGGCCTCCAGATCAATGTACGATGTGGGCAGAGGTATGCTGGGCTCAGTAGAGGAAGGGCACAACGACATTGTCCTTGACGTTTGTTAGTTCCAGGTTTGGTATACTTTACGATGTAAAGGAGCATGAAGCTGCTCACCTAACGAGCTCTGCGGTTCGATGACCTGTTGGTCAGAGGCCAGAAGTATATTCCAACCGGTCCCAGCATTGGTCACTCAGTTCAGCAGAAGTCCTCGCACGTGACGAGACGCGTATCTCCGACTGTGCCCCTCTTGCGTTGAGACTTTGTATGGCGGGCTGAAATCGAGGTGCATTCTTTGATGATCCTTTTCGCGCACGGCTTCTGACTGCAGTACTGACCAGTCGAACACTACAGCTGAAGTGTACGTCCACCACTAGGGGTCTGCCGACCCGTGACGCGTGACGGGTCGCGGGTACGGGTCACGCGGGTACGATCGATTCCCCGAAACATCCTCAACTCTTTGTCTCCTCTGCGGCTGCCCTCAGCCAGTCCTTTCTCATGCATCCCCATCTGCATCCTCCCACGGATGTATCTATCCATTAGATCTCCCTGTTATCATTCGTATAGTCTGCTACGTAGCGGTGTCCCGCAGCGAGCCAGGCAAATTGAATGTGTGGGGTCCTCACCTCTCCCACCTCTCCCTTTCTTACTGTCTCCCGAGGACCTCAATACCGCGCAATTGATAGATGCGGCCCCCCTCCTCACAAGTCAACCGCAACTCTATCCGAATCAATAGAAGAGATTATCCCTAGCCGCCTGGACCGCCGCCGGAGAACAATACCCTCAAGTGCGGGTTCCACTGTCTATTGTGCATACGCGTAGTCGATATCCTCCCTAGGCCCACCCTTCGGCGCCTTCCCTAGATTTGACCCTTCGAATAGGGGCTCCGCCGTCGCCACCCAGTACAAATACCATACGGCGCGAAATGTACATTCGGCCCGTTCGTTGGACTGGGACATCCGGGACGTACGCTCTTTCCCTTCCATTACAGCTTATCGAAGTACTAACATGCGCCCCAAGGCACGAGTGCGTCAACGTCGTACCTGATTTCCCGGCCGCCAAACGCAAATCTCAAAATTCTACTCCTCTACCTAAGCTATCTGGCATTTCTCTCGACACCCACCCGTCTTCCGACCAATGTCGACGGATTGCCGCGTCTACAAAACACGTCATCGCCTGGTCGAGCGGACCCTTCGCGAAAAGACCCCTCGAATCCCGTATGAATTCGCCGAACATCTCCAAAGCCTTGGTCCGAACTTTGTCGCGGACAAATCTGGAACCCTTTACGATGGTGGCTCGCAGCTCTCCAGCCCGTCGGACTCACTCTTGGCCTAGGGATGGTCACACTCCAACGTCAAGTCATGCATAATAATACACATTGAAAAAATACATGTTAATTTTCGAACGTGTGTACGACACATAGCGTCATAGTGCAAATACGAGAACTCCACCTTAGCCCTCAAACCACTTCGGCGACGGACTCGCAATACCCATCTTCAGAACGCAGTTTTTCTGGAGAGGCGGAAATTTCCTTACAGAAAGTCCCGGAGCTCGGTTTGCCATGCAAATGCCGGTGTGTAAGTCTGGGCAACGGCAGCCATCTCTTGCGGGAGGGCGGTCCTTGGACAGGAGCCGGGCGCGACTCGGATGCGGTTGGATGAACGAGAGCGGTGTGGAATGGACGGATGGCCTCGAGGAGCCGGCGGTATGCCTCTTGCGATCGCCCGGTGAACGAACCCTCCCGTCGCGGCACGACGCGGTTCGGCCGTTCCACAAGCGTCTTCGTGTCGCTGTCGCCCCCCAGCACCGACACCCCCTCGTCCCAGCACACCGTCATCCCGTCCGCCAGTAGCTGCACACGGCTGAAGGCCTCGCGCAGTGCATCGGGGGCAGGGGGCTCCGGCGCGCACGCCGCTGCCACGCGCAGCGCGGGGTGGAGGATGTAGGACAGCGCCGCCTCTCCATCGATGTGCGGTAGGACGTCCTCAAGCAACGTGGAGACGCAGGCGTACGGGCCATCCTTCAGCACCGCGGCGTCGTCGCCCTGCGCGTCCACCGGGCAGACGGAAAGGAGGTGCTCGCGCACCATCCAGACGAAGCCCGCGCGTTCGGCGCCCCCTTGGGACGCGATGTAGAGTGCCTCGGCGACGATGAGGGCGAGCATGCTCCGCGCCGTCACGGCCGTCGCGGCGTCGGCGCTGGCGCTGGCGGCGATGGACCGAAGGAGGGGCACGATCCGGGCGACGTCGTTGATCGACTCCGTCGACTGGAAGAACATGACCTTGGGGGCGTGCCGGGGGCGACCGAGGTGGGTAGGGTGGAGGGTCACCAATCGAAATGCCTGCATGCAGGTCTGGATCGTGGCATTCGCTGGCGCCTCGGTCTTCTCACAGGCATCGAGGGCGGCATGAGGATCGGGGGAGGACAGGACGGAGACCATGGTGGCAATAATGGGGGCTGCGTGGTCTGCGAGGTACCTCAAGGCAGAGAGACCTTCGTGGTGGAACCCGTCGAGCGTTCCCGGCTTCAGATCGACTCCGCAATCTTCAAGGAATCCGTTGAAGCCCTCGAGAAACGTCGTCTTCTCGCACGCGTCATTGAACGATCCAGCGAGATCGAGGAGGGCTACGGCGTCCGACACGCGGAGCTTCCCGTTCGCGCGCGCCCCTCGCGGTGAACTCGCCCAAGCACATCGTAAACGGCCGGTAAAAGCGGGGCGGCGCCTCGAAGAACCCCCGCGTCGGCCGCGACGTCGTCTTCTCCAGGACCTTGATCGCCAGCCGGCAGACGACGGTGGCCAGGAACGTGAGCACCAGCAGCGCGCGCCAGATGACGAACGACACCGGCGTCTGGTACGGGCAGTCGCGCCAGAGGAGGGGAAGCACGGTGAGGACCGCGTACCCGATCGACATGTACGTCACCAGGCCGAGCATGGTGTCTGCGAGGAGGTCGTTGATGGAGCGCAGGTAGTCGACGAGGCCGGCGAAGAAGAGGAAGACGGAGATGTGGAGGAAGAAGGGCATGTTCTCGCACACGGCGGGCATGAAGAAGCGCACGGCGCCCACGACGGTGAGCGCGCGGCGGCGTCCGAGCTCGCTGCCTGGGACGGGAAGCGTGGTGGTGTCCTGGGTGAACATGCGCGCCCATCGTTGCACGAGCGTCGCTGCGAGCGCGCAGGTGACGCTGAAAAAGAGGCTGTATAGGAAGAAAACGCTAGCCCTAAGGTCTTGAGGGGATATAGTGAAGTTGGCGGCGGATGCATTTGAAGGAGGGGCGCCGGTGGGGGTGTCGAGAGAGGTAGAAATACCGGTCAGAAGGCGGATGATACTCCGATTCGGATCGGGCTGGAGGTTGTGGTAGCTGTCGATGAAGAATGCGGAGACCATCGCGGAGAAAAGCCCGGTCTGGAAGTTTAGAATAAAATAAAAATCATGCCACGGTGAGCGGGAAGCAGGCGCCAAAATGGACGGGAAGGACGTACGAAAACCAAGACCCCCGTCCAGGTCATTCCGCCACTTCTCGATAAACGCATTGTCGAAGGCCTGGTTGGACTTGTGGTAGCGGCGCCACATCCACCGGACGGGATCCGCGGCGGGGTCGACTGAGTCCCCCGCATCATGCGGCATCGCGATCCGTGTCGACGACTGTCTCCGGCGCTGTCAAACGAAACGTCAACTCACGACGTCGCACGGTTCGGGCAGCGAGACACCCTTCACGCACCATGTCTGTCATCCGAGACATCACGAAATGGGAGGGTCCGTGAGGCTAGAGTAGAATTGCGCTTGCGGGGGGAAACGGGTGGCAAGGTGTGGGCGAGCGTGCATATGTATGAGAGGGCTCGCCGCCTTCAAGTTCGCGCGGACGCAATACGGCAACTCATCAAGCCACCCACGGAAACGTAATCCGAGAAGTGGCCAGCCCTCGATCGCTGAGTGGTGCAGAATGTGTGCGAGCCGCAGGTGACGACCTCGAGGTCGGGTCCTGTGTGCCATACATAGGTTATCAACCTCATCTGCGGGGCACACACCAATAGAGACACATAGAGTCACGCACCCATAAATAAAGGCCAAGTTCCATTGTTATGGTGGGTACATCACGCTCGTCACATCCCTAAAAGTCAGGCCGCACTGGCAACGATGAAACGGACCCTACAAAGGGGCAGCCTGAAATCAGGTTAGTCGCGAGGGGGGAGAAGATGCCCCCCACCTCCGAAGTCCAGCCGCGCGGTTGGTATATATATCGAGCTGGCACGCGCTCGCGGAGATGGACCGGGGGTGGGGCGAGTGTGGTTTGCCCATCCCCAGCGCCGGAGAGGGGGCGTGGACGCCAGTCGTCCACTGTGGGATAGCCTGTAGGTTCGTCGTCCAAAACAGACGTCCGTCCTTGCGCCCTTCGCTTCATATCCGATCGGGTGGTAAATACTAGGCGGTCAGGGTGCGCGAACGACGGAAGTGATGTTGGCACGGTCGCCGCTAGGCTCGAGGTCGCGTTAGGCTTGTATAAACTCGGAGGCTAGCACCGTAGAATGCCTGAGGTAGAATTAGAAATCTCGTTAACTGTGCACATACCGGCGAGTGACGCCACGGCAACTGAGCGCCTCACCTCGAACCATCGCCAATGCCCCAATAAAAAGGTAGGAGTGAAATATGAGTGAAGAAAAGCATCTTGCTAGGATATCTGGCAAGTTACGGCTTCTGGACGATGATGGTAAGTGGAACCTTGGTGGAACCCCCAAGAGGGCGGTGCGGCTGCGCTCCCGCGCCTAGACGCTCTTGTCAGATCTCCGCCGCCTCTCAGACTCCAGAGCCAAGAAAAGTATCCCAGACCAGCGAAAAAAACGTTGGGTCAGGCAAAGGAGACGAAGCACCGGGGAGCCCGAACAGAAAGGAACGGTACAAGGATACCACGTGACTAGACGGTGCCTGCGACCGGCCAGTCACGGGATCTCCACCCTCCTCCACATCCCAAAATGCATCACAAGAATTCGTAAACATGAGAACATCGCAATCCGTAATCTACACGCGTCCGTCCGTCTCGTCCAAAAACAAAATCCTATGCCTGACTCACAGGCTCGTACCCGCCCGTCCGTCTTCCCCCGCTCCCGATCCCCAGCCCCATCATCAGCGTCTGCCTCAGCCCCTTCCTCCCCGCCGCCCCCGCGCCCGAATCCTCCATCTCCTCCTCCATCTCCCGCCTCCTCCGCGCCTCGCGGAACCCCTCCGGCGGCACGACGTACAGCCGATCGTACTCGACCCCGAGCTCACGCCCGCGCGTCCAAAAGTCGCGGCAGTTGCCCATCACCCCCAGATCGAACGGGTTCGCCGCTTTCCCCGAGCGCGCGAGCCCGTTCGCGGCCCCGCCGCGCGTGAATCTGTCGAACCCGAGCAGGTTCATCAAGAAGCCACTCCCGCACCCGGCGCACATCCCGCCGCTGCGCGTGCCGTGCACGTGCCCGTGCGCGCCGCCGAGCGTCGGCGTCTCCTCGTCCGGCGGGGACAGCGTCTGCTGGTGCTGGTGGCGGATGCCCATCTGCGACGCGTAGCTCGAGCCGCCGCGCCCGCCCATGTACCCGAACCGGCCGAGGTTGGACACCTCGAGCGAGGTCATTTGGCGCGTGATCTGCCAGATCTGGCTGCCTAGGAGGACGGTGGTCCACACGAGTTGGAGCGTCGACCAGAAGGCGACGGAGAAGAGGAAGGTGTCGGTCGCCGTGACGGAGCAGAGGGAGGTGGGGAGGAGGCAGGCGGGAGAGGGTGGGGTCAGTCCCTCGAGGGAGGAGAAATCTGAGAACGGGTGAGGAGACGGCGAGGCGCTGAGGGAGCGACAAACTCACAAGCCCAGGTGAGACGATCAAGGAGAATGATGCCTAGGATGAGAGACGCCACGAAGATGATGAACTGTCTGTGGTTGTTCACGCCAACTAAAAACATGTCAGAACGAGCGACGTCCCAAAGACCACAGAGGGACCTACCACAATTCCAGACCCAAGGACAGTGGCTGCAGAAAGGAGTCAACGAGGCGAGGGTATATGCGCATACATCCACCTACTGATCATGGCGGGCCACGCAGCGGTCGCAAATGCGACAATGTTTGGAGCGAAGGGGTTTCCTGGCCTACGCAAACAGTCAGAAAGTAGGCGGCAAAAGGGGAGAAAAAGTGATACCATGCACTGGATGCAGAACGTCTGGCCGTTTAGGCGGCCTTCAGAGGCGAGGTCTTCGATGATCTGCCCTCACAGTCAGTCAGACAATCCGCAGCCTCGCGTGAGCACGCACCGATTTGAGCTCGGCGTCGCTGGCTGGCATGGGGCACCTGCCGGGGTCGAGGGTGATGGCTCGGAAAAAGTTGTATGCGCACAAGCCGAACGTGAGGGCGAACGACAGATGCGTAAAGGCATGGGATCCGGTTTCTGAAAGACAATCAGCTGCAGTCGGAAGGTGGGCACGAAGGCGACATACGTTGGAGGAGACGGGTGGCCCAAACGAAAGCGATCCAGACCATGGAGCCAAATATAATGCCAGAAAAGTATGGGCTCGCCGTAACGCTCTCCGTATACGTAGGTTTGTTGAGGAGCACGCGTGTGACGACCTAAGCGGGAATTAGAGACGGGACGGATCTGACGAACAGGTCAACGTACGTGATGCATGCCAAAGAACTCGGCCATGGCGAGGATGATCCCCGTATACCAAGGAAGGACGGACAAAGTCACAAATATGAGATAGAGGAACACCGTCGGCAGGAGGAACACCGCGAGTTTGGTGTTACGCTATGTGAACGTCAGTACAGGCCGGAACCAGCAGGCTGGGCACTCACCTCGCTCAACGGCTTTTTCTTCGGAAACCCATCCTCCGTGAGGCCACCTTCCTCCAGCGCCCGCTTCCACGCACCCAAGCTTTTGAGTTCAACGGCCATGTCGCGCGCGGTACGGCCCTCGTTGTCCTTTGCACCAATCTCGGCCCCCTTCTCGAACAGACGGCGTATGCAGACCTTGTTCCCGCGGACGACGGCCCAGTGCAGCGGCGTGAGACCCGCGTCGTCTTTGAGGTTCGGATTTGCGCCGTGCTTGAGGAGGAGTTCGACGGAGAGTGCATCGCCTTGGTACGCGGCCCACATAAGCGCCGTGTGCCCCGCGGAGTCGCGGTCGTCGACGCTGATCGGCTGATGCAGCAAGTACAGGAGTGGCATGATGGAGGAGGAGTGGGTGACGAGGTGGAGGGTGTTGTAACCTTGGGTGTCCTTGATGTTAGGGTCGGCGTTGTGGGCGATGAGGAGTTGGATGACATAGAGATAGCCGCCACGTGCAGCCCACTGCATGGGAGTCGCAACGAGGTCACCGCCAACGGCGTCGACCTCGGCACCTTGCTCGAGGAGATAGCGACATGTGGCGACTTGGGCGTTGATGGCGGCCCAGTGGAGGGGGGTGATGTTCTGTTCGTCGCGGTCGGTCGCACGCGCTTGTCCGGACTCTATGAGCTCACGGATGACAGCGATGTCGCCGCGCTGGGCAGCAATGAAGATATTGTTCTACACGAGAGGTCAGACTGGGATTCGAGCAGGGAAATGTACAGTTCGGGTGCGCACCTCTGAAGACGCTCGGGTGGGTGGGTTGAAGTCGGCGGCGGTGGCGGAGGCTGTGTTGACCGCCGTTCCCGAGAGATCGCCTTTTCCGCTGACGAGGTCGCCCATGAATCCTGCGTCTGGCTATCCTGAGGGCGAATGGTATGCGCGGGGAGAGCAAAGAGGAGGAGAGCCAGTCGAGAGTCGAGACCAAAGCGAAGTGGGGAAACGGAAGACGGAGGCTATTCTTGGTCATCATCGCGGGCCTGCGGCGTATCCAGATGACGTAACGTTTCTCACGCGACGTGTACCTCCAGGCACGCCCTCGCGTTGCGTCACGCGTCTGACCTAGTCGAACTCTCTCCTGCTTACCGTCATCCCCGTCTTCAAGATCGCAAGTGGACAGGGTATGAAGTCCTCTTACCTCGTATTCGATACCATAGCAATAAGCACCCTCAGGTAACATACCGAAACATTTGATGCGTCTGTTATAACCGCCATATCTACCACTTATAGGTCGGCCCTCTTCTTTTCCTGCCGTCGATTTGTCCAGTCAGGACTGCAACAGCAGCTCCAGCATGCATCGAATGCGTCACTGCCAGAAGAAGATGTAGAATTGGATGTGCTGCCGCCGCCGTCAGCAGCACCGGCTACGCCCTCCCACAAGATCGCGCTGGACAGCTCTCTGCACTCGGTCGCGTCTCGAGCGTTGTTCTCCATCTGCTTCTCCGAAAGCTGCGTTCTGTTCGTGATGCTCATGTGTCAAGCCCTCGACATCTTCACTCCGTCGTAGGTTTTTTCTTCTAGTTTGAGTGCGCCAGCGAGCCTTACGCGCCTTCAGATCACGCCTGCTCAACTGGCGGATATCCCTTTTCGTCCTTTTATCTGCTATCCTCGTCGTCATTCCGATATCCATGAGTTTTGTGTCGACTTCTGCTCTCAGGACGTCGTCTGGAACAACGAGTTAGATCATGCATTTGTACTCTGCAACATTAAGTCACTCACGCTTCTCCGCAGACACTTCCTGGATCCCCTCATTTTCCCGTGGTCTTACCGTCGGACTGCCCCTCCTCATCTACTTCGTTCTCCTCTCCTACGTCCCACTACCAACCCCGCTAGCAGGCTCGGATGGCCCCTTTCTGTTTTCCTCCGCTCTCCCTCGCCTCACCGTTCTCGGCGTCGGTCTCCTCGGTTCGCTATCCGGGTTCGGTTCCGTCACGACCTCCTGGGGCCACTTCCCGTTCTTGTGTGGTAGTAGAAGGTACCACAACCCTTACTTGAGTGGAGGCGTATCGATCCTGATCGCGTCGCAGGAAATCTCCCAGTCAGGCTCAAGTGAGCGTAGCTGAAGAGAGCCTCTCCCGAATTCGCGGCGAAATCGACCACAAACGCGCTGAAATCGCCACCATGAGCAGGCGAGCGAGGGAGCAAGCAGAGGTATATTCACCCCCTCATCTTTTCCGTTCACGTCTCAACCAAATTCCAGGCGTCGCCCAAGAACTCGTCCTGGGTCTCGCGTATCACGCCCAACTTTCGAGGCGACACAGGTGACCATACGCCCGTCGTCCCGCCCACACACCCATATTTATATCGTCAATTTTGACAGAGCTGGGAACGCTCAAGACCGAGGTCGAATCCCTGTCAGCTTTGGAAGACAACATGGCTTCTCAAGTGCGGTGGTTACGACAGCAATACGCCGAGGCGTCCTTCGACAAGACGTGGCAAGGGCAGCTCTACGGTCTCCTGCGTCGTGCCACAGGAATCTACGTCGTATTCCGAAGTTTCACCGTGCGTCGTCTTCTCGCCCTACGAAGCGCATCTGACATTGCTGTCGTCCCTTGGCAGTCCCTCGCCAACATCATCCTCCCCGTTACCCCCCAAGACCAACGCGTCCTCCGACTCGAACTATCCCGACCTCCTCACTTCGATCCTGACGTTCCTCCTCTCGATCCTGCCCATCGATCTCGCCACGCTTTCCGCCGCCCAGGAGCGCATACCCTCCGTCCTCCGCCAGATCAACTTGCTCGTCGTGGGCATCATCATCTGGAGCAGCCTCCGCCGCGTGTTGCGCGGCGTCACCCGCGCCCTGCGCGTCACCGGACGCACGCGGGTGGCCTCGTTCGTTCTGCTCGTTCTTGCGCAAATCATGGTACGCCCTTTCCCTCCGTTTCTCTCCCTCGAACAAGCCGATCGCGGATCCTGACAACGGCGTTAACTCGCGCCAGAGCATCTACCTCCTCTCGACCCTCATCCAGCTCCGCACCTCCTTCCCCCCGCCCATCCCCTCTGCGTCCCCCTCCGACCCGGGAGAGATCACCAACCTCTTCGCGACGCTTCCCGAATATCAGTTCTTCGGCCCCGTTTTCGACTGGAGCTTTTTGGTGTCGACGGGCGGGGCGGCGTTTGCCGAGTGGTTGAAGACGAAGGCGCGGGAGGATATCGATTGAGTCTGGAGGAGTGCGCATGCGTGGTAGTAGGGATAGACAGGTGCGTACGAGGGTACAGTCGACTCCACCGGTGGCTGACTTTCGTCGTGCCAGACGTGTTATGATCGGACGATGGTGTGTATATATACAGCGCATGCGTTTCGGACCGTCCAATCGTCGTTGTCTCGCCTTCCCTTCGCCTCCCCCACCGCCCCCCGAGCGTGGTAAAGTTTTTATCAACCTCACGTCCTCGACTGCAGCCCCGTCGGAACACACATTCAAGAGAAAACATATTGCTCATCACCGTCATCGGGCATGCCTCGGCCATCTTCTTACTTACGATGCACCTCAGCATTTCCTCCCGTGAAACAGCTGAGTCAATCTCGCGCATATACTGCCTGACATATCACCTCGTCATGCATGCTCATGCGCTTGCGTGGCCTTTTCTACGCACGCCTATAAAGGACCTTCCAGACGCACCAAACACATCTCAGAATCCTCCTCCCCGCCCTACCAAACTCACCAAACCTCATTCGATCTCCTTCAGAATCCATGGCACCTATCGGCGTCGACGAGCTCTCTCCGTTCCCGAACGCGCAAGACCGACACGAGTATGCCCCCTCCGCCCCTTCGCCCCGTCTCTCCTTCCTCACCATTTCTTCCATTAACCACAGCGTATACCCGTTCATCGACCCCGCGACGCACTTCACCGCCCAAACCTTCAGAGACCAGGTCGTGATCGTCACCGGCGCCTCGCGCGGCATCGGGCTCACCACCGCGCTCTTCTACGCCCGCGCCGGCGCGCACCTCGTCCTCACGTCGCGCCACCTCTCCACCCTCGAGACCAGCAAGACCGCCGTCCTCGCCGCCGTCCCGGGCGCGCACGTCCTGCTCGGGCCCGGCGACGTAGCGGACCCCGCCGCCGCCGCCGCGGTCGTCCAGAGCGCCGTCGCCGCGTTCGGCAAGGTCGACATCCTGGTGGCCAACGCGGGGATGCTGTCCCCGATCGGAAAGCGTGCGTACTTTGACCGGTCGCGTTGCTCCTGTCTTGCCTCCCGCGACAACCACGTCTTACTTATGCGCATATACTTACTGACGGCGTGACAGAGACGCACGAACAGGATCTGCTGCAGTACTGGCAAGTTCAGGAGGTCAACGTCCGCGGCGTGCTCAACTTCATCCAGTACGTCCGAGTCGTCCCATCCATTCGGGATTCTGACCCGAGACCCCAGCGCGGCGCTCCCCGAGCTGCTCAAGACCAAAGGCCAGATCGTCATCACGGCCTCCGCCGTCGCGCACCTCCGCATCGTCCCCGCCGCGGCCTACTGCCTCTCCAAGCACACCGTGAACCGTCTCGCCGAGTTCCTCTCTCTCGGTACGCACCCCCATCCTCCCGCTTGGACCCTCCCCTTTTCGGCCCTTGAGTTTGCTCACGCCGTCTCTCGCGTAGAGTACCCCGACATCAAGACCTACCCCGTCCACCCGGGCGTCGTCGACACCCAGATCGCCCGCGACGCAGGCGGCCTGCTCACCCCGATCGACGCGCCCGAGTTGGCCGCCGCGACGTCGCTCTGGCTCACCGCGCGCAACGCCGAATGGCTCAGCGGACGGTACGTCGTCGCGCGATTCTGTGTGTGGCCAGTGACCGGCGTGGGACGCTGACGTCGCCTCGCAGGTTCTTCTCGGCCACTTGGGACTTGGAAGAGGTCGTCAAGCACAAGGACGAGATTGTGCGGGACAACTTGTTGGTGACCAAGTTGGCTGGACCGAAGGCGAGCAAGTGAGTGTCGTATATAGACCAACATAAGACTGTACAAGCGTGAATGAAGAATAGAGAGCGGCGTTTATGTTCAGAAGTACAGTTCGGACACTCGTCCTGCATCCAAGGAGCTCCAAAAATGACCCTAAATTCGGATCTATTCATCATACTCAGTCCAACCTACAGCATGCTCGTACAACTTCGACCCTTCGTCATTTTCCCTTTTGTTGAAACTCTGCGCCGCTCAACCGAGGAAGTCTGTCTCCCCCTTCTTGATGAACGCGTCCAAACCCTGCTCCACCGACGTCTCGCCTCCTCCGACTATGTCGATCGCGAGCCCAGCGGCGTCCGGCCTATCCACGAGATACCGCAACGCAAGCGCGACGTCGTCCCTCTGTGATTGCGGTTGCAAATCCCGTCACACAAGAGCCAATGCAAAGGAAAACTGACGACGCACCGTGATCATGGGCCTCAAATGCGTCCGCCCGATCGTCGTCTTCCCCGTGCCCGCCTCGTCCGACAGCCCGCCCGGCCTGAGGATCGACCACTTGAACGCGGTGCGCGCGACGAGGTTCTTGTCCGCCTCGTACTTCCACTTGTAGTACGTCGCGATGGCGGTCCGCATCCGCTTCGAGAGCGCGATGTCGTCCTCGTCCTGCGGTTCACACTGTCAGCTATCTCGACGATGCAAAGGATGAGGGATGACGCACGTAGTGAGCGGGGATGACGTCCGGGTTGCGCACGTCGAGCGCGCTGACGAGCAAAAGGCGGGGCTTCGCGCCATCGACGGCCTCGATGGCGTCAAACACCTTCACCGCGCCGTCGTGATCGACCGCTTTCGTGCGCTCCTCCCCGCCCTTGCCCCCTGCGCCGGCCGAGAACACGACGACGTCGTTGCCCGTGAACGCCTTGGCGAAGTCGGCGACGGAGGCGTCTTCCAGGGAGAGCAGAAGCGGGGTGATGTCGGGCGATGCCGCCTTGAGGTCAGCGATGTGCTCTTGCGAGCGAATGACGGAGGTGACGGCGTGTGCTTTGGTCTTGGTCAGGAGCGTGGCGAGACGCAGCGCGACCTGCCATTCGATGGCTTGGTCAACCTGTCTCGATACGGGGTAAACGCAGCAGAGAAACGCACCTTCCCGTGGCCTCCTACGATGATGACTTTGGTGAGCGACATGGTGGTTGGGGTTCAAGAAGGATGAGAAGATTTGTCAAATCCATTCTCGATGTGCAAGTAAGGCGTAGAAGGTACGGTCAAGCTCCGGGCTCCGGCAATGTTCTCGACATTCTTCTACGTCATCGACGTTCCCGAAGTGAGTCCAATAAGGGTGAGATAGGTTTCAAAATACAACCAGCCTTTTGCGCGGGGTTTTCCCTCTTCAAGACCGCGCCCACGCCTTTCCTTTCTCAGGTCGAGACACCCGAAGTTCCTCTACGACCACCTTCCCAAGCCGTTTTCCTACGTCTGTCCTGGATCCGAGGCTCTGCAACCCGCCCTCGCTTTCGTTCGGCCTCGTGCTCCCCTTTTTCACTCTTCCCCCAACGGGCTTCCCCACCTGACCGATCGCCAAGCATCGGCGACCTGCACAGTGCACGATTATCGTAATACGAACAAGGCTGTATGCTCACTGAGGAGGAATACACATCGCTCTGACTGCCATAGCCATATACTTACACGTTCCGGTCCGGGTTCATTTGGGTCTCGGAACCCATCTGCGAACTGGACATTTAAGTATGGCTGGCTCTTAACATTCGGCGACGTTTGTGGGCCCAGGATCCAGCTCAAGTCCGAGGTGTCCTATGCACCTCCGCACAGTTGATGCGAGAAGACAATTGAACTCATCAGGTTCGCCCGTGAGTTCTAATTCCGTCGCGCCCAATTGTGTTGCTGACGCGTACCACGAAAAGGTGTCCTTGTCTCTGTTTCCATTCGTTGATCGAAGGCCCTTGACAGCCTACAGCTTCTTTTTATTCATCTGCAGGCTCGCGAGGCGGTCCTTCTAACGGTCACACAGGTTTCATTGCGTGTGGACGAGACGGCGGAACATCCAGAGGGAACGAACGTGTGGCAACGCGCTGAAAGCGTGCATATGCAAGAACACGGGACAGATTAAATGAACTCTTCTGTCCAAGGACGGCATCGCCGTCGTGCTGCCCCACGCTATCGATGCCTCCTCGTATAGCTTAATTGAAGTCGGCTCGATGGTGATAGAGAAGGGCGGGCAGTGTCCTAGGTTTGACTCTCGCGCCATCACTGGGATTGAGGGCTCTCGACGAAATAATACACGCACTATGCGCGAGGCCATGCACTATGTATCTGTGCCCATAAATCTAGCCCTCACAGGCCCCATCTCTTGACTGCCATCGTCCACTGACAAGCGATCGCAGACCACTGGCACCCACATCGAACGCTATCATCCGACCCGCGTCCGCGAATGCAGCCCGCCGACGTACCCTTCAAGGCCTTGTGGGACCGCGCAAAGGACGAGTACACCAAAGTGACAGGTATAGACCTCTCTACAAAGTCTATATCTCAAGAGTTGGAAAATTGTGCCTCGGTCGACGACGTTCTGACTGTCGTCGAAGAACAAGTGACCATTTTTCGGGGCTTCCGGAAGGACGACTCAAGGTGGGAGAAGTTGCGGAAGGTCCTCAAGCCCGTGGTGCATGTCGTGTCGACCCTCTCCGAGGCTTTGGGCGAGGGTGTTTCTCTGGTACATCTTCGTTCCCTTTCAAGTTTGACACGTTGTCTGACGAACAATCGTTCAGGCCTTCCCCGCCGGGAAGACAATATTCGTCGCGATTAGCGTGCTGTTGGCCGTGCGTTAGGGTGTGTATTATGGTGAAGATCTCCAGCTGAACGTTTCGTTGTTCACAGGCCACCAAGGGCGTAAGCTCTAGCTACGACTCTCTTACAGACTTGTTCGACGTTCTCAAGGCATTCCTCCGCCGCTTGGAGATTCGGAAGGACATCGCGCTGAGTCCGGAATCCAAGACAGGAGAAATCACTGTGAAAATCCTCGCCCAACTGCTCTCCGTCCTTGCACTCGCGACGAGCCTCATAAAGAGAAAGCGCTTCAGTGAGTGGCTCGCCAAGTTATTTCCGCACTACCTCACGGGCTATGCAAGAGCAATACGTGAAGGTTCTGACGGGCAATCAAGACGTCAAGGACGCGCTGAACGCGCTGGACAAGCTGACCGCCGAGGAATCGGGTTTGATAGCGACGGAGACTTTCGTGGCTACTCACAAAGTCTTGAAGTTCATCAACGCGATGATGTCGGGTACGTCATAAGTAACACTTGCCTGCTGCTCCGCGGTGCTGACGTTGTGCCCAGACAAGGAAGCATCAGACCGTCATCTCAAAAGCATCCTCGCCCAGCTCGACCTCATTGCTAAATCAGTTTCCGCATCGGAAGGCAGGTGGACATTCCAACCTACACCACCAGCAGATCCTTCAGCTTCATTCCGATATCATGCCCCTGAGTGTGATGCTAGCGTGACACCGGATGGAATCCAAAAATGTCATGCTGATATCAGACTCAACGGGCTCCCTTGGGTCGGAAGCTGAGTTCCTTCGGATTCAATCCAATTATCTTACTAAGCTCGTCAAGGAGCAATCGGCGGGATGCTGGCTCAAATCATGCTTATCGCAATCTTATCATCCCAATGTGGAAGCAAACAAAGCATCGTAATATATATATCATTCCGAGAACTACCATACAAAGTACATGGGGGGTGTTACAGGATGTCTACGGGTCCAAAAGGAGGAATGAAAAATGAATTAGAGTGTGTTACCTGGCATGCCAGCAAAACGGGATTGAGATAACCTAGCAAGTGCCAGCGAGCAAAAACCAGAGACCCAGGGGGACCGAGAGCGAGGAGCGAGACGACAACCACAGGCCAAGACTGCAAGCAAAGACCGAGACCGCGAGTAGAGACCAAGAACACGAGGAAAGACCGAGAGCAAAGCCCATAAGTGCGAAAGAGCCCTCGGCAACAAGAGATCCCCAGGGGTACTAGTAGGGCCTATGCATGAGTGGCGTGGTGAGACAGACGAGCAGGAAGTGAGAGATACTAACACGCACCCAGGCTGTTGTCTCAATGCTACTCATGCTCATGAGAGAGCGGGCTGGAGACCTCGACATTGATGTGAGCGAAGGGGAAAGGGTGGGGTGGTCAAAGCCCACTCTTTGAGGAGATTCCGATATGTGATTCCGGTCTCGAAATCAGCTATACCGGGGTCTCCAGTGGTAGATGAGATGCTGTGGCCAGGTGGAGGGAGTTGACGTTGAGCGGTGGAGGTGGTGAGAGGAAACAAGAACGACACCGCGCGACGACGAAAATTGACATTGCTTACATAATCGACTTCAGACTCATCGCGCGGGGACTCCGTTCTTTCCACTTCTTACAAATGCCAGTGAAATGGGCTTGAAACCGACGGACCAGCTTGTGCTCACGCTGACTTTGGCGTGGAATTGGCTTACACTGACGGAAAAGCGGGATGGAACTCGAATCAGGGGTTTAGATTCAAGCTGACGTGAAGCCAGCGTGAACCTCCGGTCACGCCATTCGACTCACCCCAACTGGCCATCATAGATTGATGCTGAGGCAACTGCTGGTGGTGTAATCCACCGAACCTAACGGTTTCTTGCTGCAGAGTATGCTCGGCGTGCCTCGTTTCAGTTGAACGCGATCAGCGACTCGCAACTGGTGATCCAGCAAACACAGACGGAGATCAAGGATCAGTGCAGTACGTCGTCTGGGCTAGCCTTCCATGCTAGTTATCATTGAACCAGGTCATTGCGCCTAGTTGACGAGCGGATTTTACGTTGGCTTTCGCCGCCAAGACCTTCAACAAATCACAACTCTGCGTTAGAGCTTCGTCATCCTGGAACGGGGGACTGGTTCCTCTGCGGCGACGATTTCGAAGGATGGAAGAACATGGCATTGTCGTTTTTGTGGATACATGGAAAACGTTCGTTGGCTCCCGTTTCCTTCAGCGCTGTACGACTGACTGGGAATGTTCACTCGCAGCCGGATCCGGAAAGACAGTTCTATGGTGAGGAATTTTCTCAGAATTCGAAGGCAAAGGCTGATCGCCGTGGGCAGCTCCGCGATCATCGAAGAGCTCAAGCTTGTTCCAAACGCTCGCGTGCTCTACTTCTACTTTGACTTCCGGGACCCGGAGAAACACAGAGCGCGCGGGCTCCTCGCCTCTCTCCTCGACCAGCTCGCATATTTCTCCCCAGGATGCGCCTCTCTGCTGCGGGACTTGTACGAACGGTGTCACGACGGGCGCGAGCAGCCCAGCACCGCCGCACTGACAGAATGTTTGGAGAACATGCTTTCCACGTGCGGCGAGGTCTTCGTCATCTGGGACGCCCTGGACGAGTGCCCCGCACACCCGGAGCGCGCGGAGGTCCTGCAGATAATCAACAACCTCATCAACTGGAAGCGCTGGGGCTTGCATATATGCATGACCAGTCGCCCCGAGATCGACATCAAAGAGCACCTGGCTTCCCTGGCCACTCATCAACTGAACCTTCATCTGGCCGACCAACAGGGACGCGACATCGAGTCGTATATCAAACACGTCTTTCAACACGACCCCGCGTTTCGTAGTTGGAAGGCCGAAGACAAAGAGCTCGCCATACAGACTCTGTCGCAACATGCCAACGGGATGTACGTGCGCGCTTATTTCTTACGACGAGCCGAAACCTGACGGAGAAGGCAGGTTCCGCTGGGTGTTTTGCCAAATCGACGCATTGCGCAATTGTCTGCCGATGGACATCCGACGCACACTACAAGATCTGCCGAAGACCTTGAACGAAACGTACCAGCGGATCCTACAGAACATCAAGAAAAGCTTTTCACCCCACGCTCTTCGTCTCTTCCAGTGTCTCGCGTTTTCGGAGCGCCCGCTCCATATCTTAGAGCTGGTCGACGTCCTTTCCGTTGATTTCGACTCGGGCCCCATCCCAACGTTCGATCCTTCGTACCGGCCCTTGGAGGCGGAAGTACTGCGCATCTGCTCGAGTCTCGTCGTACTGGACAACGAAACAGGAATAGTGCAGTTCGCTCACTTCTCCGTTCAGGAATATATGCTCTCGGAGGATCTTTCCAGCACGGAAGGCGTATCCTTCTATCACATTGATGCTCTGCAGTCGCACACCATCCTAGCCCAGGTTTGCCTGAGCATGCTGATATACAATTCCGCTGTCGACGGCGCAGGCCATGAGGAAGCTGGGGTTTATTTTATACAGTATGCTGCTGTGCACTGGTTTACGCACGTGCAGTATGAGAGCGTTGCGGACGATATCACGGTGGAAGTAATGATGGAAATGCTATTCCACCCACAGAACCCCCTCCTGTCTCGATTTGACCCTCACGCCGGACCTGTTAATGAGCAAGAAGACGAGCGGGCGTTCTCCGACTTGCCAGAACTATTTCCACCTTCATACTCAAATATCAGCCAGTTCCTACAGAGGGAAGTTATGTCATGGAGACTGTCTTTGATTGCTACACTCCCCTTCCCCTCCCAGCTCGTTTCACTTGCGTATGTTTATGTCTTCGTCGTGCCTTGGATCTATGCGATTTATTCGTCCTTTTACAATCCTTCACCCTTTGGGTTTACGCCGCAGGCCCTACTTCTTTCACAACGCGACGACAACACATTCATCTCTACGTACTAGCTAGCCACCATGTACTGCCAAACTGATACGAAGGATAGCGAGTGGGTACACGTCCGAGATCACTGGATTAAGAGATATCGGTGGCCGTCTAAAGTACTTATGGGCGAATGAGCTGAAATCGGCGGGAATGATAACATAGCGACGTCGTTAGCACGCGGGAAAGAGGGAAATGTCAGACACGCGGAGAATATTTGATAAAACGGGTATATGTGGGGAGTAGAGGTGCTGATGGCGGAGGTAAAACATCCAAAAAAGTCCCAAGCAGGTAAATACAAGGTGTGCGGGAAGAAGGAACAGTGCCGTACGGAAGAGAGGGAGACGACGGACGTGAAAAGGTAAAGCGAAGAACGGAACATGGGTGCAAATGTGGGCGTGATGTGTAAGTATGGTGGGACCTTGTCTTTGGAAACCGAACAGTGGAGGCCGACGTGGAAGTTCGTGAGGCGGTCGGCAGCCGGTAGCTAGACGAGGGCTTCACGAGATATAGTCGTTGTCGAAGAACAGCGGGTTCGACAATGGCGACATCCACCTCCGCAAGTTCGTTCACCCACATGCAGTATGTAGTCGCATGACCGATTCGGGGAAGGTTGTTGGGGACAAGACAACCTTCACGGTTTCAATATGACCGTCCTTGCCAACGATGTTGAAACGAAAGGGATAGGCTTTAGTATTGAAGAGTTTGAAACGACGGCAGGACTCCCAGGAGAGGAAGTTGAGTTCGGAAGTCGCACGTCGGGTGGAAGGCGACCGATCTTTATGTGACAGCAACAGGCGGTCCACAGCATGCGACGGCCCAAATTATTGGCCAAAGGGTTGCTAACAGAGATGTACGTTAGCTTGACCACGATGAGAGCGATGTAACGAAAGTACTTTAGCCAGATTATGGACCTTGCCAGGGGTCACGGGCGAGCCATCTACGTCCAACTCCCCAAAACCAAACGACGACCTCTTCTCCACAACATGCTCCAACGACCCCTCAAATACGACCCACGGTCGAACGACTTCATGAAGGCCGCCATCCTCGGCGCGGGGACCCACCAATCTGTCTTTTAAGTCTGGATCGAAGCGTGCTAAGTAGAGACGATCGACGCGGCGGAGAACTGTCCGCGAAGGGTGGCCAATCTAGCGCCAATGCCGACTGAGAACACGCGATATTTCCTTGGGCGAACCGTACCGAAAACCCGCGTCTTGAGTCCAAGTCCACGGATCGGATACAAGGTCGGTGACGAGGATGGCAATGGCGGGGAGCCTTCGTCCTTTCTTGTCGTCCAATATGGGTTGGGAATGTGGAGCTTGAGGGGGGAAAGGGTATGGAGTGTGATGCGTGGAAGTGCTGGGTGTTTCAGACAGTGGCGCGCAAGTTTTGTGGGTGATTTGTTCACCGTGGGGTCCATGGCTGGGGCATCTTGATATCGCACGCCTGCGGTTTGAGTACGGCGTGGAGGTTGAACGTTCAAATGCAGGGCGACCACTACGAAACAGCGCCAATACCACCCTAGTCGCTCCGACTCGACACACAATGCAGCCTTAAGCCCGGGGAAGGAGAAAAACAGAGTTAGGTGTCTTTACGTGCAGACGGCATGCTCGTAGCTTACCTGAATTCGGCTCTCCAGGCTCGGTTGCTAGATGGATATTGTGAGGACGATTTTGGGGACGTCGAGCGTCGAGCGCTCGAGTATTTACGGACGGTGAACGGCGCAAGGGACTGAAGGCCAATCAATAGTAGGGGTCTGACGAAGGTGAGCGTTGGTCAAGGAAGAATGTATTTTCAAGCTCTATTCCCAGGTCGAAGGGGATGGGGTTTGTGTGAGCGTAGATGCATGACTTGGTTAGAATGTAAAAGTTCAAGATAACAGCCCTGGTCGAGTGGCGACGCCCATGAGTGTTGGAGGAAATCAACGGGTACAGGCCCTATAGCCACCTGGCATACACATCGAGTCGTCACCCGCTCCGTATAGTGTACCCATCTTGCTCCCCGGGATGTCGATGCAGGAAAGGTGTACTGGGGCTCACGCCACCTGCGACCGCCTGCGGCTTCAAGCCTGGCCCTCTTGCCACCGGAAGACGTGCATCGTTCATGGTCTCGAACGCATCTGGTAGTGTACAACATGCATAAGTCGTATACAAAGCAAAGGTCGCATGGTACACACACATGCTCATCCGGAGAACAGAGATGAAAAATGGTCAACGAAAGAGAAGGTTGAGACCTACTCGTCGTCGTCGTCGTCGTCATCCTCGTCTTTACGTCCGGTTCCCTTGTCCTCTTCCGACTCGTCCTCTTCCCCCACCGCGTCCTCATCGTCGTCCTCCTCTTCCGACTCCACCTTTTTCTTGCTGCTTCCCGGCCTCTTGCTCGAGCTCGGAGGCTTCGCCTTCTTGCTACTGCTTTCGATGGGTTTGCTCTTCTTCTTTTTCGGCTTTACCTCCTCTTCGTCGTCGTCATCGTCGTCGTCGTCGTCTCCTGGAATAGGCGCAACTTTGGTGTAGTCGATGCGCTTGCCACGTGTGCGGCGGCCACCCGAGATGATATTGCTCGTGTCGAGCGCGGCAAGTTCATCTGTGGACAATATCAGCGCGACGAACTGTGGCGAAAAAGGTTAAGGCGCACCTTCACCTACACCGTCGTCATCAGAGGCATCCGCCTTGAAATCGTCTTCATCCTCGTCGCGTTTCGGTCTGCGAGTCGAAGTTCAACATCCCATGTTCAGACGCGCAATCAACGGGGTCGCGTATGGAGAGGCTAAACGCACTTTTTGCTGCGCTTCTTGTCGGGCTCTTCGGCTCTGCGTTTTGTACGAGAGGACATGGTGGATCGAAGGAGGAAGAGGTGGCGGGGGAGAGTGGGAGAGTGGGAAGCGCTCTGGTCGTCGGCGTCGTTGTCGGTGGCAGGTGGGAAAGTTGGAAACGCGCTCACGCGTCTGAATCAGCTCCCGTCGCGTGACTTTTCCTCTTCTTCCAGCTTCCTCCCTCCAAGAGTCCAGGACCCTCCTGCGTGACCGACACTTGTACATACATACAACCCATCGTCATTACGAAGGACGGAAGTTCGAAATATACAAGCGGCCATGCACCTTTCATCCCCCAAAACTCCCCACGCCCCAACCCCTGGCACGCAACAGACGGCCTCGCCTCTGCACGGACGCCACGAACGGGCCCGAACGCGCGACTTGACCAAGATGTTCACTTGTCTTGTCGTGTCATCTCTTGCCCCCAGAACAACTCTGTTCCCAACCGATACCCTAATCATTGCCCCATCGAGCCTCGCAGCTGCTGGTTCATCTCAAATTGGTCTGGATCCTCAGACGGTAACGCCGCCCACGAGTCACGACAGCTTCCGGAAACTGACATAACGCATCGTGCGCCGTATGTGTTCTTCCCATGCCTGTCTCTTCGCGCGCTCAATGATGACCAGAATTCGGGATCTGTCTTGACATTTTACGAACATGCGCCCTCGCTTGCGACGCGAGCAATCACGCCCACGGAGTACTTCCAAATGTCCTCGAGCGGATATGTCGAACAAATGGATGAAGTCCGGAGACACATATCACGATACGCGATCCTTCCTGGTGTTCTGGAACTTATCCTCGAGGCCGTGTCGTACGCGAAAACTTCGCAATTCGTCAAATCTTGAGCTACAACGTGCAGCGAGAACCGAACATGGAATGCTCGTGGAATCTGAGTTGGGGTTCATCCTTCTTTCGTACGTACAATCTCCTTTACCCCCTTTGACTCGCTTAGATCTCCAAACTTAATCGAAACACTGTATGTGCACGATGCGCATGTTCACCATCCCGGACTTCAGCCCGTCCACACGCGTCCGCCGCCGATCTCGCCAGAGTCAAACCATAACTCAAATGAAGATGCAAGCGAAATCTATCTGCCCCCGCTTCGTCCACCTCGTCTCAATTCCTCCTCGCGTGCCCCCTCAATCTCCACGCTTCGAATACACAACTATAATGAAACCGCGTCTTCCATCTGGTCCCGCCGCACCCTGTCGGCAGCTGTCGGCGACGTCTTTCTCCCTATTCCCTTCTTTTTGCCTCTCTGACCCTTTCTTAAGGCCGGTAAGTACTCCCGCAGACCCCTTCCACCGATATCTCCGACCCTCCGCCGTGCTCGGCCTCGCGACGATGGGCGCAGACATGTGCATGTGGGGGGTTAGGTTCGTTGACGTGTTCGAAGGACTTCTCCACGCACACATCTTCCCATGCATGCACCCAGGGCGAACCCTCATTTCTAAGGTTGCTTGTGCGCTTCTGCTGCCAGACCGGGGCAAATTGCTATCTCATCTTCTTTGCACGTAGAGTACTATGCACGTACCCGCTATCCGCCTTATCAATTCACGCCATAAAACGCCTCTGCCATAAGTCAAGGTTCCGCGTTGTTTACATCAAGAAGTGAATCTACGAGACCCAGAAATTATGCGAACTACTTGATAATCGCACAAGACCAAGGAATCCCTTCCGCCGTCCTTCCCGCCATGTTCAAAGTTCAGGGCTCAGGGCCCCTTCGTGTATTCCTTCTCAATCGTTCTATCCTCGTCGACCCTGAATCTCTGAGGCCTGTGACGTGGCTGAAAGTGGCCGTCCTCCCTCACAAACCCTACGGCCAATCGGTGGTACGCCGTTCCCTCCCCCTCCTTGAGAAGATCAACCGTGGACGTCATCAGTAATGAATGTGTAGCCTCCGTTGTGCCGAACCGGTCTACGACACTCGCGAGGGGATTTGTGAGCTTAAGGTGCGCAAGTTCGACCATGCTGCCGTCCTCGATTACGTGGTGACCCTTCTCTGTACCGATTCTGCGAGAAGGAAGGAAGCAGAGGAGGCAGAGGAGGAGCGCACACAACGCGTAGAGGTACAGGAGTGCAATCAACGTGTACAGCGGCCCATGCGGATAACGGGTCACGACGACCGTCGTGACGTTGTTTCCGCTCGTGGCCGGGATTCTCTCGAATAGTGGTGCGGCGTAGCCCAACATGGCAGAGGATATATTTCTGGATAGGTAATTCTGGAACCCGATGACTGACAGGTTCGGCGTGGGTTGCAGAGTCGTGGCTAGGTGATCTGCTAGGAAGAGGGAATAAGCGGTGTCGAACGCGGCAAGGAGGGCAGATGTCGTGTTGAAGTTTGATAGCACCGGATTTCCATCGAACGAGAACTGGCCGACAGGGCTGTCCCTCGTGCTGTAGACGACGGAGACATTGTATGCCGTCATGCTGCACGTGCCCACGTAGAAAACAAATGTTTCGGGGACGCCGACGATAGGATACCATCCAGCAGAGTCGTCGGGATCTGGAAAGGAGATCATTTCTGGTTTTCCTGACCAGGAAAGCATGACTTGAGCGCCGGACGGGTTAAGCAGGGACCCGAGGGCATAACCCCCGCCTCCGAAGTCATTGACATCAAGTATGTCATTGCTCGACAAATTATACTGCTGAACGGTGCTAGCGATTGGGACCGATGTCGTCCCTAATTGAACACTGGTGTTTATGGGCGGGTTGAATGAAGGGCATAGAAGGATCGCCTGCCCGACGTACTGTCCCGGGTTCACCTCGCAGTTGGTCACCGGCTCGCACGATGCGTTCAACGCAAAAGTGTCGAATTTCAGCGCGCTGACGTTGACAGGGAGTGCGCTCGGCGCGAGGATAGCAAGCCCGTCTACATAGATTGTTTGTGAGATGAGGCTGCTGTTCTCGACGACGGCTACGCCTTCGTTGACTAGCACAGCGTTACCCCAGAATTCGTGGCTGGGCCCGCTCGACTCGCTAGGAGTAAAGTTCATGGCATGCTGGCAATTTCCGTAGTTTGAAGTTGAATTGAACAGATTGACCTGAACGGGACCGGGGCAGAGACTCGTGTTGATCTCGGAACCGACGAACGGCAGTGAATGCGACACGATGGGCATTATGAAGTCATGAGCAAACGATGTCACTGTAAATTGCAACCAGAAGTGAGCGCCGCTAAACAAACCATGAAAATATCATTAAACGTGTTACTACACAGTGGGACCACTAGGAAAAATAGACGAAGCACTCACGTTATGGCAGCAGGCAAGCAAAGATATACCAACGCTCCACTAAATGCGTGCTTGACGATTCCAGGGACGATCGGCCTTTCCCTTTGCATACACACCAAGTAGTACATCGCGCACAACACGGTCCAGATCCCAGGAGACGCGCACAGGAGAAGAAGAAGTCCGTACTGGCGGGGCGTCGGCAACGCCATATTATGCCTGCATTCTTCTGCATGGGCGCAGATCCATTTGTGTGCCGACCAGTAGCCAAAGACACCCAGAACGAACGTCGTGGTCCATGACACCACGGTAGCCTTCCAGAGAAGTAAATGCATAATTCGGTATGATGTGGTGTAAACAACTCACTGCGACTGTGGAAATGGCCATGCCATATAGATGGGTCGTATTCGCACTGCCACCTATTATCCGTCCTAGGATATGCTGTATGTTTCCGGTCCTCTCGTCGGCAACGATGGCCCCGTGGAATTCCGCATCCTCATCTGCAGGATGTTGGGTGACTCTACGAAGCCGGAGCCAGAACAGCAAGGCCGTTGTGATAGCTGCAGCTAAGAAAAAGGAAATAAAGGCGGGAAGAACGGCCAGGAGCCCCAGTCGTCGTGATTTATAGTAGATAGGATCCGGTGGGGGGCCGTTGGATGGTGCGTTGTTGCCGGATTCCCGAGGAGTCGATCGATGGGCTGTACGCCCCGCCAGTCGTGTTTGGGAGGATGCGCGCCCCGTTCGGGGATGGGAAGATGCGCGTCCTGGTCGGTGGGGGTGGGATGTCGTACGGCTGTCAGACCTCGGTCGGTGGTGGGATGATGTGCTGCCGTTATTAGCACTCGGACCAGTGGATGGTGCGTTGTGGGCTGCTCTTCCAGCAGTAGAAGACATGGTGATCCTGATCTGAGGGCGCAGGGACAGTGTGTGCGGGGACCAATATGTATGGCAGGCCTTTATCGTAAGCGTGTTATATAGCACCAGATACGTCGTCCAGCGTCGACCGCGGTGGGCGCGGTATTTCCGCAAGGAGAGCGCCTCGTGAGGGCGCGAGCGGCGCGCATCCAACTACACGGAATATCTTTCCGTCGGTCTACCCATGCGGCACCTAAGTGGTGGAACGTTAACTTACCAATTCTGGTGCCGGTCGTCTAGAGGTATAGTAGCCTGGAAGCTTGTTTCATTTTTCTCACTTGCTGGTGCCGGAGAGCCTGCGGTACTCTGACGAAAGTTGCAAACTTCTTGTCTTCACTGTCGTGGACGAACTCGCCCGCGCGGCGGTGGCGCGATGTCCATGTCAGCCGCCGGCCCGCCCACGTGTGTCGGTGGGTTGGACGCGTGACAGACACGAGGTTGAGTCTGGCAGCTGCCAGAATCCTCCGTATCTTTTTCCTCCCGCCTGCGGCATCCCCATGTCGCTTTGCGCAACAACGAGCGCCGAGTGTTGGCGATGCTTACGAGACAAGGTCGACGGATACGTCGTAGGCATCCTTCCGGTGACGTCGTCCTCCACATCTCCTTTGTGCGTCTCTCGCCTTTCTTCGAGAGTCCCATCCGCTAATATCTCCTTTCCTCCGCCTTGCAACGATGGGCGCGGACAGGTACAAGTATGTATCGGTTTTCTGACGTGTTCGATGTACTTCTTTATCTATCCACAAACCCTCGCATGCCTGCGCGTCATTGCTGAGATTGTTCCGCCCGCGCACTCCTGTCAAGCCAGGACCCCTCATTTCCGTCCATCTTTTTGTCTTACGTCCGCGCGTATGCCACCACAACCAGACGTCATATACCGCAACTTATCCCACCCTTTCATGAAGAGCGATGGTATCCAGAATTCAATCACAGTATTGCGTCTCACGCACACGGCGTATCGCTTGCGTCTTGATTCTGATGGATGTCCAGGACAGCTGCAATATCGCCGAGCTCACCGGTTTGGCTCATCAGACCAGCTACACTCCGCCCACCGCCGGAATCGCATCCTCGTTTCAGCAAACTGTTTGCCGCGCCCCGCAAGAACATCGGAAAAATACATCGACTTCTCAGAACATCAAGCAACCTTGCGGACTCAGCGAAGACTATCAACTGTGCTGCCGGAGGCCGATGGGTGTGTCGCGTCGATCAAACGTCGAGTGCGCTGACCCTCTCCAGCTCAGTTGTATGAGCAGCTTGAATTTAGCTGGGTGTCTTGAAATATTGAAGCTTGGTGGACTACCAAAAAGCTTAAGGTCTCACGCGCAGGGTACGATCCGGATGCACAAGCGCTGCCCCATGCAGTTGAAAGCGCATTGCTTCGTTTTCGGAGGGCAACGCCGGTGCAGTTTCCTGGTAAGCAAAAGGTGACATCTAGACGATAAATTTACCAATAGTCCTTTCCAGTCCCCGTCATTTCCCCGACGTTCTCTCTGATTCTACGTTGTCAGCATGCTACACCCCCGGATGTTCAAGAACAATGTACTGGTAGGTCCGGAACTCAAATGTTTGTCATCCACGACCGGTGTACTTACCCTCTCACGGGTTTCCGATCGCATCTCACTGGTAGTTGGACCTCTACGGTGCAAGTAAAGCGTCGACACGCTTATTTTCACCGCCAGCTATCTGCCGCCACAGAAATACCTAAGCGTCCCAACGCGAGCCTGTTCAAGGCCGGTGTCCTCGATCCTTACTCCTCCTTTCTTGATGTTCGTCTTTACGGGATAAGTCAACGGTGTGTCGCTTGTTTGCCGCGATGGCACCTTTTCATTGTCAGCGCAGTCGATCGTGCTTCGTCTGCTTATCTCGTCATGTAGGCCAATTACAAGATCCATCCTATCTTGAACTTGATATTGATGCGGCATGTCAAATGAAACAAAATCAAGCGCGAATTCATTTCTCCATGCTTCTACTTATTTGACCTCGTTCCTCCTATCCTCGTTCGACCCAGAAAGAGATAGCGATATTCCAGGCTTTCTGTGCATGAATTGCGTGCATCGATACCGTAATTCCGACGCTGTCGAAGAGCATGACGATACAACATCGCATCCTGTTCCGCTCTTGGAACCCTCCACCGAGCCCCAGTCTCCAGGTCACCAATCGACCAATCACGGACATAGATCTGGTACACGCTTCCTTGCATCTTAGTAGTATGAAACAAAAGGTTAACATCCGGCTCAATATTGCTAAACGCTTGGCTCTATAGGATCGGCGCGAGCATGTCCAACTTATGCACCGGCATCTTTTGTCGAGAGTCGTCCATGACCGCCTGCGTTAAATTCGCTGGCTTTGTCTGTATCCGGTACACTGTACTGAGCAGCGATTTCGCCGTGATTTTCCCAGTCCTCTCCCTCTTCCCCATGGAAAAGACAACAGCAAGAAGCGCTGTGCGGGGCGGAACTACGGGCCGGACCACTCCATTTGCCTCCCCACCTCCCCGCGGGGTGGAACTTTGGAGGGTCATGCGGCCACGAATCCTGACCCGATTGACGATGACGCCGGTGCCAACCCCATCAGAAGCAGCAAAATGCAAATTTTGTGCGCGCCGGCGGGGTCGAGGGTGTGCATAAAAGCCGTCGCGGGCGGTGGGTTCCCCTCCTTTCACGGTCGACTGCACCTAACACCCCGCAAGCCGTTCAGGACGACGAGGCTACGACTCCAGCATGACTTCCTCCAAGGAGAAACTTTCGGGGCGGAAGCTGGTGTATACCATCAACTTCGTCGCCGGCCTCGCTATCTTCTTGTGCGTCCTTCGTTCTCATGCGCGGAAAGGTGTTTGCTGAATTGCTGGCAGCTTCGGATATGACCAGGGTATGATGGGCGGCGTGAACGTTGCACCGAATTATGTTACGACGATGAACCTCGGAACGATTGAGTGCGTTTCGTGTCCTGAATAACGCTGTGTGCGTCGCCAACCTGCTCGTCAGATACACCGGACCCCACGAGGGATACGTCGCCACTATCACCCACCCTACTCGCCAAGGCGGCATCGTTAGCAGTGCGTTTCTTATCTTGTTCTCCCCAACCCTCTACCCACACGATTGTACCAGTTTACTATTTCGGAACCCTCATCGGATGTTTGCCCGCGGGCTGGTTCGGAGACAAAATCGGACGTATTAAGACCATGGCTATCGTACGTCTTGCTTCTTCGTTTTGCTGCTCCCGGAACTCAGCGTTCCCTTAGGGTGCAGCGTGGGTTATGCTCGGAGCAGCGCTGCAGTCGTCGGCACAGAACGTGGCATGGTGCGTCTCTATCGTGACATCCGTTTACGACTGGTCTGAGGGAATACCAATAGGATGTGTTGTGCGCGCGTGATCAACGGTATCGGTACGGGCTTCCTGAACGCCATCGTTCCAGTCTGGAGCGCAGAGGTTGCATCGCATACGTCCCGCGGCGCGTTCATTGCGAAGGAATTCACCCTCAACATTCTCGGCGTCGTCGTCGCGTACTGGCTCGAGTTTGGTCTGAGCTTCATTGGGGATGGCAACACCGAATTCCGCTGGAGGGTGCGCACGTTTGCTTGCTTCCCAATGCTGAGGCGCTAACCTTGCCCTGCAGTTCCCCATTGCGTTCCAACTCGTTCCTCTTATCGCCTTCGTCGTTTGTCTCCCGTGGATGCCGGAATCGCCTCGCTGGCTCGTCAAAGCAGGCCGGGACGCCGAAGCGCGCGAAATACTCGGCAGGCTGCGTGCCGAAGGAGATCCAGAGGGCGAGCGCGCCATCGCAGAATATGAGGACATCGTCGGTATCGTCCAGCTGGAGAAGGAGCACGCGAAGAACAACACTTACTTCTCGATGTTCTTCGGCATCAGTACGTCCGCTTCGCTGGTCCCTCCCTCAAAAATATCCATGACTGACTTCGGAGCGCAGATGGTGGAGACTTGCACATCGCACGACGCGTTCAGCTTTCGATCTGGCTCCAGATTGTCCAGGAGTGAGCACCCCATCCGTATGCGCGGTTATTGTATGCTGAGACGCATGTAGATGGGTGGGGATCGCAGCTATCACCGTGTACGCGCCTACGATCTTTGCCCAAGCTGGTTACGATTCCCGCAAATCCCAATGGTTGTCCGGTCTCAACGACGTATGCCCAGAGTCTTTTTTTTTTACTGTCGTCACCTGACCGCGTATGCATGCAGGTCACGTACATGATCGCGACACTCATGGCGGTCGTCACGATCGACCGCTGGGGTCGCCGCGTCGGTCTCTGGTGGGGTGCGATCGGTCAGGGCATAGCTCTGTTCCTCGCAGGCGGGTTCGGTCGACTCCTGAAGGACCACCCCGACAAGGCGTCGCAGTACGGTGCCGCATCCGCCTTCTTCATCTTCCTCTACACCGCCATATTCGGAGCAACGTGGCTGACGATCCCGTGGGTGTACCCCACGGAGACGTTCCCGCTCGAGGTGCGCGCGAAGGGCAACGCGTGGGGTGTGTTCGGGTGGAGCATCGGCAACGGCTGGCTCACGCTGCTGAACCCGGTGATGTTTTCTGCGATCGAGGAGAACACGCTGCACATCTTCGCCGCGGTAAACTTCCTTAGCATCCCACTCGTGTGGGCCTTCTACCCCGAGACGGCCAACCGCACGCTGGAGGAGATGGATCTGCTGTTCGCGTGCAGCAGCCCGTTCGTGTGGGACATGGAGCGCAACTTCGAGAAGCTCAAGGCAGAGAACGCGCAGATATCGCATGTGACCGGGAGGAAAGAGGTGGCGCATGCGCCAGACACGAAAGAGATAGCCGTGGAGGACGTGCAGGACGAGAAGGTGGCGCATTAGACGCGTTGTTCCCAATCTGCGATACCCTACGTAGATATAATGCTGTACTTCTACATCTTCTTTGGACGTCGACTTCTTTCCGATTCATCCAGAGGGAGGTCTAGCCACAGAAGCGAGGATGGACGGTGGAGGAGACGCTCGTCGGTGACGCGTCGCGTCGCGTGCGCAACATCACGTGGGGCGCGTTTCCGGTTTCGTGAAGTCCAGCCTGAGCGGCTGAGCCACCATCGATCTCGATCTGCGCCAGCCATCCGCCCGTACTCGCTCTCCCACCCACGCCCACGCTTCTCTTCCCAAAGCCCCATCTAACCTGTGCCACGCCATCTTCGACCTCCCATCGCCCTTTCCTATTTGCCTGCGCATCCTTCGCTGCGCCAGCGCGAGCATGCGAAAGGGTCCGTCACAAGACCGTCCGTCCCCGTCCTCTGGGCAAGGGGACCCCAGTCAGCTGGAGGCTCTTCGAAGGATGCTTACACGGATCCAGCACGCCAGCCCCGCTTTGCCTCCAACGCCCTTCACAACCGCTCTTCCTTCCTTCGAGTTCGAACTTCACCCACGGCCGGCGCAACCCACGAGTCACGAATCCGAAGCCTCTCGTGCACTTCACGGAAACACGGAACCACCCTGATTTTCTCTCGAGCGTGGAACTGGACGACCTGTATCTTGCACTGGGATGGAAGATTCCACGGCACCTTCGGTTTCTGGGGCTTTGGGGGTGGTATCGCATGCGAACGCAAGGTGGGGGTGGAGGGAACGGCAGCCGGAGGTGAGTTTATTCTTGATTGGGGGTTCTTATGAGCGGTCGGATTCGCGATGTTGGGATGTGGGCAAGGGATGGAGCTGGGAGGCTTCGCGAGCCTGTTTTTAGCCGCCATGCTGTGGGTCCTCGGACTCGCAAGAGGGGCTGGCCGTCGTCGTCGTTGTATCCGCCCCGCGCGGCTCGTACTCGTCATCCCACTTCATTCCATATCCTTCATATCAGCCCAAGCCTGCGCCTGCTTCCCTTCTCCCGCTTTTCATCGGACCGTCCGTGTGTGCGCGTGAGAGCCTGTTGCGTGGGTGGTACCGTGGTAGCACTCGTCATGGTCATGGGCACAGCGCCCCGCGCGCGTTCCTAGAAGCCACAACCAGGAATCGGAGTCCGATCGACGACGACGGTTCGAAGAGGGGGGGTCTCCATCGGAACGAACGCTTACGCTCGCGTTTTTGCGCCTCGCGGCCGCACCGTCAAAAACGTGGGGGGAAGGGGGGTGGGGGGTTGCTCACGGGTCGTCCAGGTTATCTCCGCCTGCGCAGAGCGGCGGTTCGCAGGAAAGGATGGATGCGTTCCAGACGAACGGCATCGGAATCGAAACCAGAGAGTGCGTGCGGAATGAGCGTTCGGAAAGCCGTGCTGTGTTCCCGTGCAGCGCGCGCGCGCCGCACACGTTGTCGCCCCCCACCCCCCCTTACGATCTGGCATCTGCAGACGTTCTGTCAATCCATCTCAGCTCGACGCCCGCGCCTCCCGCGACCCCGGAACACCGTTTCATTTTGCGCGTCCGGGGCGTGCCTCGCGCAGGGGCGTACTTATCATTTCTTTGCGTTCCCAGAGGTTGGCCCCGGGCGCGCGTGCCCTCGTCGTGTTGGATGAAGATCGAGATGTTGTTGCCCAACCTTATATTCCATCCGTGCCGTCGTGCTCGCGCGACGCGGTGGGCTGGGTTGCGCTGGTGCTGGGCGTAAGTACGCATCCGTTGGACTGACGCGGGGGTGCTCGGGCTCATGTCCGCGCGGGCTTCGTTGACGTCCTGAGGACGTAAAGGTGGACTGACATCATCGAGCTTCGCGTCCCCCATTGAGTCGCGTACCATCCTACTGTACACACAGTGCGTACGCTACCAGTGCGGCTTTGCGCTTTGCGCTCTGGACTCCGCCTTCACACGACCCGTGACGCACGTAAGTACCGACTCCCATTTTTTTTGTTCGCCGGGGGAACCAAAAGACGTTCCACTCCACCCAGGAAAAAAAGGACCTCGTTGCAGCCCGGACGCGCTCGCGTTCTTTTTTTTTCTCCACAGACGCGTCCGCAGGACCGTACGAACCGCAAGTGGGCTTAGCGTGGATCCCCCACGTCCCGTGCGCACGCGTCGCCGCACCAAAAACCACCCTTCCGTCGTCCCCCCTTCCTCCTCGCCATAGCAGACCCACGGCGCCCCCGCCCCGGCGCGTGCCTTCCCTTCCGAGAAAGCGTCCCCTGCAACTCGCCCAGTTATCGCGCCCTATCGCACCGAGCTGGGGGGGGAGCCCGGAGCGGGCGCAACGGCGTTTCCCGCCGGCGAGCGATGCGTCGATGGGCGGGGTTTGGGAAGACGGTGGTGGGGGAGGTGCGCTTCGCGTGCCTACCACTAACGAACCACGCTGGGGATTAAATCCAGAGATGGACAGAACACGCTCCTCGTTGTTGCGGCGCGGTGGGGGGGATTTTCACGTGGGAGGGGTCGGTGTGTCCCGAGAGTTCGGTGCGAGAGGGAACTTGGATTATGGAAAGAGGAAGGACGGGGGAGGGTGAGGGTATGGGAGAGATGGGGATGCAGGCATGGGCGATCTACTGTGGGCGCGTTCATTGCTCTGCGCGAGCGTTGGAAAATGAGCGGGGAGGCGCATGATAATATCGCTCCGGCGGCGGGTACGTGCGCTCGTTTCGTTTGTTGTTTTCTTCCGCTTCGCAATCTAGTCCATTTCATTTTGGCGTGCGCGGGTCGGAGCGCGAGTTGGACGGCCCACGCCCGCGCGGACCCGCGTTATAGATGCTCCCTCGCGCTCTCCCCCGCACGCGATCGCAAGGCAATTTAGCAAACGCAAACACGCGCGTCGCGCACGCCTCGAGGCGCCGCCGCCGCCGCCGCCGACATACGACGCGGTCCTCCCCCCCGGCACGCTCCTGCAGAACGCGGTATAGCGAGGCGTGCCTCGGTGCGCGATGGATCCCCTCCCCCCCCCTCCCCCTCGCCGCATATAAGCGAGTGGGAGTTGCCGGAGGGACGAGAGGGAGGTTCGCGCTGCGCGTTCCCGGGACGTAAGGAGGACCGCCTGCAGGCGGAAACGTGTCTGTGCGGGGTTCGTGTGGTGAGCGGCGGGGCGGGGCGCCGTGTCTGGAGTGGGCACAGTACACGACGTGCTCTTCGTGTCTGCCCCGCGTTCAGGATCGACCGAGAAGATGACTGTCCAATGTTCGATATTCATGTTCAAGTGAGCGCTGCACTAATCAACTGCAGTGGCTTCGCGACGGAAGACATGGTATGACTCATGCGCACTCAGCCCGGGCACTCTACCGTGGATCCTTCTAGTTCTTCGGTTCCTCCTGGACGCAAGATTGCTGGGACTCCGACTCTAGGGCCGTTTCGAGCGAGGGGGGCTGATCGATAAGGACGTCGTTTCCTGCCGACCGTGCCACCTTCGCCGGTTGCGGTATGTTTATCGATGGGCCCGGGGCGGGGTTTTCTCGACGCGCGAGCGGTCGAGGAAGGTGAGACATGTTGGCAGTTTGCGCGACGTGATGGTGCGGGTGGTGGGGGGGTTTTCTGACGGAAACGCGTGCTCGGGCGCGGCGACGAGGCGTACTATGGGTGTGCGGTGCAGTGCACTATCGGGGACTCGCGGTGACGCAGGCCTCAGGACGAGGTGAGCTGACATGGTCGTGTTTGAAGAGGGCAGCAGGAACAGGTCGTCTACGATGCAGCGCTACGACATAGGGGGAAAGAGACAGGTGTGGCGGGCGCAACGGTGGCGTGCAGAGAGAGGGCAGATCGCGGATTAGTCGTTTCGACTCGCGGGCCCTGCTCTTCTCTTCTCTTCTCTCCTCTTCCCTTCCCTTCCCTTCTCCTTCTGCTCTCTCTTTCTCTCCACGCCTTCTTTTCCTTCTCACCTGGGGAGGACCGGATCGGCCGCCTCCGTGGTGTAGTATCTGGGCGTTGGTGGAGGAGTTAATCAATGGGCGTGCTAACGCGGCTCAAGTGACGCGGACGGGGGCTGACCAGAGTCCAGGGCGTCGGGTACAGGCTCGAGGACGGGTTGACGTACTGCGATACACTGGTCGATCTCGTCCGCACATCTCCATCTCCATTTGCTTGTGCCACCCCCCCCCCCTCTCCTTCCCCAAGGCTTAGTCAGATTACCGTGCACTGGACCCTTCTCCCCCCTCTCACGGGCGCCTCCCCCCGGCTCGGTTTTGGGTAAAGGCAGGCCTGGATTAGTTTAGATTAGGCTTGGGACGGCCGTCGGACCCTGCACGCGTCAGACAGGATCGTTATTAGTATAAGTAATTAGTGGGCGATTGGCGCGGGGCGGGGGAGAGGGGCGACTACAGCCACCGCTACGCCTACAGACGAAGGCAAAAGACGCCGGAAGGGGGGCGAGGATCCGAGCCCACGAAGCGCGGGTGGGCCGGTTGGGCTTGGACTTGGGGGGGGGGACTTTTCGGGGCAGGGGAAGGTCTGATAGGGAGGGCGTGCTGTGATAGATGGACTGGCTTCTCGACGCCATATCAGGAGAGAAGAAGTTGGAGGCCACGCCAGGCCATGCTGGGACGGTGGGTGGGGGTATTAGGGCGAACAGGACCAGGACCGTCCGTACGTGTGGAAGGACGACGGGCGAAGGCCCATCAGCTTTCCGATGCGAGTGCGCGTTGACGACTGCGCGGAGAGAGGCTCAGCCACACGGGCGGACGGGCTTCCCAGTGATCTGTATGTTATTATGATATGATATGTTGCGTTCGTCACATCCCTGCGTTCTTCCCGATTTCCTAGGTCGAACCGTAGGTGGACGGCGTTCCAAGCGGACGAGGCGGAGCGGGAAGGGGGGCAGCCTCGAGGCGCGCGCGTGACGCGTTGGTGAAAGCAAAGAGCAGAACTGAGCAGGCGTTCCGCGCCGAGGAGCGAGGGGGGGGGACGACAGCGCAGGGTCAAGGGTTTGCGCATTTGCGGGGCGAGGAAGACGAGATCAGAAGAAAACCGGACGGACGGGCGTTTGCGCTCGTGAGTCGGTCCTCCTTTTCGTCTTGGTCTCGGATAAATCGTTATCTGCGAGCTGGCTTTCGATTTCGAGAGGGTTTGCGGGACCGTGAGCGGGCGGGGCGGGCGCGCGGGCGGGGGGCGAGGTTGATAGTATGATAGGTTATTATAATGGGGAGATCCGGGCGGGGGTGATATGGAGAAGGTTAACGTTATGGGGACCCGGATGTGTACGAGATGAAGGGGGTTGACGTAGGAGAAGCGAGAGCGTGAAGGACGGGCGAGAAATTCGGTGGGAGAGAGCAATGCCTCGAGGCGTGGAGACGGACCAACGGCGTCGGAAACCCGGAACGCCCGGCTGCTTTCCTGTCGTCTGTTTTTAATATAAATTTATTGGGGATATCCGGAGGAGTAGCGGTGGACTCGGTATTGTTTATCGCGGGCGGGGGATGCTCGGCGGGGGGACGAGGACGGAGGGGGGGCGAACGCACGTGTAGGCACAGGGACGCGGGGGCGGACCGAAGGAGCGAGTGAAGGGGGGGTTAGCATCGGAGTGCCAACAAAGGTAGCTATTGATTACGTAAAGCTTTCGGAGTGCGAAAGGGCGGGGCAAGGCCAGGCGGGAAACGGACGAAGGGCAACTTATAGCGCTCGGGCAGACGACCTCCTCCTCGTCTTTTTCCGCGTTTTCTTCTCTCGTCCCTTCCGTCCCGCTTCCCCCCTTTAAATGCCCTCCATCCTCAATCTCAAGTTTAAAGTCGGTCGTACCCCCCCAACACGACCGGCATGCGTGACGCTCATTTCTTCTACCTCATGCCTTCTTCTTTCCAGGGCAACAAGTCCTTCATCGCGTTCAGCAACCTCGGCGACACCGACTCCCTCACAAAGACATGGAAGGTTCGTTGCCGTTTCTCTTCTTCGTCGCCGTCGTCGCCCCCCCCCCTCACCCGCGCCCTCGCCCGCCACCAGGTCTGCACCAAGGTCGCCGGCTACCTCGAACAAGGTCAACGCCTCGAGAACCTCAGCTGGCGTCTATGGCACCTCCAGAACCTCATGGTCGACACCGACAACGCCAAGTCTAAGCGCGAGTTCAAGAAACTCTCCAAGAACATGGGCGACAAGCTTGACAAGGAGAAGGGCAGGTGCGTCTTCACTCCTCCCGCTAACCCTTGACCCTGCCCTCACATTTTTTCTCCCCTTCCCCCCTCGCCTTCCCCGTCCCCTGCAGGAGCATCGAAGAGCTCGAGGCTCCCGGCTTCCGACGCAACCACTCCACCGACATCATCCGCCAACGCGCCGCCGAGAAGGAGCGCACGCGCGAGGCCAACCAGTACACCCGCCCCGGCACCATCAAACGCATGCAATTCACCTTCTCCGTCGACCAACCCCAATCCACCGCCTCCGCCCTCACCGTCGACAAACCCGACTTCAAGCCTTCGGCCGAGTTCAAAGACACCATCAACCGAAGAGGTCGGCCCACCACTCGCGCCGCCGCCGCTGCCGCCGCCGAGTCCGCGATCGACGCCACTCCGTCGCATCCCAATGGCGCCAAAGATCCACCCCTCACTCAACGAGGGCGAAAGCCTGCCGCCACCACCCACGCCCCTCACGACGTCCCCTCTCACGACCCCATTTCCGACTTCGCCTCCCTTCGGTTTCCTTCCCTCTTCTCCTCTGACTTCGCTCCCGCCGCCCTCCTCCACGCTTCCCCCTCCCTCACCAACGGCATGAGCTACGGCGAGGGCGTCCGTGGCAACGCGAACTCTCTCGAAAATTTCGGCATCGTTCGCCCCACCATCGAGCTTCCGCTCGACGAGCTCCTCATCGAGTCATCTGACTCGCCTGGAGACTGGTCCTTCTCAAGCAGCTTCGACCGCCAGCAAGAGCTGGTGGACACCCCTCAGCCGTCCTCCAGCGCGGATCAAGACGTTGACATGAAGCCCATCGAGGAGTTCCCCACCCACGCGCTTTCGCGCAGGTACTCCCGCTCGTCCGCCGCGGACTCGCCGCAGCCCACGGTCGCCCCTTCCAAGCTCGGCTCTGGCGGCGCCACTCCCTCCTCGTCCTCCTCGCGTCCCACCCTGAGCGTTCGCACCAACGCTTCAGGTTCGCGTTCGTCGGGACCCAGCGCCACCGCCGCCAACCCTCCCGCGCCCAACCCGAACACGGCGCCCGGCGGCGTCAAAGCCGAATGCTCCAACTGTGGCGCAACGCACACCCCCCTTTGGCGCCGCGGGCTCAACGACGAGCTGAACTGCAACGCGTGCGGTCTCTATTGCAAGCTGGTGGGTCTTCCGCGCGTATTCGCCTCCCTCGTGATTGCCCAGATTCTGATGCGCGATTTTCATATAGCACAAGCGCCCACGCCCTAAGACCATGCGTAGTACCCATGGAGAGGGTCGTTCGCAGGCGGCGCCACGCCAGGAGGCCGCCGAAGTAAGTCTGTACACTCATCTGGCGAACGTTCCAGACTAAGTCGATCGTGTAGCAGGTCATCCCCATGGCTCAGTGCTACAACTGCCATACGACGGCCACGCCCCTCTGGCGCAAGGACGAAGAAGGCAAGACCGTCTGCAACGCGTGAGTTCCATCATTCTCCGCGTTCATCTCAGCCTTTCTAACGCGAATCTTCCCTTTCATCTCGGGCGAACAGATGCGGTCTCTAGTGAGTAACCCCCGCGTTTGCTGTTCTTATCGCACCGCCAGCTGACCACGCCTCGCGTCCGTCTGCCTCTAGCTTCAAGCTCCATGGTTCCGCCCGTCCGATCTCAATGAAGAGCGACGTCATTCGGAAGCGCTCTCGCCACGACGCCCGGCGCGTCGGCAACGCCTCCGAGACGCCCTCCGCCAGCCCTGGTGCTAGCCGCCGTCCCTCGCCCAACGGTGGCGACGCGTCCCCTATGCTCGCGCCCGATTCCACCACCATGTCGTTCGATCAAGGCGGCGACGCGTTCGACTACCGCACCTCGAACCAGTCGGAGCTCATGGGCGCCCTCGGGACGGAGCAAAGCCAGCAAAACGCGTTCCAAGACTCTTACCCCTCCCTCATGTTCCCCGGCCCCTACCACCCGGACTACCTCAGCCAGATGTTCAACCAGGCCGTCGAAGCGCACACGTTCCCGAGCGACAACTCGGACGCGGACAGCACCTCCGACACGCGCTCCACCAAGCGCAGGCGGCTCTCCAGCTCGTCCGCGACCGACCCCCCTTCGTCCGCGGTGTCCTATTCCTCCTTCGGGGACTTTTCCTCCAGCTCGGGTACCTCGGCGTCGGCGTCCTCAGGCTCGCAACGCAACGCGTCCGGCAATAACAGCAGCAGCAACAACAACTCGTCCACCGGCGGGCTCGAGTACCCCTTCGGAGGGTATTCGCCCCAGTTCGGCATGCTGCGCGGGGGAGGCGGGAACAACGGCGCGCCGTTCTGGCACCCGCCCATGTTGCCGCCGACGCATTCCCCTCACTTCATCCACCCGCCGATGCTCCCGCAGACGACGGAGGAGTCCCCGATGGACTTCTTGCACCCGCCCATGCTCCCCTCCGACGACGGCGACGCGCTCTTCTCGGCGTATCTCCATCCGCCGATGATGCTCCCCGAGGAGGGCATGGGCCTGCAGCCGCACCCGCCGATGTTCCCGAGCGATTGGAACAACGGTGGGGGGAACCAGTCGGGCGGGGGCGGAGGGTCGTTCTAGGCGGTGGATGCTCGTCGGTTGTCGGTTGTCGTTGCTCGCGCGTGGGTGTGGGTTCGTAAGGTATCTCGTCTCGTCTCGTCCCGTCTCGATTATCATGTCCGCCTCGTTTCTTCTTCTTCTTTACTGTAGCCATCACCACCGCCTCGTCCGTCTCGTCTGTCGCCCCGTGTAGATCTTACACCATCTGTGTTACCGATACCGCTTACCCCTTCTCGTCTTCTCGTCTGTGTCCTCCTTCCCCCCCTTTTTTTTCCTCCGTCACGAACATCCAGCATCCGCATCGCTTGCAATGGTCTCGCCTCGTCCCGTCCACACGCATGTTTGCATTACGCCACCTCTCCTCCTCACACATGATCTCTCTCTCTGCTCGTCTATCTCGTCCCTTCCTGTCCTTCCCCCCCCCTCGTCCTTCTCATACCTTCCGCCCATCGTGCTCCGCGCCCCCTTTTTTCGTCTTCATCGCTATGACCCATGCCATGCCATGCCACGCCACGCCACGCCGCACCCCCTTCCACCCCCTTCCACTTCCGTGCGCCGTGCCCCACACTCGCTCGCCCCCTCCTTGCTCCCCCGAGTCTGTCCCTTTGCGCTGTTTTAGTTTGCTTCGCCTCCGACTACCCCCCCTCCCCCCCTTTTCATTATTCGTCTTATTGCCTGTACGATGTGCGCGAAGGGCTTCGCGGATCAAGCCCCAGATATAAATATATTATTCCCCATCACCCCCACTCCCCGTTTTCCTACTGAGTTTTCCTTAGTTCTCGGTTCCGTTTCTACCTCGCCTCGTCTCGTCTCTGCTTGTCTTGTTCGCCCCCCGCCGCCCGCGCTCGCTCGAGCGACGGACACACACTGTAGCCGATAACACGCACTCCGATTTCGTTTTCTTTCTCGTCCTTTCGTACCCCGCCAACGTCTTGTCCGTCGCGCTTCGATGCGTCGAGCGAGGCGATGTATAGCTCCTCCTCTTCGTGCCTCTTCTCCGTCGTCTCTGTCCCCGTCTTCGTATCTGTACTTACCTACCTACCTACCTACCTACCTACCTACATGCCGTTGTGCGCACCCACGTCCTGCCGACTACCTGCACGCCTGACACATCGTGTACCGCTTTCGCCTTCCCGCCCCTCGCCATCCCATGCCCTCAGCGTCGCTGTGTTTATCGTCATGTTCTTCGTTTACTTCGGGTCGGGCCATCGTGCGCGTATGCGTGCGGGATCGTGTGAAGGGCCGGTGAGATGACGCGAGGGGGTGGATGGAGAGATAAGCAAATCGTGCGCACGGTGATTGTGGGGGATTCTTGCGGGGGTAAGATATTGGGTGGGGCTCCGATTCGTCCTCAGAGGGTGACGAGGGGAGGGGGGGTAACTTACAGTGGTCGCACCACGAGGCAAACTTTCGACTTCAATCATTTCATCGCGGAAACGAAAAGCTGCACGTGACACCGCTCGCGTTTCGTCGAATGGTCCGGCTTAGTACCGTTAAAGAAGAAAAATCCTTCTTGAACCTGTTTATGAACGGAGTACCCCGCAATGGGCCAATTAACACGTCTAATTAACTGTTAATATAGCTTTTTTAACACAAAAAATTGAGCATGATTTATGCGGGTGAGAACCCGTAAAAACCCATTCCAAAGCCTCCTGAGCCACGTTCGAGGTCGATGCTGCCGCTGGCATGGAGGTGGTTGGGTCAGGAGTGGTAGGAACCTTCGGGCGAAAGGTAGTCAAGCCCACGACTCACGAGGTATCCACCCTCACGCGCACGCGCGGCGCGCCCTCCCCTCGCCTTAGGTTCCACTTCGTCCATATCCGCATCCTCCCAGTCCATGTCACCCTCGACTAATAACTCTCCCGCCGACTCGTCCCCCGACTAGGTTGCTGGCCATTGGTGGGCAGTCGCTACTTGATATATATCCCGCCGCGCCCCGATGGCCCGGGCCAGGAAGGGTGCCTGTTCAAAAAGGTTTTTGAACGATGAATTTTGCGGGGTCATTTATGAACGTGTTTATAAACAGTTAAAGAAGATTAGTTAAAGAAAGTCCTTTTTTCACGGTACACTAGTCCGGCTGCGTCTTTTCCTCCTCCGTCTTGCTTTCCTCCATCCTTCCTCCAAACGGTACCACATCGCTCTCCACCGCCCCGCGCCGCTCGGTTTTTTCTGCCCCTCTGGATGCCGTGCATCACCAGCTCCTCTCGGTGTCTGAACTCTGGACTGCTCTGGGCGGCTTGGGAAATATCGCAGACTCTGCAGAGTGAACACCGACAAGGATGGTTAGCAGACGTCAGGTCAGGCTTAAGGGAGGATATCTAGCTACCTAGAGAGGTGGGGTGCAGTGCTGAGGATGGGGTGTGTCTGGGATGATGGTATGGACGTCATGGCTGCCAGTGGTTGTTTGTCGCGGGGTTTCTTTCTCATCATTGAGCCGTTCATGTTCTTCCTACTTCTCCCCCGACAAAACCTCGGTATCAACGTCAAGCTGTCGACTCTTCTGCTGCATGTCTCGTTAGTCGTCCGTATCGCTCTCCCACTACTCCGTCCATCACTTCAAGGTGTCTCGCAAGTTGATGTATACGTGCCTCTCCTTCCTCTCCGCGCTCGTTCTCTCGCCTTCAAATATGTCTGTGTCTGCACGTCATTGTCCGTGTTTACTTGCACTCATGACTTGGACGCATACACCTTGCCCCTCGCTCTCACCCTTGTCCTCTCCTTGCCTTTCGTGTTTCGCAGCCCACCTATTGGTTTATCTTGGGTTTATCATCATGATCTCTGTTCCTACTTCGGTTTGGGCCAGCGGGTGGGATCGCGTAAGGGTGTGGCGAGACGTCGCGGTGGGATGGGGACTGATGAGCTCAACTTGTGACGCGTGGGCATGGCGGCTGAGGGCTTGCCGGGGTGTCCTCGCGCGCGCGAGCTGCGGAAGGTATGTCATTCGGTGTGGCTCAGGTTCGTTCTGAGATGCTGACGAAATAAATAATGTATAGCTGGTCATACCAAGTACGCGGGCGTGGGACTACAGTTTACAAACAACTCGATCCGCATCGCAAAGTCTCGTATGTATGTACGTAGGTCCATGAGGCGGTCGTCGGTCATCGGGTTCAACTCAAACCGCTGGACTATCATTCTTCGATCCTGCGCGCCCGTTTGGGCGGCGGGCCGTCTGCTTCCTCTGTAATGGTGTATAAGCTGACTTTGACTCGATACCCGGAAACGATGTGCACTCACCATTGATATCATCCGAGTCAGTGCTCGGTAACCTTTTTCTAGGGCTTTGGATTTCCGGGACTCCTTCTCCGTGCTCCTCGATTGCTAGCAGGTGCTGCGCTCTCTCAAAATATCTGTCATGGGTGTGGATAGTTGCACTACGGCTAAGCAACAGGCGGGCGGCCTCAAATATACGGCATCGTAAAGCAGCCTGGAGTGGAGTTTCAAGATATTGATCTCGTATATTGGTGTCTGCATGGTATGCAAGCAACAAGGACATAATCATGAGATTCCCTGCTCTTGAGGCCACATGTAGTGCAGTGCCAATATATACATCTACCATATTGACATTTGCACCACACTGAAGGAGCATTTTGACCATCTCAAAATTCTGGCTATATGAGGCTCTATGCAGTGCACTGCCATAGATTCCTGGTGTTCCATTGATTTCTGCACCATGTTCAAGCAAAAAACAAGCTCCCCTGAGATCTCCAGCATGTGCAGCCGTCTGTAGTAGACCTTCAAACTGTGGACCAAGTATATTAATATCTGCACCATGGTTGAGTAGCAGCTGGGATAGCACAAGGTGTCCCTGAAGAAAGGTAGCCTGGATTGCAGTTCCATGTTGAGGACTCCATATATTGACATCTGCATGGTGTTGAAGCAGCAGAGCAACAATGTTAAGATGCCCAGCACTTGAAGCTGCCTGTAATGCAGTTTCAGGGCTACCAGCACTGTGTAGATTGATATCTGCATTGTGTTGAAGCAGCAGAGTAACAATGTCAAGATGCCCTTGACGTGATGCTATCTGTAGTGCAGTTTCAGAATTACAAGCACAGTGTAGATTGACATCTGCATTGTGTTGAAGCAACAAAGTAAAGTGTTGAGATGCCCAGCCCTCGAGGCTGACTGTTAGAGCTCTTCACGAGTGCACTCTTACAGGTACCTGCAACCTTGAGACAGGTACATCAGCAATTTAACACATTTTGTTTGGGCTTGTTTGAGCCTGTTTTGGAGTTGTCCAACACTCAAAACTCGCGAAAACACACAAAACACCCCAACACCCCAACAGTCTCCCAGGCCATGTCTGGTTGGACAACTGTCACGGAGTTGAGCCAACTAGTGTCCAATTCACCATACATTTGGGTACAACTTAGGCTCAAGTACATGACAACAACACATTTCAATACTTATATTTAATTTATATTGCTCATATCCAAACATTTTAATGGGTAAATCAATATCATTATTATTGATCAGTGGTACATACTACATGAGCTACACGAAGTAGAGAAGGAAAAGTATAATATAGATAATGAAAAGACCATGTAACTAGGGTAACGAGGCGGCAACGGCGGGGGTGACGAGGCACCGACGGCACTGGTGACAAGGGCTGCGAGGGCGGGAGTGACGAGGTGGCGAGGGCGAGGGTGGCCATGACGGCGGCGGCGGCGGCGGCGGCGACGGCAGGAGTGACGAGGTGGCGACGGCAGGAGTGACGAGATGGCGACGGCGGCGGTGACGAGATGGCGACGGCGGCGGTGACGGGGCGATGACGGCGGCAGTGACGCAATGGCGAGGGTGGCGGTGACGAGGTGGCGAGGGCGGCTGTGATGCGGCGGCGAGGGCGGCTGTGACGAGGTGGCGAGGGCGGCAGTGACTGGGCCGCGACGGCGGTGGTGACGAGGCGGCGAAGGGAACAATGGTGGTGTGGCGGCGGTGACGAGGGTGGCGATGGCGGCGGTGACGAGACAACAACGGTGGCGGTGACGCGATGGTGACAGCGGCGGTGATGAGGTGGCGACGGCGGCGGTGACGAGGCGGCGAGGGGAACGATGGGGACGATGGCGGCGGTGACGAGGCGGCGAGGGGGATGATGGGGACGACGGTGAGGGGGACGACGGTGGCGACGGTGGTGGTGAAGAGATGGTGGTGGTTGAGAAGGAAGGAAAGACGCGTCGTGGCAGGGAAATATGAGAAAGGAGAAAGTCTCACGGTCAAACGCAGTTTAGGGCCGGCTCAATTTCCCTTCTGATCAAAATTTGATGCCGGGAAGTGCGATTGATGAATTGCCCCGGAATTGCGGGGAGTTGCCGGGTTTGCCAAACTCGGCCGGGCCTGACAACTGCCATCAACACCCCAACACCGGCAACAGAGCCGAAACCGTCGGCAACACCCCAACAAAAAGTGTGATATTGCTGATGTACCTGTGGCTCCAGATCTTATACTCCCACTCTCACAAGTATCAGGCACACAGGTACATGTGGCACGGATACTCCCACTCGCGGATACACAGGTATGACAAGTACCTGTCATTCCTAGAAAATATGATACAAGCAGTAGTAGTGGCCTTCTTGGACTCATCTTGGAAGCTCTGTTAGGCATATTGACACTCCATCTTCAAGGCAAGGATAATGCTAGTAACATTTAAGTACAGATAAACATGTATCAGAGTATGATACAGCATACCACGCAAGGCTTTTAGCTATATATGTGAGGGGAGGAGAGGAAATGTATGAGAAAGGGGCCACAATAGAAACAACAGTACATAAGGATCTGCAAGAGAGAATGCTTATATCAATCCAACAGCTATTATCTGTAATTATATCAAGATCAACCCTGCCAAAGTACCTGACAGGTATTTGACAGGTACTTGCACAGGTAACCTGTGAGCTCAAAAGTTATACCTGTACTCTCACGAGTATCAGGCACACGAGTACTCGTATCCGCGGAGGGCAATACCCATGGATGTGCCTTACAGGTACTCATACAGGTACTCACGAGTATAGCCACTCGTGAAGAGCTCTACTGACTGTAATGCAGTTTCAGAATAACGAGCATGTAGATTGATATCTGCATTGTGTTGAAGCAGCAGAGTAACAATGTTGAGATGCCCAGCCCTCGAGTCTAACTGTAATGCAGTTTCAGAATTACCAGAATGTATATTGACATCTGCATTGTGTTGAAGCAACAGCATCAGGAAAACTCCACTTACTTGACAGTGCCTTGGGACCCTTAGGCAAGTCACCCAAGGTCCCAAGCTCTAAGTAACATGGCACTTGGCCAAGCCATGTCCCTTTACTTGTCCAAGGTCAGCTATAACTTGACCATGCCTTCCTAGGCACTTGAAGGTCCTGTACAATGTCCTTGAGCATACCTTGTCACTCAAGTACTCATAAGGCTCCAACTGTATAGTTTATGTCTAGTGAGATTGGGGTAGCTAGATAGTATACTATACTAAACAGTAAACAGACAGTAGATAGACAGTTTAGACAGTTGATATATCATTACTGAATTGAGGTAAAGAATTCAGTGTAGAGTTTGGTACACATAAGCTCTGAGATAGTCTCAGCCTTTAGTAATGGGCATGCATCAGTACAGATGTGGTGAGCATCTGAGAAAAAGCACTCAACAGACACCAAGGTAGCAGGAATTACTAAAAAATCCTAGGCCATGCATGTGATGACCGGAAAGTGGTCCTTATATTCCTGTTTATAGTCATAAAGTGCACATAAATAGAACAAATGAATTATATACCTTCCACCATTTTAAGGGTTCCAAAGGTTTCCATACCCCCCCTCATTGGCCTTCTAACAATTGAGTTCTAGGACCTCTGGAGATGTGAAGATGGGTGCTGAGAATGACTGCTGAGATGGCTGAAAGAATCACCAGAGTTGGGCATGAGTGCAATAGGTGTAGTGGAGGCTGATAGCTTGCACCTGGTAGCACCTACGGGCATGCCGCACACCACCACTTTAGATAGGGTTTACTGTCTAGTATACTCACTACTTACTGTTTACAGCTGATGGGGTAGCTAGATAGTAAAACTATACCATATAAACAGTTTATAGACAGTAAATAGACTATAATATTGGAGCCTTAAGTACTCATGAGTTAGGTCCTTTTGATAGCTTGAGTTCTGTCTTGAAGAGCCTTGTCAAGACCTTAGATGCACACACATTTCAGGGATGGGAAATCAAATTGTTATTCATAACTACTAAGTACAGGTAGATACTGCTAGGTACATGTAGAGAGGTACAAGACAAACATGAAGAGAGATTGAGACACCAAGAACCAACACATCAGAATGATATTGTACCAATTGAATCGGTTCGTCACCCACTTGTGACTGTGACAGGTGCGACGAAAATTTGGCTTTGTCAGGGGTGGTTAGCGAATGTGACAATGTTCAATTTTTGGCAAATTTTGACCTTTTTTTGACCTTTTTTGACCTTTCTTTCCGTATTGTGACCTTCAACCCGGAATTACAATTTGTCAAACAACTTTGTGACACGTTACAGAGTGCAGATTTTGTCTCGTCAGTGGTCTCTGTGACCGTGACGAGACGAACCGTTCCAATTGGTACAGTATCACTAGCTCCTAACAAATCCTACCAGCTCCGTGTCAAACAACCTCGAAAAAATATGGAAGCAAGAAGACATACCTTGTTGACAGCTCCGACGAGGACGACAGCGACAGATGATGAAGCTGCAAGCATTGGGGGCGATGGAGTCGCAAGCGTCGGAATAACGGAGACGCAAGGCGTGTCACGGATCGCTCCATTTCTCTCTTCGTTTGCAGACCTCGTACACGCGACGCGTCACGGCACATGACTTTCCCTTGCATCACATGCTTCAACGACGTCATTGCCCGGACTTCCGAGCGGGGTTCCGCATCCTTATCTATGACATCACTGCTCCGGACCTTCGTCCTCCGCCCCATGACTCCTTTCCTATTGTTTCCCCCGCTCGCACCACTATTGCATCACATCGCACCATCGTTCCCACTTGTATATAAGGACAGTGTTTCTCTTCCCTTTTCCCTAGACTGTCCATCTCGTCATACGGTACTGTAGCGCACGTTGCACTACCCTAGACCCCGGCACTCTCGAATCTATTTTCTTCTCGCTCCTCCCATCGTCGCGACTTAGGCGGTTCATCGGTCTCATAAACTGCGTTTCTGACACCTGGACAGTCTACCCCTACGCCTACCTCGCACCCCTCTCTCCATCTACCTCTGCCGTCTCTACGACGTTAAAAACTCCCACCACGGACCTCCCGAACGCACCGGTTTTCCTCCCGTTCAACGGAAAGCCGATCACCCCCCGCGACGACGCACCACTCCCCTACCCTTGGTCCGACGCCGTCACCGTCAACTGCCTCGTCCCCGTACAGAACCTCTGCAAGAAAGATCCCTGGACCGCGCACGGCCTCAACTTCCGCATCTTCGAGTGGAGGTGGCACAAGGATCACGGTACTGTCGTCCTCGCCCTATACGTCCGGATCACTACGTGCATCAACGTAGATCTCGAACGCCTTGAATTCACCCTCCACGCCCCCACCTACCACACATACCTCATCCAAGACGCCCCCAACCCGATCCTCCAAACCAGTTTCACCTCCGTCTCCCAGTTTAACCGCCGGACCCCCGAATCCACCCTGCCACCAGTCCTCCGTCCCACCATCAAGGGTAAGACCCTTCGTCGCCGCCACCACAAACATAAGATCCGCCAGGCAGTAAAAGCCGGCTACCTCACCAAGAAACTCCTCGGCCGTCGCCCCATCGCGGCGGACTTCTTCTAGACCATCATGACGTCCTCCACAGCCCCTCGTCCCCCCACTCCGAACCTCCCCCCAGGCGTTTTTCGAGACTACTGTCCCGAAGAATACTATATCCTCACCTCGCAGCAGACTAAGGAATCCGTACGTTGGCTGCACGACAAACCAAACCGGCAACGTCGAGACTGGTACTTCGACGGCCGCGACGAACAACCCTACGTCGAAGAATCGGATTTTGCCACCGCTGCGGACGTCCTACAGTGCTTCCTGAACCCCCCTCCGACCAACTCGCCCCCACCCCGTCGACGCACTGTAATCGAAGTCCCAGAAGGGATCAACCACAACGACACAACTGGGAAGTGGTACGCCTATAGACGGAACAAGAACGGAACCCCAGGACGATCAGTAGTTGAGTGGCAGCCCACTTCGTTCAGCCCCGTCCAAGATCACTGGTCGTGGCATCATAACCAGCAATTCCTCACCCCCGCCGACTTCCTTGTCGCAAAACAAGTTGAGGACGAAGTTGAAGAAGCAGAAGAACGCCGACGAGAAACCCTACGCCGCCTTGATCAAGAACTCGCCCAATCCCTCACCGTCCCCCTCCCCTTCGACAAGATGTCCGACGCCGAATCCAAACCTGCCGTCTCCAGGCGGGAGATCGGCCCCAAGCCAAAGCCATTCAAAGGCGATAGACGCGACACCCTCCGGTTCTCCCTCGAGCTCCGAATGTTCCTGCACGTTAACAAGGATGTTTATGCCACAGATGACGCCAAGATGATGCTCCTCCTCAGCCTGATGGAGGACGACACGGCGAAAGCCTGGGCCACGCATCGCCGCATGGAACTCTTCGCCGATGAAGACGAGAAGGAAGACGCCGAAACCCTCGACCCCACGCCCCCAACACTCCACTATAACTCCTACGAAGAGCTCTTCGAGAGGTTTGGCAAAGACTTCGTGCCCGTCGATCCGAAGATAGAGGCTCAGCGTAAGATCAACGAGCTCGCAATGACCACCCGGGACGTCACTGACTTTATCACCGAGTTTGAGATGCTGGCAACCATGTCAGCGTACGACGACGAGGCGCTAATCCACTTTTTCAAGAAGGGACTTCAGCGTGACCTCGGCAAGCAGGTGGCCCGGTCGTACCCGTTCCCCACCAAGCTCGCGGAGTGGAAGGAGCGCGCCCGCCGCATCAACCACCAGTGGCTCGAAGAGAACCCGGAGAGGAAGAGCAGTCAGTCCAAGGGGGCTGTCGCGCTCACCTCGAACGGTTCGACCAACGACTCCTCGTCGCGCCGAGTCGGAGCCTTCACCAACACCTCGACCCGCCCTGCAAAGCTGACAGACGACGAGCGCGCAAAGATGATGCGCGAAGGCAAGTGCTTCATGTGTCGACAAGCCGGTCACGTCTCTCGTGACTGCCCCAACCGCGACTCGAGCGCGCGACGGGTGGGCGCAGTAGAGACTGGGTCCAAGGCCCCTCCCCTGCCGACGAACACGGCTCCGTCCACTGCAAAAGCAGCTCCCGACCCATCCAAAACCATCGCGGCGATCACTCGCCAGCTGAAGGATCTGGACGCGGAAGGCAAGGAGCAGGCAGTAGCGCTGTTGAAGGACATCCTGGAATCGCAGGATTTTTGAAACGCCCCCCAGTCGCGTCGTCTGGTGGAGGCAAAGGACTTTTGGTATCATTGTCGAATCGTTTCGCTGTATTATCATCCATGCATACCTGTGAGCAATCGTATCCCCCGTGTTTGTATCTGTCTACTGTCACCAAGAACAGGCAAACACCATCGATCACGCTCAAAGTCAAGCTGATCGGACGAGTTACCAAAAGAGAAATCGACGCAGACGCGCTGCTTGATAGCGGCGCAGAAGGAATTATCCTGAACCGAAGCTTCGTTGAACGCAAGAAGCTCACCACAAGAAAACTAGAAAACCCGTTCCCCGTGCGTAATGTGGATGGCACCGAGAACGTCATGGGCTGGGTACGCGACACAACGACCCAGCGGATCCGGATATACTCGCAAGATTCAAGGGCGTACCATGAGGAAGAAGCTGAGTTCTTCATCACCGACATCGGCGATCATGACATGATCCTTGGAACAGACTGGCTCGACGAGCACAATCCCACCATAGACTGGCAACGAGACCGTGTTGACATGCTCCGCTGCCCTCCCTCGTGCACTCTGTCCAAACCTCCTGTGACGAACCTCGCAACCAAGCCACGGAAACCATCATCGGTCCAATCACAGCGTAAGGTTGAAGCAGGTAAAACCCCGAGGACACCTCTCGTCGTGGACGATCCCTTCCCAGAGCCGACATATGTGTCCTGGACCCCAGTCCCCACTTATGTTATTCCTGCACGCAGAGTCAAAGGTGTTCGCGTCCGCACGGTCCATCGCTCCCCTCTACCCGCACGACTCTTCACTGAAGACGACGACGAGCGGCCCATGGTATTCCGAGACTGGGAGATCAATGGACTACGCCGCGCCGGAATCCTCCCTGAAACCGATGGTCCTAATCCAGATGCAATACCCATCCGCGCGGGCTTTACAAAAGCGCAGGAGCTTGCAGAGCATTCAAAAGAGAACGCACGCCCGCAAACCTTTGAAGACTTAGTCCCCCCGCCGTACCGCGACTTTGCGCCTGTATTCGACAAGAAAACCTCCGAGCGACTTCCTGACCGACGACCATGGGACCATGCTATCGACATGAAAGACGGCTTTGAACCCAAACCGTGCAAGATCTACCCCCTCTCACCTTCCGAGCAGATCGAACTCGACACCTTCCTCGATGACCACCTGAAGAAGGGCCATATCCGCCCATCGAAGTCACCTCAGGCGAGTCCGTTCTTCTTTGTGAAGAAAAAGGATGGAAAGCTGCGTCCCGTACAGGACTATCGAGAATTAAACAAGGGCACTGTCAAGAATGAATACCCCTTGCCACTGATCTCTGAAATTGTCGACCGCCTCAAAGGTGCAAAGATCTTCTCCAAGATGGATGTTCGCTGGGGCTACAACAATGTCCGCATCAAGGAAGGCGACGAGTGGAAGGCTGCGTTCAAGACGAATCGCGGTCTCTTCGAACCTACGGTGATGTTTTTTGGGCTTATGAACTCCCCTGCAACATTTCAGGCAATGATGAATGAACTGTTCAAGGATCTCATCGACTCGGGCAAGGTCATTATCTACATGGACGACATCTTGGTGTTCACTCGCACCATGGACGAACACCGTGCCATAGTGCGGCAGGTTCTGCAGCGTTTGCAAGACAACGACCTCTTCCTCAAACCGGAGAAATGCGTCTTTGAGCAAGACTCTGTTGAATACCTCGGACTCATCATCTCGCACGACAAGATCGCTATGGACCCCGTCAAGGTAGCAGGTATTCAGGACTGGCCGACACCACGAACGGTCAAAGATGTGCAATCCTTCCTCGGCTTTGGCAACTTCTACCGACGTTTCATCAAGGACTTCTCCAAGGTTGCACGACCCCTATTTGACCTGACAAAGAAGGACTGCACATGGGGCTGGTCGGCGGACTGCCAAACTGCGTTTGACGCACTGAAAGCTGCCTTTACTTCCTCCCCCGTCTTGGTCATGCCTGACCCAAAGAAGCCTTACCTCGTCGAAGTCGATGCCTCGGACTTTGCTACTGGAGGTATACTCTCGCAGAAAGGCGACGACGGTCACTGGCATCCAGTGGCGTATCTGTCCAAGGCCCTATCAGAACCGGAACGGAACTACGACATCTACGACAAGGAGCTACTTGCGATCATCTGTGCGCTTGAAGCCTGGCGCCACTACCTCGAAGGCGCCCCCGACACCGTCGAAATCTGGACAGATCACAAGAACCTGGAGCACTTCAAGACGGCACAGAAGCTGAGCCGCCGACAGGCACGTTGGGATCTATTCCTCACTCGATTTGACTTCTCGCTCGTCCATAAACCAGGAGTTTCCCACCGCCCGGATCCAATGTCTCGACGACCCGATCACAAGGATGGTGTTGAAAACGACAACAAGGAGCGCGTCTTGCTTGACCCCAAGTACTTCCAAGTACGCGCAACAAGGCCAGGAGCAGTAACCTCCCTCGGTGATGTCGAACTCCGACGACGTATCCGCGACTGCAAAACCAAGGACATCGAGGTCGTTCAAGCCCTGGACGCCATCTTACGAAACGGACCACGTACACTCGTCAAGAACCTTCAAGAGTGGAACTACGAAGAAGGCCTGGTCCTGTTTAGAGGAAAGGTATACGTCCCTGCGGATGACGAGTTGCGACGCGACATTGTCAAAATGTACCATGAATCGCCCCTGGCTGGACACCCCGGTCGCTTCAAGACTTACGAGCTTGTGAGTCGTGAATATTGGTGGCCTGGCATGTCTGTCTTTGTCCGCGACTTTGTAGCAGGATGCGCAACCTGCCAGTCGACGAAGACACAGAGCAGCCGGCCCCACGTCGACATGATCCCAAACGAAGTACCCGATCGACCATTTGGCGTCATCTCCACCGACTTCATCGTCGAACTCCCTGACTGCGAAGGCTATAACGCCGTCAATGTCGTGGTCGATCGCCTCACCAAGATGGTGGTTACCACCCCATGTACAACGAAGATCACCAGCGATGGCACGGCCGACATTCTCTTCGATAAGGTATACCGACACTACGGCTTAGCAGACAAGATCATCTCGGATCGTGGACCCCAATTTGCTGGACAGGTGATGCGTACACTCAACGAGAAGCTCGGGATCAAGTCCGCCCTCAGCACAGCGTATCACCCACAGACAGACGGCCAAACCGAACGCGAGAACCAGAACCTCGAGCAGTTTCTGCGAGTATTCTGCAACTACCGTCAAGACGACTGGGTGAAGTGGTTGCCCTTCTTCGAGTTTTCTCACAACTCTCGCACCCATGCAGCTACTGGAAAGGCTCCCTTTGAAGTCCTCTACGGCTTCCTCCCCAAGATGTACCCGTCCGTAAACCCGTCCTCAAAGGTCCCTGCAGTTGAAGAACGCCTCCGTCAACTTGAAGAAGTCCGACAAGAGATCAAAGCCAGCCTTGCCCTCGCATCTGACTTAATGAAGCACTACAATGGTGACACGATCAGCAAATCGACACTGTTCGCCGTTGGAGACAAGGTCTGGCTCGAAGGCAAAAACCTGAAGACGACGAGGCCGAAAGCTAAGCTTGCTGCCAAACGATTTGGACCCTTCGAGATCGTTGACGTCATTAGCCCAGTGAATTACCGCCTAAAGCTGCCGAAGACGTGGAGAATCCACCCAGTCTTCCATGCTTCGCTGCTCACCGCATACAAGGAGACAACGGCACATGGTCCAAACTATGAACAACCGCCGCCTGACCTCGTTGATGACGAAGAAGAATATGACGTTGAAGACATCATCGACTCGAAGCCGACCCGCAACAAGAAAGGCATACAATACCTCGTCAAGTGGGTAGGCTATCCTGACTCCGAGAATACCTGGCTCCCTCGCTCCTCGCTCTCAAAGGTCACCGACATGATCGACGCCTTCCACAAACGCCATCCAAACGCGCCCCGCCCTGTGCGTTCCCTCGGCATCTCCTTTGACGATTTTCTCGCATCTACCCTTGCAGATGACATCGCGCTCCAGGCGAAAGCGCGTCTTAAAGGGGGGGTAATGTCACGGATCGCTCCATTTCTCTCTTCGTTTGCAGACCTCGTACACGCGACACGTCACGGCACATGACTTTCCCTTGCATCACATGCTTCAACGACGTCATTGCCCGGACTTCCGAGCGGGGTTCCGCATCCTTATCTATGACATCACTGCTCCGGACCTTCGTCCTCCGCCCCATGACTCCTTTCCTATTGTTTCCCCCGCTCGCACCACTATCGCATCGCATCGCACCATCGTTCCCACTTGTATATAAGGACAGTGTTTCTCTTCCCTTTTCCCTAGACTGTCCATCTCGTCATACGGTACTGTAGCGCACGTTGCACTACCCTAGACCCCGGCACTCTCGAATCTATTTTCTTCTCGCTCCTCCCATCGTCGCGACTTAGGCGGTTCATCGGTCTCATAAACTGCGTTTCTGACAAGGCGGGGGCATTGAGGCGGTGGGATGTGAGGATGCCGTCGACGCTGGGGGGAGACGAGGGAGTGGGCGCTGAGGACAACGCACGTCGTTGTGATGATGCCGTCAGCACTGGGGGCGACGCGCGTCGGCACTGGGGGTGACGGGCGCGTTGGCATTGAGGGCGACGGGTGTGGGTGTTGAGGACGACGGGTGTGGGTGTTGAGGGCGACGGGCGTGGCCGTTGAGGATGACGGGGAGAGGAGGGTTGGAGGCGAGGCAGTGACGTGGCCGTTGAGGCGACGGGAACGCAGGTCTTGAGAATGGTGGGGTGACGAGGGTGTGGTCGAGGGTGACGGGGGCGTGAGGAGAGGGCGACGGCGACGATGATGCCAGCATTGACGGCGATGACGTTGCCGGTGTTGACGACATTGACGTTGCCGGTGTTGGCGATGTTGACGTTGCCGGTGTTGGCGACGTTGACGGCGGCGAGGGCGACGACGGCGGTGAAGCCAGGTCCACGACAACGACGGTTGTCGTGGTCAAGAACAAGGAGACGATGCGGCATTGAGCGTTGAGAAAATAGTAGCTCACGTGATTCATCTCGTTCTTGAATTCACCAAGTCGCGACTCGCGACTTAGCAACCTTCGAGATCAATTCAAGTTTTTGGAATTCATGCAAACTACCTATAAAATGTTCAAGTATATAAGTAAATTAGTAGATTTCTAAGGGCCCTTCCAAGTGCTTCCTTTTTCAGTAAGTATGCAAGTATTGTTGTTCCAGTTCCAGTTCTGTCTAAGGGTTGTCCCCAAGTCCAAGCTGCTGGCTCCAAGTCCAAGTACAGCTCAAGTACTTGGAGTTTTCCTGATGAGAGTAACAATGTTAAGATGCCCTTGACATGATGCTATCTGTAATGCAGTTTCAGGGCCACCAGCACTGTGTGGATTGGCATCTGCATTGTGTTGAAGCAGCAGAGTAACAATGTTGAGATGCCCAGCCCTCGAGGCTGACTGTAATGCAGTTTCAGAATACTGAGCATGTAGATTGATATCTGCATTGTGTTGAAGCAACAGAGTGACAATGTCAAGATGCCCAGCATATGAGGCTGCCTGTAATGCAGTTTCACAATCACTACTCTGCATATTGGCATTTACATGACTAGCATGTTCACTAAGTAAAGCCTTCACTTGCTCATAAAACCCATACATTGAGGCACAACAGAGTGGATGTGGACAGCCAGTTGAGTACCGACAAGTCTGCTTCTGCCACAGAAGGAAAAATGGCTTCATTAGGTTGAACAGCATATTCATCAATGTAATTATAATGGTATTAGCAGTAACATCTGCATGATGTTGTGCATGACAGGTCCAATAGTCAGCAGCATAGTGTGCAAACTTGGCCTGAGCCTGAGTACTAGTAGTATCAACTTCTCAGGTATCACTATCTTGCACAAGCAGGCTTAGACAAAGTTGAGCTAATGTTGTGTGGGATGATATAGGATTGAGGTGATAGAAGGATACACCAGTTGTGTCTGATAGGCGTGTAGAAAGCAGGTATTCTTGAACTGAGAAGTGGGCAAACTGTACAATATTAGCTCCAGCATCCACTATAACAAGACCTGACCCAATCCGCAAGATCTCATCCTCTTCTAAGCGATGGAAAGGGTCCAATTTTGGAATAGCCTCTGAGAAGTCAATGGCAAGAATTTCAACTACCTCTTCAAAACTGAGAGGCCACATTGAGAAAGCAAGACATTAAAAGAGACGGAGAGCATAAGGTCGAAGACTGTCATCAATGCTCTGCAGAATGCGCTGATAAGTTTCATCCAGTGTCCTTGGTAGACCCTTCAATACATCTCGAATTTGCATAGGTAGGCATTTTCGGAGAACCTCAAGTTGGCAGAACACCCAACGGAACCTGTTGTACTCATCATGAGTATGCTATATCAACTATGGATCATGACTAAAGACCTACATTCCATCAGCTTTATGTATCAGAGTGTCTGTGGCCAGCAGAATATCCTCAGGTTTCCACCTGCGTCGCAATGCATGGTCATGTTCAAAGGTGTGACGGACATACAACTCTATATCCTTCCCATGCTGATCAGTGTTGTGCAAGTTGAGGTGATATGCTGCTAGCGGGCCAAGGTGTCCCTTGATGTCATCCTCAGGACGGCTAGTAACGCAGAGTCGAAGACCCTTGAGCCTCCAGCCAATAAGACTCTCAATTATGTTCAAGACATCTGCACGCGCTGGCCACTCGGGGCATTCATCCAGAGCATCGAAGACGAGGAAGAGCTCGTCACACGCAAAGAGCATGCTCTTCAAACATTGAAGAAGATTCTCCGTGAGCGACTGCTCCTTCCCGTTGTTACATCTCGAGTACAGGTCCCGCAGATGAAAAACACCTTCCGGAATGCGATATGCAAGCTGGACTGCCAAGAAGTAAAGCAGATGGCGAGCACCGTGTTTCTGCTGATCCTTGTAATCAAAATAGAAATAGAGAAGGCGCCGATCGTAGTCGTGTTTGAGCTCCTCTATAATTGCGGAGCTGTCGAGAACACTATCAGGACAATGAATCTTACACATTCTGTGCGTGGTGCTCACCACAAAACAGACTTCCCAGAACCGGCTGGATTGTTTGATCAATACGGGAAACAAAGAACGGACTATGATGCACGCACGTTTGCCGTGTATCCATAAAACAGACCCTCCCTTGTTTTTCCAGGTCTGGAACTCCTCATGCTCAAAGAACCACGTCCCCGTGCCTTTGTGGCGAGAATCTGCGGCTAAATAGTGGTTCGTTGAAGGGTCCGGCGTTGGGAGCCAGCGTAGGATTTTGTCGTCCACTGAACGAACCAATCAGTATCAACATAGTGTGCAATGATGATGGGTGTATTTCGCACCATATTGCTGCTTAAGCTCTTCTTGGCCTTGCATGATCGCGATACGTGAGCTGTTGATCATATCCATGGTGTCCCGGGCACGTTCTATGGCAAGTGAGACATTAGTCGTTGAGATCTAAGATTAATCACATACCTTCCGACGCGGTAGCCAACTTGTCGAGGGATTCAACGATGTCTTTGATGTGGCGGTCAGACGCCGCCGTGTCTGGAAGAGGGGGTTAGTATACCGGTACTCCATACACATGGAAGAATGTACCCATCATCAGTTCGTTGATGCGGCGCAAAATTGAGTGAGTGTTCACGAATGTCTCGACTGCCATCACCCCTGAGTCCTCCACCGTCAGCCTATCTAGTCTAGCTATTACGTCCTTGATATCTTGATTGCCCGTTGATGCACCACCCGCGCCGGTGAGCAAGGAAACAAACACCACACAAACCTCACCCAAAACGAGCGGGCGGAAAGACGGGGGATGCGAGGGTGTTGAGCGTACTCACAGCGGACAGAGGGAGTGGGGGAGAAGGTTCCGGGGGTACGATGTAGACTAGATCCGAATATGCCTAATAAACGAGAGGGTTCCGAGGGTTCCGACGAGGGTGCACACGGGCACTGAACCAAATGACGACGAGGACGACTGAAAATGAGAGGGAGACAATGGGGGGAGCAAAAGCTGAATTCCTTCTACAAAACCGAGAGCCTAAGTACATTAGAGACGACCAGGGGAAGGAGCCGGAACCGAGAGGAACTAAGTAGGAACAGGAGCCGGGACCGGGAACCCGATGACTAAGCGAAATCTCGGAAGCTCACTAGGGTAAGTCTAACAGTACTTGGGGACGGATGGGAGGGAGGTTGAGAACTATGTGAAGGGTCCGAAATGAACACTATAAGGTATGTAACAAAGCCTACGTCAAAATATAAGGGGTCTTTTGAAGGGGGGGAGTATCCGGGGGTAGATAGCTGTAAGTGAGGAAGCTCCCGGATGTCCAGGAGGTCACGTGACTAGAAACCCGGGAGTCGTGCAAAGTCCGGGAGCTCCCTATGCACGCCTACGGCCTCAGCACAGGCTGGGGCCTATCACCGTTAAAATGCGCATATATTGCCCTTTGATCCTTGGTGAGCTGATGAGGACTAGGATACGACGAGAGAGCTAACCAAGGCGGCTCCTCCTCATCAGCTTTGTCGCGAGAGCCAGCGCGGAGAGCAGCTCGGCTAGTGTCTTGACGGCGGTTTCCCGCGATTCGGATATGAACTGGATTTCCTGCCGGATCTTCAGGCGGTGGAGGAAGGCCTTCAAGGTCTCAAATAGGTCTACAAGGGTGTCGTAGCTGGCGCTCACTCCCTTGGTCGCCTACAGACAAAGAGTTCAATGAACAGCCTCTCGCGATGCATGATCAGTCGCACCATCAATAACACTCCAATCGCGGCGAATATCGTCTTGCCAGCGGGGAAGGCCTTATAAATGAAATATTAGACGGGGAGATAAGTATCAGCGAGGATTGCGTACCAGAGCGACACCTTCGCCAGTTGCCTCTGAAAGGGATGCAACGAAGTGCATGACAGGCTTCAGCCAATTCCTCAACGTCTTCCACTTCGGATCACCAGATCGAAATGCACGGAAGGTCTCCATTTGCTTTTCTAAAGCGGCGAGGACGTTGTCAACCGAGCCGCGGGCGGGCAGCATTTCGAAGAGCTCCTCGGTCGTCAGATTGGTGTCTGTCAGGTCTTCATACTTCTGTTTTGCGGAGTTCCACAGTTCGTTGAGGTCCATGGTGTATAGGAAGTCGCCTCGGCACAGTGGATATAGCAGACTACACTGGTAATGTGAGTGGGAATGGTGGTTGGGGGAAAAGATGGTTGGGGACAAAGAGACGCGTGTTGACTGGCCTCACGCCCGATGCATGCATTCGGAACAGCCATTGGGCAATCCAAGGATGGCACAATCCGAGGACACTGCCCACCCAGTTCGCAACGCGCCGCCCGCTGAACCGAACCCAATCGCACCAGACCAGAACGATGCCATAGCAGTGAACGCACGAACGACTGAACGGCAGATCTTCCAGGGTTCGTTCAGCATACATACAAAAAACCTTCACACTTGATGATCGACCCTTGCTCTACTACACGGAAACCCTAGGTCCGTATCTGCACGGCTGTACCCAACCAAGCTTCCCCTCGCTTGCTACACGTTGCCGCGTCCTTTCCCTGTAGTTGCTGTGCGACTTCCTTCAGGAGAACAATTGCCTGGTCGACAAACACCTGGGTTCGCTGAGAGCTGTTGACGAGGGTCTTTATGATGTGGTCGGACTTGTCAAGAGCTTGTCCGGCGAACCGATGGCTTCCGACAACTTTTATTCTGCGCGATGTAGACAAGATGTCAAGGTCGGGTAGACGGCGTAACGGAGGTGGCAAGTCATGCACCGGGTCCTTGATGTCCTTGGAACAATGCCCGTGTCCTGCCCCACCTCCTACGAGGAAACAGCTGCTTCCGACCTAATTGTGCATGTTGCTTCTACCGCACGGGGCACCCTGATGGATGATCATCCAAAGGCATTGATTTTGGGTGGCGAAGCCGCTACGACAGCGTCATGGTCCCGATGCCGTGCTCGCCACTGGATAGAGGCTTCATGGAGGATTTGCCGCGGACTTGGCAATGGCAATGGCTAAAAGTGAGTGTGAGGAAGAGGTAGATTCGAAGGTTCAGACGAAGAACATACTGGAGAGAGACGAAGGCATTTGTGTAGGCCTTACGAAGTTGGAGACGAGAGGGTTCTGGGACACGATCTTGCCAGAGGAAACCACGCCGTAAGTCAGCGTCCCGGAGACGACCATTGAGGTAGCGAAGGAGGGCATATTCTTTGGACGGAAGAACATCGGGAAGGATGTTTTGAGGGGCCCGAGTGGAATTGGCAGGAGAACTCGGTAGCTGATGTGATATTGCATCCAACGCCAGACCGCGTCTTCATCTTCACATATCCACAAGATTGATTGCCGAAAACCCTCGCATAGCGATAAACATCCACAGTTTTTTTTTGTGTTCATACGTGTTGAAGCTACATGCGAATGAGATGGGGTACCGTCAAATGTGCAGACGGCAGAATATTCGCACCATTGACCCTTCTGAGTCCTCACGTTCACATCAACCATGCTGGCGCGCGTGTCTGGCGTGGAGTGGACTTCACTTGCAATTGAAGCATCTTCTTCGCTGTTCGAGTTTTGGGTGGTCACTGAGAGTGATCTGCTCATCAAAATGAGCATACAAGGACTTGGAGAATCGAGGGCGGGAACGCTGTACGTTACCGAGAGTTGGAACCCAAGCCTTCAATAGGTCTGGTTGTTTGTGCGCTGAGGCATGGACACAAGGACATAATGTACGGTGTTTGGAGATTGGTGGGGGAAGCTGTCCTAGACTTCAGAAGATATTATGGTCAGCATTCCAGTGCAGAGGATCATATAGCACAAGAGCGAGACAAACAGACGTGCGCCGTGGAGACGAGTCAGGATTGCGCGGCGGTGGTGCGTGGGCCTGGCAGGCTTGAAGGCACGCCTAAAAAAACCATCTCTTGAGGAGTGTGTCTAGCGAAGGTTTAGGACGCTGAGCTTGGCCAAAAGAAAGCAGCGACTATAGGGAAGCTGGAGGAGGCTTGAAGACCAAACCTGGACCAAACCAAACTACTGTTCTGTCGAATTGCGAAAACCGGCCGGCCAAACCGCTAAGTCAGCGCCCGAGTCTGCCAATTCCCCGCCCGACGGCGGCGCCATGATCCAAGGACAACTTGAACACCTCCAGAACACCTCCGCATATTTTCCTTGTACAAGCCCTCTTTTGGGGAAGTTCAACACGGAGTCCAACGTGATCCAACACTGCCAACTTGTAAGCCACCATCTCCCGTAGGGTTCGCATCCATTCGAACTCAGTCCACCGTCGACTTGTTATTGGGTCGCTTGAGCCTTGGAGGCTCGCTGTCTCATCCCCACCTCACACCCATCACGTCCTAAACACGTCACACCGAGGCTATCGCACACGACAAACATTTCTTGTTGAGGCCGATTACGTCTTCGTGAGGATTGCGGTCCACGCCAGTAGCGTCAGAAGACTTGGACGAATTAGCAACGCCTGGACAAGAGACCCGAATTTGCACTTGGTGTGTTGCACCAGTCTTCCGTATCTCTTCCCCACCTGACATAGCACACTCCTTCACGCGTATCCAGTGCTTTATAAATCACGTTCATGCCCTCGAATGTGATCAGGGCAGGATGAGGTATACCCACGTCTCCTTACTCGTTAAATGCACACACTAACACCCCGAACTGTTGTGCTGCTAGATTGCATTCACTCTCGGCTCCAGTGCCAACTTTCCCAACAAAGCCCTTCCTCTTGACCCAGCTCCTCTCCAACATGAAGCCCGTGACGGCGTCGGCGTCCTCCCCAACGTAGTTTCTCTCAGTTATCGTTTTGCGTTGTGTGTATTCTCCATTCATCTTCCCGTCTTTCCAGGACGACTTCAGCACACACAGAACCCCATCCAATCTCCACATATCCACAACTTCGCCGGTCCGAAATCGAAAGGCGAAGGCAAAGGACGTCTCTTGCATTCCTTTCGGCACTCGACCTCCTGAGCCCCAGTCAAGTCACTCGATATCTCGAAGAAAAGATCTTTCAAGTGCAAGACCAATACCTCCATTCATCTCTCGCGATCTTTTCTCGCCTCCCTGGCGTATCTCTTTCGCAAAGGAGGGCCATTTGGGCTAACATCCTCGGTGTTTTGAACCCTAACTGTAGGGTTTACCTGGAGCGCCTGCGTCCCTTGGGTACCATCAACCTGGGATAAAAACTCTCGCGCTGTCAGATCAAAAGTGGGTTTAAACACTTTCCTAGATATATCGGGTTTTCCTCTTTCCCAGATGATACCTAGTTGTTCGGGGGTTTAGGGAAATGTGTTAGGGGATATGCTACCAAAGGTTACCTTTCCTTCCAATTGTTTTTCCAAACAATGGGGGGGGGGAATGTGTAAGGAGACGGTCACGGTAGACGGGCTCGGTACACGGACGGACGTGGAGATACTGAATCTACCTTTCAGTGATAGACACAATATATAGAGAACGGAACTTAGATTATAACTTGACTTGCAGAGACTGAAACTTGAACTTGGATTGAACGGGGGACTAAACTGGGACTGAAACTAACTTGAGAACTGAGAGAGAACTAGCTGAAAACTGACTTGATCGTGGGAACTGGGGACTACTGAATAACTGGGTGATGGGAACTTCTTGGGTATGGAACTTGGTACGTTATCTATCTCTGATGCCTGAAGCAGGGCCTTTATATAGTGCTCTAGCTTTGTTTGTGCACTGTTCGTTGTTGGCTATGCAAGGGCAGTGCAGTCCTGCCTCATGAGCAATCAACGCAGCCGTATCAGTGCCACACAGGCAACGTAGCCTTTTCTGATCTGCGGCTATGCTGACTACTTAAGGCAGTGCAGCGTTGAGAGAGGGGAGGATGGCAAACATAACCAAGGCGTACGTAGAAGTATGACATAGAGGGGGGGAGAGACAGTAAGCGACACGAGACAGCACAACCAGAGCCGGTAATCGTACAACGAGGCAAGCTAATCTAATAAGGACATCAACAAACGGAGTGCAGATAAGAAAGGCCTAGGTGAAGAGTCAGCTCCTACTGGCGAGTGTATAACCCAGCCTCCCTGTTCCGTCCTACCTCCGCCACCCGCTCCTGAACCTCGTGCGAGAGCTGGACCATGGCATCGTACTTTGCCTCAGCGATCAGCTGGGAGAGTGCCGTCTCCACCGTCTCGTACGAGTTGGGATAGATTGCGTGCCGGATACGCTTGAAGTATCTAGCTACTTCGTCTATGGGCGTCCAGGGATCTATCTTGTATATGCCTGGCAGATATGTTGAGGTAGGTGGACAAGCAGTGTATGGGGGTTGAGCGGCGTACCTGTGGCATTTCCCCAAGGGGGAAACACGAATACCGAGTACCCCTCGCACCCAGTGGCGTAGTAAAGCATCTGGGGGAGGTGGCGATCGACGAGACGGGCGATTGCTACAGCGACTTGCGAGGGGGGACCGATAAGACCGTCGCGACGAAGGTTGAAAGTCCAGTACCAGTCGGCGGCGATGGAACTGGAGACTGGGGTGTTGGGCTCAAGGTTGAGCGTCCAGTTGATATTGCAGATGATGAACACGATTAGTTCTGGTGGCAGGTTAGTGTGTGTTGCGAACAAGACAGACAGTGACGCACCAGCGGAGGTATGATTCCGCACTCGTCCTACATAGATTGCGCTCTGTCCGTCGCTCCCAAGGCACTCGCCGGCCGTTGCGTAGTAATGGAAGCCACATCCAGTGACGGCTTCGACGAGCATGGCGGGTCCGAGCTGCTGTGCCTTTCCCTCCACGATCCATAGACCATTTATCTCGACGGGGCCGGTGGACGGGTTAGGTCCCCATCCCGCGTTAAGGGCCTCATTGGCCTCCAGCCACTGCTGGTGCGAGGCGTCGTCCTTGACCAGTTTGGCCAGAACCTTGGCCCGTGTGGTCGCCATGTCGTCGCGGGCCTGATAGGAAGGAATGGATGGAACCATATAGGGGTGGTTAATCAGCCTGTTCGACAAGACAGGATCGTAAATTACGTCGTCGACGTGGCCTTGGTGGGAGCGTAGGCGGGCGTCCAGGATTCGTGCCGAGGTGTACGGGTCGGGAGATGCTGACTGGCGTGTCGAGGGTGGAGCGGTTGAAGAGGGAAGGGGGGCAAACAGGCTGCTGGCAGGGGAGGAGGAGCTTTGCATGGTGTGAGAGATGGGGGGAACAAAGAGGGAGGTGTCTGCGTGCCGCCTGCCTATACGCTGCGGGATCAGCCTTCTGGATCTGCATTCTATTTTGGGCTTCTTGGATGCCGATCTTCAGTGTTTTCTTTGTCCGGCCCTTCCTGTCTCCGGGTGACTCTGCTCTGGCTATTACCTGGTTGTTGTCTGTCCTGTCCCGCCCATAACCATTTGTGGGCGTGACATCCGCGGGGGTCTTTAAATCAACCGTCCTCGGTTGAGCGCTCTTATAGCCTAGTCACTTTCCCAGATGTCGTCTTCAGCTGCTAGCGGCCTAGTCTTTCCCTTTTTCTGTATCTGTTTTTCTACGGTGTCAGGATTTGGAATGCGAGTAGATAGTTCTCGTAGGACCCTCCTATTTCTTGTAATGTAAGGGACCAGTCTGGATACAGCAAACTTTGTTGCTGATATTGCACCGTCTAACTCAGCCAATTTATACGCACCACCTTGTGTTTTTTCAATAACCTCATATGGTCCAAGGAACCTGTCTTTGTCTTTGCGGCTGTGGGAGGTTTCAATGGCATTATTCCTGACGAGCACAAGTTGGCCTGGTTGGAATTCATCTGTCCGGATGCGGTGCTTGAATCTGTCTTCAAACTGTGCTTTCGATGCAAACCTATGTTCGCGTAGCTTGTATGCGGCTTCATCAATGTCTGTCTGCCGCTTTTCTAGCTGTCGTATGCGTAGGGATAATAGCTCTGCAGATGACATTTTTGCTGAATAGGCTGGGCCTAGAAAAGTTGCTTCCGTCAAGTCAAATGGATAAATAGGATGTGTTCCATGCAGGAGATAGTATGGGGAGAAGCCTGTCGACTGTGATATTGTTATGCGGTCTGCATAGAAGGCTGCATGCACTTTAGCTGGCCAGTCTTGGACTTTTGATCCACATGTCTTGATGATGGATTCTCGGATTGTAAAGTGGCCGCGCTCCACTACTCCATTGGCCTTGGAGTTATATGGGGCAATCTTGACTTGAGGGACACCAAGACGTTCTACCAGTTCTTGAAACGCTCCGCGTACTTCTGGGCCATTATCTGTAACCACCTGTCGGACAACTCCATATCGACAGTAAATTTGTTCCCAGAAGAACTTCTTCAATGATCCTGCATTTGCATTTCGTAGTGCCCGCCCTTCAGACACGCGAGTAAGATCATCTCGTGCTGCCACAATGTACTTATACCCATGGGCCTGCGGCATATGCATGACATCAATATAGACCTTATCCCATATTGCAACTGGGGTTGACACCGTGGGATGCCGCAGAGGCCGTAGTGTTGAGCGGACCTGGCATTCATGGCAGGATCGGATATGCTGTTTAATGTCTGATAGCATGGCTGGCCAGTAGAAGCGCAGACTGATGGCTTTATGAACTGCCTCCACTCCTCTGTGTCCCATTTCCTCATGCGCCCCTAGCATAATGCTGTACCGGGTGTCTGGTGAAAAGATCACCTTCCTTGGGATTCCTTCTGCTTCCTTCCGAAACATGTCCTGGTCCCGTAAGAAAAATTTGGTAGCCTTGGCTACAAACCGCTTCTCTTGCTGGGTCGTTTGGACTGAGGGAGGATATTCCCAATTCTGTAAAAAATGCTTGATCTGATCCAGGGTAGATTCTATTGCTCCAACAGGCAGTACAAGGCTGGCTTTGATGTTTGAGTGTTGGTAAACTGGTCGCGCTGACCGGTCTTGCAGCGTAACAAAGCGGTCTAGTGGAGCCTTAGGGATAGAATACAGGGCAATGGCATCTAACCAGTCATCGTCATCTGGTTCATGTTCATCTTCTGAGGGCGGTCGTCTTGAAAGACCGTCGGGGCCTGAGAACCGCTTACCTGGTACATGAATTAATTCAAAGTCAAACATCTTGATTCCTTGTATCCAGCGGTTAATTGCAGCGTTCGGCTGAAGGTCTGGTGCATTGAGCATACCTTTGATATAAAGGGCATCAACTTCTACATAGAAATTTTTGATCCCAATTATGTAGAGGCTAAAATGCTTCAACGCTCGGAACAAGCCAAATAGCTCTAGCTTGGGTTGCGAGTATCGCGCTTCAACTGCACTCATTGGTAATGATCCGTAACGTGCGGGTCGTCTTCTTCCTTCTTCATCTAGCTGGGACAGAATAAATCCTACTGCGATATAACTGGAGTCAACGGACAGAATCACTGGGCGTTCGGACTTATAGTCAATTGGGCGGAGGGCAGGTGCGGCTGAAACCTTAGCTTTGAGGTCGTCGAATGCTTTTTGACGCCGTGTATCCCAGATAAATTCTTCGTCCTTGCGTACCAATTCTGTTAGAGGTCGCGCAAGCTTCGAGTAGTTTTCGATCCAAATACGAACTGTACCGCATAGGCCCAGAAAACCTCGTACCTCTGTGACATTCTTGGGCGCCGGCCAGTTCTGAATTTTTTCGGCTTTATTCTTCTCAGGGGACCGTCCTTTTGGTGTACAGGTTTGTCCTAAAATTTCGACTTGCTGAGCGCATATCTGTGCTTTATCGGGATTGAACGTTCCTCCTGCAGATTTTATGCGGTGCATTATGCGGTGGACATCCTGTGCGTGCTCCCATATAAAGCGCCGTATGCCCGGGTTATCTTTTAGCACTTCAGGGTTTCCAGATGAGTCCAGGTATGCTGACAAGGGTCCACGTATTGCTAAGTCATCAATGAAAATGTTTGCTGTGTGGGGGATTTCATCCTGCAGGATAAACACCATACTGTTTTGAAATTCTGCTGGCGAATTTGTGAAGCCCATAGGCATAGATGTGATCCGTAGTTGTCCTAATGGAGTCTGAAAGGCTGTCATGTCCCTGCTATCCTCATGTATTTTGCGTGCGTCAAATCCCCAGAATAGGTCAAAGACGGTACTGCATTGGCGCCCGGCAAAGGGCTCTACGAAGTCATCTAGGATTGGCGGCATTCCAGAGTCTTTGATTGTTACTCGATTTAGCGGCTGCAGATCGTGAACAATTCTGAGTTTACCATTTTTCTTGACTACACAAAACCAGCGTGAACGATAGCTTGATTGGCTGGGTTCATATACCCCACACCGGATTTTTTCTTTCAACAGATCAATAACTTTGTCTTTGATGCCAGGTGGGATTGGGATGTTCTTGTATTCCCATGGCTCGTGGGGGACGGTCGGAATTTTGTATGGTGTAAAATAGTCGTCGCGTAGCGTACCCCGTTGTTCATCGGTGTATGCCATTGCTTCCTCATTTAATACCATAATGTGTTGAAACAGCTTGAGTTCTTCTGGCCAGAGGAATCCGGCGGCATCTAATTTTAGTCTTGCTAAGCTCTCCATTGTTGTGCGCTCGGTGGGCACAAATTTTGGCGGGTTGACTGGCAGCGGGGCTAAAGATGCCAATGGATCTTCAGGGAATCTTCGTTCCACACGTGCTGACTGTGGGAAAGCAGTTGCCACTGGACGGACCTTTTTATCTACCTTCTTGTATGCAGTTAACACAAAGCCAGGTGGTTGAACAAGGTACAGTTCTTCCCCATCTATCTTGTTCCAGCTAACTGAGGCTTGATGATGTAATGTGTCATGTGCACGCAGATCTGGGACTGCCCGGATAATTCCGACCGAGGCTGATCTCAGATTCCGAGTCGTTTGATTGTTGGGTTGTCGCCGGAGTGATTCTTTCCTTCTTGATCCCGTTTTGGCTTGTCGATCTGATCGGCACGTGATCGATCCATCAATCATAATCTTTCCCATCTTAGTGACTCCAGCTACGTCGCGTCGGAATGGGAGGGATACGATTGGTGCAATGTGAGGAGTGGAGAGGTAGAGTGCAATAGCGCGGGAGGGGACGGGTGGTGGTACAGATAGCGAAAGGCAGGCCGGGTAAGATAATAGATGTGACGGAGGCGGGTGGGGGAGGTGGGCCGAGATCGGAACACGCGTGAGTAAGTCCAAAGTGTGACTGGAAAGCATAGGTAATTAAATAAGCGGGGGGAAGCGGAGACGGAGTGGTGATTGTACATAATAATAGCAGGGAGGGAGTCAGAGCGGGGGTGCATAGACGGCAGAGCGGCAAGAGAGAAGAGTGGGAACAGTGAAATATAAAAGGTACAGGTGAGTCCGCACGGATTATTCAAACAACGCGACGAGCCTGTGATCGAGATTAGCAATGCGACGATCTGACATCTACTGCTACGCACCATGGCGCCTGCACGGCCCCTACCACGGCCAATCCTGGAGGAAGCGCGTGGCCTGACGGACCCGCTCGTCATGGAGTCCGAGGAGCGGCCGGAGTTCCGGGTCTTCGAGGGTGCCGGACCGGATGAGGCTTGCGACGAGCTCGTCGCCCTGAAACCGCGAGCCGATGAAGTTGAGGAGGGGACCCACAAGAGCCGGAATCCCGGCCCTGACGAGCCAGTCCGTGAGCGCGACGAGAAAAAGATGTTCTGTGCTGCGGAGGAAAGCGCACCATCCTGGTTGGGGGCTAACACAAAGCGAGAGTCCTGCAGCCCGAAAGGTGACTGGCCAGGCTTGGAGGCTGTTGACGAGGCTGCCGATGTAGCCCTCGACCGCCTCATTGGCCGGGAACTGCTGCTGCTTGTACTCGAGGATCGCCTCGGCGAGAAGGACGCCCGTGATGGCCACCAATCGCTGCTGCTTGCCGGCACGCCGAAAATGAGGACTGCGGGGGGGTGGGTGAACGACGAAAGGAGTGCTGTGAGGGTGAATCGTACGCAGCGGGGTTGAGAGCATGTTCACTGCCTGCCGGAGCCGGCACCGCCACGTCTGGGCCTGCGTCGGCGACACGGAGCCTGTACCGTTTCTGGGGGGGGACGTAGCGGGGGGGGATGGGGGCGACGGTCTTGACGTGCTGGCGGATGCGGGGTGGTGCCGAGAACTGACGGGATTTTCGTAAGTGCGGTGCGAGCCAGACTCGATTGACGGAGCGGCGTACACCTCTGGGGCCTCGTCCCCGACGCCTTCCGCGGCCGCGCGTGTTGTCGTTGCGAGAGCCGAGGTGCTCCTGACGGAAGGGACGTATGCGCATGTGTGTGTGTGGCTCAGAGATTACGAACACGCTCGATTGGCATCGAGGGCATACCTTGTTGTCGTCGAACTGGCTGGGCTCGGGCTTCTTGATCGTCGGCTGCTGGTACGGCGTCGGGTTGGCTGGGCGCGACGGTGCGTCGACGGAGGGGACATCTTTCGGGCTGCTTACCACACTCTCACATTCCGCGATCGTGATCAAGGACGGCATCGAGCCACCTGATGACGAGCGAGACGGAGAGGTGGGGGCAGCCGAGTCGATAGGCTTGGGTATCGGCGACGCGAGCTGAGTTGTGTCGTCGTCGGGAGCAGCTACGGGCTCAGGCGGTGTCGAGTCGTCCATGCTGTCGGTGTCTTCGTCCTTGAAGAACAGGGGTAGCGGAGAGGCGGCCGACACGTCGATGGAGGCGGCTGCTTGGTCTTTGGGAGACGGGGGGCCTTGCAGGGTGCCGTTAACAGCAAACGGGATCTTGATGTTGACGAGGTCCTCCATGTCGAGTGGCGAGAGAGCGCCGCCATCATCCGAGCTGGACGAGTCCGCGTCGTTAGGGGACGTGTCGGTGGTGGAGAGGATGAGGGGAGACTTGGAGGCGGAGTCAGTTTTTGAAGTGTCGGAGGTGTCGGAGGTGTCGGAGTCGACGGAGTCGACCTCCTTGCACCAGCGGACGTAGGTGCGGAGCCGATAATCTGCCGCATCGAGAATCGAGCGGTGAGGTGTACCGCCGAAAGTCTTCAAAAGGATACTGCAGAGTCGACGGAGGTACTGGAGAAGGCGGCTGCGATGGTCGGAGGACTTGACAAGTTGCTGGCCGAGGTTTGTGCCGCTGTGGATGCGCGAGACTAGGACCATAACATCCGAGATGGGGGGGTTCTCCTTTAGATCCCCTGCCGCGACGGCCTCTTTGATGACGAGCGGCGGCTCTCCCGCGTACAGCGGGTTCCCCGGAATATTCGGAGCCAACACCCAAACGGGGTGCGTCTCATCTATCGACCCGAGATACTCGAACTGTCCAGCCGCCGCAGCACGGCGCGGGCTCATGGCGGTTGGAGGCGGCGGGATCGACGGCGGGATGTCGACACGGATGGCGTTCGTGTGCGCCTGCCACATGCTGAGGCTGGCAGCGAGGCGCTGGGAGATGCCTGGGGTCATGACCTGCGGGCGCGGAGAGCGGGGGTCAATGGAGGAGGGTAGCGGGGGACGTGGCGTCGGGGGGCGTGTGTTTGCGGACTGTCCGAGGGGCTCGCCATCTTCACGTTGGTACTGCATCGAGGGCAGGTGGAGTTGGAGACCAGGGTTACGTTTGGAGCGCAGAATTGGGGTGAAGTTATCGACGCGTCGGAGGCCGTTGAGAGAAGAGTAGCCGCCACCCGCGATGTCGAGCACGGACTCTTCGCCGTGGGAGGAGCCTTCGGTTGTAATGAGAGCGGCGGTCGCCGACATGATCAGGTGGCCGTCGTCGTCGGAGCTGCCCGTATGGACTTGCGCGCGGATGAACGAGAGAACTTGTTGGTGTGTGTCGGGCCCGATTGCCTGCGGGGTGTCGAAGTGTGTCCATAGTCCATCCGGCGCGAGGACAGTGGCCGAGCGAACGGACTCGCCGTAGATGCTTGGGATCCGATTCGCGAGAATGCGGACCGAGTCGGCCCGCACCGTTTCGCGGATGATGTCGACCTCGTCAATGCTCGGGACAATAGGACGGATGTGCGTGTCTTGGCGGAGGAACAGCGGGATCGCTGGGTCGTGATAACCCGAGGACAACCCTACGGCGTGCGGGGTAAGTCCAGTGCAATTGACGCAACTGCTGGTTTGCTTACGGTTTTCGTACCAGGCAGCATCCATTTCCGTGAGTGAGAGCGGAGAGTTCGGCAGCGTGGCGTCGGGCATATCGACGTCCTGGTGGTCTTCGGGTAACGTGCCGAGGTCGGCCATGCGGCGTGCGTCCCCAGCGGATCCTTCCTCGACGCAGAGCGCGCGGAGGAAAAGGTCGCCTTTGAACGAAGTGGTCTTGATGCGCGTGACGAGGAGTTCGCAATTGTCGGGGGTGAGAAAAGCTTGGATGTAGCGGGATCGGCGGACTAGTACCGGGTCCTTGAAGGACAGATCCAGCGCACAGGCAGTCGTGCCATGGTCTTCGATCGAACTGAAGGCAAGGACGACGACGCTGTCGCTTTTGATCTCGACGGCGCGATCGTCATAGACGACCCCGGGTGCGCGTCCACGGAGCAGTTGCTCTCGCCAGTCGGCGATAACCCGGATATTGAAACGACCAAGAGAAGACTGCGAGAGTGAGTCGGGGGAATGTTCGAAGGGGTCGAAATGACTAACCATGGGCAAGACGGGAGTATCAGGGGAGATCATGGGGGCCTCGGCCAGCGAGGCGGCAGAGAAGGAATCTTGGGACATAGTGGTTGGGGGAGATGAGAATGAGGACGAATAATCTGAAAGCGGTGATAAGTACGAGAGTGCAGACGGAAAAGTGAGGGAGGTGAGAAGATGGGGCTCACCAACGGCGGACGCGGGGGTCTTTATACGCCTTGTGCGCGCTAAAGACGTCAGTGGCCCGGCTTGCATGGGCAGTGCGTGGCCGTCAGCGGTGATGCTCTTGATAGATGGGCTATTGACGGGGGGATGGGTGAACGACGCGGAAGGGCCGCCGCTTGTGGGGGCCTTCATGGCGCGCAGCGTGTCCAATTTCCGCGCGACGGACTCTGCGTCGCGCAGGACGTGCCGAAATCGTCGTCGGTCTGCACGAGAGTCCATTGGGTTAGTCAAGAAAAAGCTGGAGTTATTCGGAAACGGCGTACCCTCGGGACTCGTCGCGTCGACGCCGTTGTCCGGGTAGCAGCCTGTCGTGTTGTGGTCCGAAAGGCGGCCGGTCTTGAAAGCGCGACCCATCACGGCGTCGGCTTGGCCTGTACGGCCTGTGCGTTGCGAGTGGTCGAAGGAGGAGGTCGAGGCGGGAGCGAGAGCGAGGTGGTTGGTCGGCGACGTGGCAAAAGGCGATGGCGGCGGGACGAAAAACTTCGCGCGCCAATTCGCATCGAAGCGTCGTCGGTTCGCACGTGATCCGGCGAACTCCGAGTGGAACGACGACGCGTCACGCCGTTCGTCTGCGTGTTCGTCTTCCGTCCGCGTCGTCTCCACGTCATTCTCTCTTTCTTCCTCCTTGCCTCGTCCGTCGTCCGCAAATTCTTCGCGTGCGCGTCTCTGGTCGATGGCGCGTGAGTCATGGATCGCCGCGGCTGCCTGTCTGGCTAAGCCCGGACTTTTCCAGGTGCGTTCGTCCGTGTGTTTGGCTCCATTATCGTACTTATCCTTTTTTGTAGGTTCCCTCCCTTCGCGCGCACCCTTCCGTGTGAACGCTGCGGCGTCGGGACCGTGCTGGTGCATCAGGAACTCGAGGGGAGCTCTCGACGGCTCGGGACCGTCGCGCACGGCGACTTCGTGGCGCAAAGGTACGCCGTTCGTTCCGTTTGCTATACTTACACTAACATTCACCTCGCCGTCTCCGTTCGCACAGGACATTAACCCGCGCGCGTTCGCGGCTGCACGCTCGGATGCGTAGGGGATTTCGACGGTAAGCCTTGCCTTCGTCATTTTGCGACCGACGCGCTTACACTGGTTGCGACGCGTAGGTGCTTCGAACGCGACTGGCCCGTCATTATTCTTAATGACCCCAGTGCGAACTTCGGAGGGGGGCCGCGGCGGCGTACGAGGTCGGTCGGGGCCGTCAAGGGCTATGACCTTGTCGTGCTTTGGGCGAGACTCTGGTGCGTTCGTATTCTTTTCTTTTTGTTCGAGACTGACTTTGTCCTTGGGGGGACCCTCAGCGATCCTCGCGCCCGCAATGGGCATGGAACGGGGCCCGTTCGGTTGGTACTGTGGCCGTTCGCGTTTCCACCGCGTCACAGGTTCGTGTTCGGCATTCCTCTCCACGGCGGTGACATCCTGACCTCGCCTTTTCTCGCAGACTCTTGGCTGATGCCGCGCGCATTTGCGTTCGCCGATGCTGCGTATCGAAGGGCCTCGGTCGTGTCGTATCGTCAGTACGATTTTTCCTGGCCGCCGCCCGGTCTCGTCATGCTGATCCAGGCGTTTTTCGCTAGGTTCGCAACAATTTCGCGCGCGACTTTGCTCGCCGCGGTCGGTGCAGGCTGATGTCTCGCCAAACCTGTGTTCCGAGTTTTCGTGTTCGGGTCGCTCGCCGTCGGCTCGAGATCTGGGGTTCTGCTCGCGCGCGCGTTCGCTAGCGGCGGTGTTATTTTGCTCGATTAATGCGCTATCTGTTGGGGATCCGTCGGCGGTCGGTGTATTGCCTGTTCCCCATGCCACTTTCCGTTGAATAGGCGGCTTGTTTACTTGCTCTGGGGTTTTCTTGCTGTGTGCGCATTTATTCATTTCTACTGGCGAACGGTCATCGACGACCTCGAATATTCGGCCTGGCTTTGGTGTCGGCGCGGCTTGATGAGCCGACGAATCCTGTATCGAAATCTCTGGTGATCGGATGCTTGGTGGAGAAGCCACATATCTTGGGCGAATATTTGATCCTAGCCTTGGGTGTAATATGACCGTGTTGCATGCTATGGACTGACTCATTTTTGCGGCTTCGTTTCGCTCTCGTTGGTGCTGCTCTACCCGCAGACGCACTAGGTTCATGGCGTCGGTTTCTTCTTCCTCGGTTCGGGCCATAAATTGCTGTATGTTCTGGGTAGCCACATTGTGTCCTTGTAACATGACGTCGTAGCGAATGCGATCTGGATTTTGTTTGTCCTTAAACACGAGATATGTTCCGGCTTTCCGTTCGTCGATGCACACCAGGTTGTCGCGCTGCCATGGCCGTCCTAATAGAAGGTCAAATGGAACATGATCTGCTGCCCATAAGTGCGCGTGAGTTTCTAATGCACCGAAATGGATTCGAACATCCTGGACAAGGCCTACCAGTTTCTCTTCTCCTCCGTTTGCATCGGTCATATGTACTACCGACTGACGATCCATAGGGAGGCAGACAAATTTATCTGCAAGTTCGCGCCGAATAATATTGAGTTGTGAGCCTGAGTCCATTATGGCGGTCATGAGTGCTCCATTTATGTTGACCTGAAACTGAAGGAGACGATCATGCAGGACTGTGGACCGAGGAGAAATGGCTGTCAGGCCCAGAGATGTTAGATTGATCTGAGCCGCGCGTTCCGGTCCCACATTGTGCGTGGGTCCAGTTTCCTTGAGGTCCCTTTTTACACTCTTGAGCTTCATATTTTCCACCAACAAGCTGCCCAATTCCCTCGACACACCCAGGATATCACCAATCGGCAAGGATACCGATGTTCCTAGTATATGTGCGAGTACTTGACGAGGGTCCGCAACTTTCGATATGGTGGACTGACGTATAGGTACCTTGCGCGTGCGTGACTGGAGAAGGTCTGCCGGTTCTCGTATAATTTCTTCTACCACAGGGCTAGATATACGAACTTGTTTACATGGGCGGTCCTCTACGTCATCCATAAAGGCATCCTCATTTGTCGGGTCAAATGTCTGGGGAAACACGTCTATTGGACGCTCTGGGAGTTCACTAAGCTGGCTTCTAGTAGGCTCTTCTGGATTAGAGACAGGTTCTGAACCTTTGGGTGCACTGGTTGGGTTATTACGCGTGGGCGGGTGTCCTGTACGTTCGCCAGGAACCTTATTTAGCATTTTAGGGCGCACCTTGGAGGTCCCTGCTTCCTGCGATTCCTGGGCTCGGTGACTAGGAACAGGTACACGGTTTGAACGCCGAATGCCGATCTGCTCATCAACATTCTCGCGTGCTTCCCGAGTGGTCTTCTTTCCACGTTCCGCCTTGTATGAATGGACTGGACGAGGCTCGTATTTTTCATCTTCCGAGTCACTTTCAGGGCCGGACCAGGATCTGGACGGGAGTGATCTTGCATGGACACCGTACACATCTGCTGATGGCTCAGAAAATTCTTCATCGTCTTGCCTGCCAATTGCGAACCGCACCAGATTTGCATGAACGGGGTTGGAATTGAAAGTGCTAGCCTTGCCTCTGTCACGCATTGCCGCTTGGACTAGGGTTTCCCCTGTTGTACGCCGTATGATTGAACCATCTGGGAAGGCGTAGCGTCCATTCGCGTCGCGAACAACCTTACCTTGCGTGACCAGGCCTGCTAACTTTGGACATATGTTCATTGAATGCCCCTGTTCACCACACCCATAACATCCGGTTGGTCGCGGTGGCGCTGTGTTGGACATATGAGGGGGTAATGGGCGAGGCGTAGAGGTAATGTTGGGTCGAGTGTCTTGAGCTACTGGGGCCACTTGGTAGTTCCGCGCTGAAGATTTGTAGCCGCTGTATGGAACCGGGTCTGAGGCGGGCATAGCCATTCCAACCATGGGCATTGGGAGGGTCTGACGCCACTTCTCATCAATACGACAGATCTGGTAGTGGAGAATTGCATACCGAGGTTCATTAATCTTGAGCGACCCCAACTGCATGACCAAGTCTTCAACACCGTCAGTGTTCTGAGGGTGCACTTTCCGCCTGGGGTCCGCACTCACCTTTGCTGAGGAAACTGCGGGCTTGCGGGTCTCGCCTTTCTTATGCCTAGACTTGTCATACTTGGTAGGTTCTTCTGCGGGGTACTCATCGTCAGAACTTATGGCTTCTGAATCGGTATTGGTGTCTTCACTCCACCCGGATTCATCTTCCGAATCTGGGTCGCTGAGATCTTCATGAAATGTGCCACGGGCTAGGAGGAACTCGGCCGCCTTGTCGACTTCAGTCTTGTCCCAGGGATTGGCCATGTTATGGGTGGGGTGCCAGTTGATAAGACATTGCTCAATACGCTTACGGAGTGTAGGACATATGCCTTGCCAAAGCTGCAAGTTGATCTGCCGCCTGGTCATACGTCCGTTCTTGTACACCCATCCTGCCTTAGTATTGAACTTGAGGAGGTACTGACGCCACTCGCTCAGATTGCGCATCTTCCTGTGGCGCATCTTCCTTACAAATGCCTTGACGTCACTTGGCTGGTATCTTTTCTCGTGGCGGTCTGCATCAAATGCCTTTAGGATTTCTCTCTTGAGGCTATCCCAGTCACGTATGGCATAGGAATCCATAGCTTCAATGGTGTCGCGCACCTTGTCTGAACAGTAACGCAAAATTCCAGAGCAGCGTGCCGCATCAGTGAACACGTGATGACTCATACAGAGGGCCTCAAACTGTTCAATGAACTGTTTGACCCGTCGGTGACTGCCATGGAAGGTCTTGAGGGCGTACTTGGATTGACGGTCAGGTAGAATGCCGGTCTGAGACGGTTGGACATAAGGTGCAGGGTACGCAGATGGGTATCCAGTGGGAAACGCGTGGGGCTGTGTGTTTGCTTGAGAATAATATGCTTGAGGGAACAGTTGGGGAATAAATGGGGTTGCTTGAGGGGAGGTCATATAATTAGGTACATGTGCTGAATGCTGTGATGATCGAGGGGAAATATCGGGAGACGGGTGAAGGGAACCTGCTGGAGAGACGTGGGCACTGGCGTGCTCATTGTCCATATCAGAAGGCCCTATAAATATACGTTGAGATGTTTAGCCACCCTGCCCTGCAGGGTTGTTTCCAGATAAATTAATAGACTTGCTTGACATATTCTGTGGTCGGATTCTTCGTCCAATTGCTCGTATTGCTTGGCCGGTTGACGTGGTCGATGAGAACGTAGCGCTTGATATCGGAGATACAGACGTTGGGAATGGAGAAACAGGAGAAGGATGAGACGAGTTGGTAGGATCCACTATGATTAACCTCAAAGACCCCTCGCGGTGGGCTCCAGATGTCAGATCAAAAGTGGGTTTAAACACTTTCCTAGATATATCGGGTTTTCCTCTTTCCCAGATGATACCTAGTTGTTCGGGGGTTTAGGGAAATGTGTTAGGGGATATGCTACCAAAGGTTGCCTTTCCTTCCAATTGTTTTTCCAAACAATGGGGGGGGGGGATGTGTAAGGAGACGGTCACGGTAGACGGGCTCGGTACACGGACGGACGTGGAGATACTGAATCTACCTTTCAGTGATAGACACAATATATAGAGAACGGAACTTAGATTATAACTTGACTTGCAGAGACTGAAACTTGAACTTGGATTGAACGGGGGACTAAACTGGGACTGAAACTAACTTGAGAACTGAGAGAGAACTAGCTGAAAACTGACTTGATCGTGGGAACTGGGGACTACTGAATAACTGGGTGATGGGAACTTCTTGGGTATGGAACTTGGTACGTTATCTATCTCTGATGCCTGAAGCAGGGCCTTTATATAGTGCTCTAGCTTTGTTTGTGCACTGTTCGTTGTTGGCTATGCAAGGGCAGTGCAGTCCTGCCTCATGAGCAATCAACGCAGCCGTATCAGTGCCACACAGGCAACGTAGCCTTTTCTGATCTGCGGCTATGCTGACTACTTAAGGCAGTGCAGCGTTGAGAGAGGGGAGGATGGCAAACATAACCAAGGCGTACGTAGAAGTATGACATAGAGGGGGGGAGAGACAGTAAGCGACACGAGACAGCACAACCAGAGCCGGTAATCGTACAACGAGGCAAGCTAATCTAATAAGGACATCAACAAACGGAGTGCAGATAAGAAAGGCCTAGGTGAAGAGTCAGCTCCTACTGGCGAGTGTATAACCCAGCCTCCCTGTTCCGTCCTACCTCCGCCACCCGCTCCTGAACCTCGTGCGAGAGCTGGACCATGGCATCGTACTTTGCCTCAGCGATCAGCTGGGAGAGTGCCGTCTCCACCGTCTCGTACGAGTTGGGATAGATTGCGTGCCGGATACGCTTGAAGTATCTAGCTACTTCGTCTATGGGCGTCCAGGGATCTATCTTGTATATGCCTGGCAGATATGTTGAGGTAGGTGGACAAGCAGTGTATGGGGGTTGAGCGGCGTACCTGTGGCATTTCCCCAAGGGGGAAACACGAATACCGAGTACCCCTCGCACCCAGTGGCGTAGTAAAGCATCTGGGGGAGGTGGCGATCGACGAGACGGGCGATTGCTACAGCGACTTGCGAGGGGGGACCGATAAGACCGTCGCGACGAAGGTTGAAAGTCCAGTACCAGTCGGCGGCGATGGAACTGGAGACTGGGGTGTTGGGCTCAAGGTTGAGCGTCCAGTTGATATTGCAGATGATGAACACGATTAGTTCTGGTGGCAGGTTAGTGTGTGTTGCGAACAAGACAGACAGTGACGCACCAGCGGAGGTATGATTCCGCACTCGTCCTACATAGATTGCGCTCTGTCCGTCGCTCCCAAGGCACTCGCCGGCCGTTGCGTAGTAATGGAAGCCACATCCAGTGACGGCTTCGACGAGCATGGCGGGTCCGAGCTGCTGTGCCTTTCCCTCCACGATCCATAGACCATTTATCTCGACGGGGCCGGTGGACGGGTTAGGTCCCCATCCCGCGTTAAGGGCCTCATTGGCCTCCAGCCACTGCTGGTGCGAGGCGTCGTCCTTGACCAGTTTGGCCAGAACCTTGGCCCGTGTGGTCGCCATGTCGTCGCGGGCCTGATAGGAAGGAATGGATGGAACCATATAGGGGTGGTTAATCAGCCTGTTCGACAAGACAGGATCGTAAATTACGTCGTCGACGTGGCCTTGGTGGGAGCGTAGGCGGGCGTCCAGGATTCGTGCCGAGGTGTAAGGTAGGCCGCATTCAAAACCGTACCCCTCACGTGCCGGCACGTGCCAGTGACGGGCTGTGACGAGGGCTCAGATAAGTCCAAATAATTAGGAGCAATGTAATTTATGCAGTAATTAAGTGTGTGGTATGCACGAGAAGGAGTGAACGAAAGTTTACGAAAAGATTGTGGCGTTAGCGGGTATGTTATGAGCATCTCGGTATTCTTGTAAGATAGTAGGAGGTAGGACACGGTGTCCACGGTACCGTTTGGCAGCCCATGCGGCTTCTGCACCATTCAAACCATACTGGTATGCGTTTGCAGTTCGCATTGACCGGTTATAAGAGCTATAGATAGCAAAAGTCAGCTCAAAGATGGAGTGGACCGCAAACAGAGACTACATGACTCACCGAATCATCTGCAATGGTTTCACCTGGCTTAGTGCAAAGAGAACATTACGTTCGAGGTCCGATTCCGTTGATGAGCGCGGCAAGCCTCGATACTCTCGTTCTGCGGTGCACCAGAGCTGTTCAATGGGATTCAACTCGCAATGGAACTTGGGAAGGTATATGACTTCGTATCCACGGGCTTTGCACCGTTGTACCAGAAGTGAGTCCACATCAATGAAGTCCGGCTCGCAATAGAGCATGCGACGCAGGCAGCAGCGCTCCGCGACGACATCATTGTTGATGGTCTCCTTCGCGCAGGAGAAGTTCTTGCATTGAGCTCTCTTCGGGAGGTCTGTGTATCCCCGCTCCAAGAGAATTTGATACATCCCCTTGAACATTCCAGCAAGTTTTCCGTGCTTTTCCTTGTCGTCGGGATAGTAGATTTCTTGCACTGCGCCGTCATGGAAGAAGGCGTTGTCCATCCGAGCCTTCTGCTTCAGAGGCTTCCCCTTGTCGTTGTACACCGGGAGTCCCTCCGCATCGAGAACATCCACATCAACAAAGAAATTCGCGCTGGGTTTCATGGGCATATTTCGTGCAGAGAGGGCAGTGGGGGAACGCTTCCGATGGATCGAAGCATTGTCGACGATGAACGCGTGACTTTCGAAAGGCCACATGGCATCCAAGATGTCCATCGAGCGATCAAATTGGCGGATGACATGATGGTACATCCAGTACCCATCTCTTCCTTTCCCCGGCTTGAAGAGCTCCCATGCTCGCAGTGGATTTCCGTCGACAAACCCCATCAACCATCCGTGGTCGGCTGAAAAGAGGTCAGCAACCATTTCCGACACACCTTCCTCTTTGGGCTTGGGGACGGCCTTTGCGTTGGTGGAGAACCATCCATTATCGCGCCGGTCATGGGCATAGAAGATCGACTCATCGTGCCACCAAAGGACAACCACGCGTGGGGGAAATGCTCGAAATTCAATGTTCCCATCCCGATCAAACTTGCGCAGGAAAGGCTCGAGAGCGGCGAGGCGAGGCAGGTAGATATTTTGACGGTAAGCCACGACATCCTCTCGCTCGTGTCCATCAACATATTGACCATGGGGCCGTTTCGTAAAACGGTAATTCATTTGATAGAGCCATCGTTGGACCGTCGAGAGGTGGACTGGACCGCCGAGATCATATTTGTCTTGGATCTCCGGGGTTGCAATGAAGTTCTGTACGTCCTCCGCTTTAAAATGCTCTCCAAGGGTGCGTATATGTGCTAGAATGTCGGACTGAAGGCCTTCTCCTAGTAGGGTTTCATTCCATGTGCCGTATGGATTTGTCGGCAGCTGTGTGTGATCCTCAAGGAAAGCTCGCGTCCATCGCCGAATTGACAGGGCAGAGTGCCTGCCTTTTCCGAAGCGGGCTGCAGTGTCTTCCGCTGCCGCCTTCCAACCTTTTTGGATAGACGGGTTGTCACTTGTATAGGTGCGCATAAAATTGTCCATCATCTGCAAACGGAGTCTCAAAAAGTCATCGCCCTGGAAGGCTTTATGCCCCTTCCCGTTTGCTCGTTTAGGCCGCAAGATTCCATCGAGATCGTTCATTGCCTCTTTGACCGTCTCGTGCGACGGAGCCCTCCAAGGTCCAGTGGTGTCCGTGGCACCGTTTCCCTCTGGTTCAAAACCATCTGATGTTCGGTACCAAGGAAGAACCCGGTTTGTGTCGGCCACGGTTGGAAGCAGGGGAGACTGTGAAGGAAGGGGTCCAGGAGGGCTTTGGGATGGACTGTCCCGCTCCCCAGGTGCGTCTATGTCCATTCTTGATTCCGATCCATATTGATCTTCATTGTTGTGTGCAGGCGCGTCCTCGGAGACTTGAACACTGTGCGGCACTGATTGTGGTATCACCGAGAGCAGGTCTGGTACGTGTTCTCCAACCTCGGTCCCTCTGGCAGTGTCCAGCATGTCCAACCGTGCCATGATAGCATCCAGCATTGGAGTCGGCGGGGTGCTGATCGAAGACTCGGCTCCGCCATTGCTTGAGACCGTATAACCTAGTCTCGCAAGTGCCTGGTCCAGGAAGGGTGTCCTGATGGTCGATTTTGTGTGGGGTCTGTTTCCCGCCTTCTTTATCCATGCTGTCAATGCATCTGAAATAGCGGCATCTCGTGCAGATCCCGTAGCTTGAGTGAACGCGAGTGGCAGTGCCGCTGTCGTGACATCAGTCCTGCCACCGCTGGCAGGTAACATTGCTCGTTCCGCAATCTCCTGCACATTGCTGACCGTTACAGATGGCACAAAAGAGCCCCCTTCTGCTCTGGATATCGCATTCATTGACTGCAGATGAAACAGAAATCATGGTGAGCTGTCTAGTGATGCTTTCAGCGGCACTGGTGGCACTACTTACAATATGCTGTCTTCCTGAGCCCGAGAATCCCCGCCCTCGCTTCGCATTTCTTCCTATATCTGCAAGGCTGACGGACGGTGCACGGACGCGCTTAGACATCCGGAGGAATTTACGATGGACTTGTCGGAGGTCACTGACACGGCACTTTGGCATGGGCTCGGACTCAAGTTTGCCGTGTTTCCTTCCTGTTCCCTTGTTCATTTCGCTTATTAGACAGTAATATGTCGTCTGTAGTTCCGGCACAAGCTGTCTACATTATGTGTCCTCTCGTTACTCCCTGAGAATGCTATGTTTTCTCCCTCTCGCTGTTAACTGAACTTATCCACTCTCCTGTCGTGCCCTGCCGCGCCGAGCGTGACAGCCGCCCGTGCACGTGCCGGCACGTGAGGGGTACGGTTTTGAATGCGGCCTACCTTACGGGTCGGGAGATGCTGACTGGCGTGTCGAGGGTGGAGCGGTTGAAGAGGGAAGGGGGGCAAACAGGCTGCTGGCAGGGGAGGAGGAGCTTTGCATGGTGTGAGAGATGGGGGGAACAAAGAGGGAGGTGTCTGCGTGCCGCCTGCCTATACGCTGCGGGATCAGCCTTCTGGATCTGCATTCTATTTTGGGCTTCTTGGATGCCGATCTTCGGTGTTTTCTTTGTCCGGCCCTTCCTGTCTCCGGGTGACTCTGCTCTGGCTATTACCTGGTTGTTGTCTGTCCTGTCCCGCCCATAACCATTTGTGGGCGTGACAGCGCTTGTCCCCAACCCTCGCCCACCATTTGTAGAAGTAATCGCCAGCGCACTTTTCCTCTTAACCTGGAAACTAGGAAAGCGCCAAGGTTAATGCCCCAGGCCAACTCCGGCAGGGAAATCCCTTCGTTTCTTCCTCGGTTCTCATCGCAATATCGCGGACCTATCTCTGCACCCGACGATCAAGGCAGACCCTCCGTTCTGTTGTATCGCCATCGAATGGTTCGGCGGGTCCACGGCGAGCGTGACTACCAGGAACTGGGAGCTCGTGTTGAGCGTTTTCCAACTCCAAGCTCGACTCCGGAACTTTCGCGAACAACCCGGACTTCCCATGATACTCCATTCTCTAATCCCCTCCAAGGTCCTTCAACCAAGACTCGGATGCAAGCCATCGGTAAGCCATATATCGTTGCTTCAAGGTAGCGGGGCCGTCATCGGGGCGCGTCAGACGAAGTGTAGCAGCCGTTAGAATGTCAGCTGTAACCTTGGCAGGATCCCACCAGCCCTTGAGTACGTCGCTGGTCGAATTGAGATAATTGCAAAGCAAGCATTTGGCTGAATTGGGTACGCGCACACAGAGCTTGTACTAAGGGCATATGGTGTAGTTGGTTTATCACGCTCGCTTAGCATGCGAGAGGTGTCCGGTTCAATTCCGGATATGTCCATTTTTGTTTCTTTCAACTGGTCATAATTTTTCCATACTCATCATCTTCGGCACATCCGGAAAATCAGAGAATCAGAATCGACCCTCTATTCACTATACGGACTTCAGTTGTCGTGAGAGCCATGCACAGTGCGTTGAATGTTGAAAGCTACACTTGTGTAAAACCGGAATCCTCCCATACGTGGAAGCGGCTGGTGCATGATACAGCAGAGTAAGGCTACATGGATGTGGTGTCGAAAGCACCATCGCATCGAGTGAGATTATGAAGTGTGCATCTCGACGTCCTCGTCCGCACCCTCCGGAACGAGCAGTCCCTCCGCCGCGCGTCGAAGCGTCAAAATCTTATCCCGCATGATACTGATAGCCTCGAACGGCAACCTCTTAGGCTCGTACGCGCTCTCTGACTCGATCGAAACTGCTCGCTCCAAACGTAAGTTGAACGGCATCAAAGGAAAGCAAGGAAAGCCACGCACAGATGAAGTGATCCCGTACCCTCGCCAACTCGACGCACCCTTCAAACTCGGGATGTCGCAGCACCTCTCGTGAGACGCTATCCTTGCGCAGGTTCTCGCTATCCACGCTGACCTTCTTCGTCCTCGGGTCGACGCGTATTACGCCAGGTGAGAAGCATTTTTGGAATTTCTCTGCGAGATGTGGCGGTATGGGCTTTTTTATGAAGATTTGGGGGAGGATGCGGTAGGAAGCCGTCGCTATTGACACTTGTGAGCATGACGTAGAGCACGGAGACAGAAGGGATGGATGGGACCGAAGGCGAGAGAAAGGCAAGCCGATGAGAGACAGAAGAGACCCACCAACGGCGCTGAATTTTGCATGGTCCTTTGCGACGCCTTTGAGTGCGTGCATTTCCATGTTGATCTCCTGTCCCGGTCGCAGCTTGACAAGAACGATGTCCGGATTTGTTGGCGCAGGTGGGACGGGGAATATAGATTCTTGTTCGCCCACAGGCTCCCAAACAAGGTCACCAGAGCGCACGGTCGAATGCTCGTAAAGGTCCTCGTCCGCGCCTACGGGAAATGCGGCAGATTTGGGGGCTGATGGATCGCGGGGTGTCTTGCGCCGTGTGCATACTACATTGAGCTTGAATACAAGGGTGTCGCGGTCCGTGAGGACATTTTGTGTGCTTGCTGGACATATAGTGTGAGAGGGAAGGATAGGTCACGAAGACAAGTCTTCTCACGATCGCGCATTTGTACAAGGGCAGGGTCGACGTTGAGTGGTATGAGCCCCAAGCGATGTGAGAAAACCTCGTCGACCATGACAGAGTTGTTATTCCACACGTATACATACTCGATAGCCACGGTCGGCACCTAGGTATAACGAGAGGTATGTCAGGAGGGAAGGGAGACGAGAAACCTGCGACGCACCTCCGCGATCAAAATCCTTCGTACTGCGTTCGCAATGCTCGCGTCTACCCCCACCAAGTCAAACTCGATCGACCGATTCGAAAGTCTTTTTACGCTTACGCGCAGACGCTACGCGTCAGTCAGCCAACGCGAACGCGCTCTGAACATGCTCGGACAGACCTCTTTGAAACTGTCCAAACTCCAAGAGTGGTCCTCTCCGGGGTGGTAGCCAGGGAAGTCGGTGCTAGACACATTTGTGACGCGTTCTGCGCGCACGCCTACGTGTTTTCGTGGGTCAAAATGAGTGGAAGAGGACATGTTGGCGAAGGAGACTAAGACGCGGAAGGGTGGGGTACGGTCACTGGTCAGAACGGGGGAAGAATTTTGGTCGGCGCGCGCCTGTCTTCCGGAGAGCCCGGGCCGTCGACTGCCATCTGTTGCCATGTATGGGACCCAAAAAGGTGGCACTATCAGCACTACTACATAGTACACGCCGCCTCTGATGTTCGTATGCATATAGAAGTTTTCCCCATCGCAAACCTCCGCCCTCCATTCCCAAGACCAGTCCCTATACCCTCCAAACCCTCCCCGCTGCCACCGCCATGACTCTTCTGATGACCGTCGGAACCAAATCGTATCTGTTCGATTCGTGCCAGGGCCCAGGAGCCATCCGATTCCGAGGACATGGTCGTAACCAACGTGGCACTCATTCATGCGTCCAGGAATCACTGCATCTATTCCGGAGACCTCTCCCTTCTACGACGCTGTCCCCCCAATCTCTCTCGCGTTGTCGTCAAATGCGCCAAGACCAAATCAGCCGCTGAGCTTCTTCAGAAAGAGTACGAACTGTACAACGGAACGCTCAGTTCCTACCAAGGCGTTTGGCTCCCCCGCTGCTATGGAATGTATCATCGTGAAAAAAACAAGGACCTCACGCATACCTTGTTCTCGAATATTGCGGCCAACTTGCTATCTCAAACGGATATTTCCATATGTTCAAAGATATGGATTTCAAGTGCGCTCTAGTTGATCTCTATACATGATGCACCCGTACTCACACGTCCTTGCAGGTTGAAGCTTGTTGAGGCCGTTAAGGAGATGCATCGGCTAGGTATCGTTCACCATAAGCTCAGCGAAAAACCCGTTTTGAACCACAACATGATCATCGACTTCACCCTCGCCACGAAGGAAAAATGTAAACGAAAACACCATATCTACTTGGGCGATATCGAACCACTTGATGAAGAAGAATTTGGCTGTCGTGAGTTGTTCGACCTGTGTGGTTCCTTGGGTATCTGGAAACCTCGTATGGGCTTTGTCCTACTCCGTCTCCTGCTTCCCAACCTTACGCTTTGTTCCCATCTTATAGGAGATTTCTGGATCCTCGACGCAAACTACCCCGTTGCATGGATATCTGATGTTAGCAGGATTGCCGACGTGTTACCGGACATATGTACGCCCGAGGAAAAAATGCGAATGGTGTGCGAAGCTGTTAAAGATCACCTCATTCACTGGTACCCTGATGTTTGGAGACGGAGAAAAGGTTCGCTGCTTTGGCTTCCGTATGTCATCGCATTGTTTGACCTGATATATAGGATGGAATCGATATGTGGACCGCGTCTCTGCATGGTATGCCAAACATCGATGACAGTAGGAGAGAGGGACATTTATGGCCGCTTTTCCACGCGTAATTTGTATGGGGTCGTCTTCCGTTATTTTTTCAGCCTTCACCTGTGTGCACGTCAATCTCATTTTCTCAATTCGTGTCTGCGTGCTTGACTTGACATACACAGGTACATCACACCATCAACAATCGCCAGGTCCTCACAGAGGGAAGAAGTGAATAAATGTGATGATGTATCGATCGCAGCAGACTGATGTAAACGAGAAGCACCTCTTCATCTACTGGGTCCTTCTTTTAAATAAGACACTAAAGTATGCACAGGAAAACTGCGACGTGTGGGCAATAGTCGTGAACGCTAGCGTACAGAGCGAGTCCCCCGCCAGCCCCTTCAAACTGAGGGGTATACTCCGCATCGGCCGTCAGGACTCCAAACACACGTCGAAAAAAACGATCGAGCAGTGTAAGGGGTGGGCCCATAAGTAGGGCCGATACGACCGTTATGGGCATTAGGCGGGGGGGCCTGAATCAACACTTGCAACCTCCGTCAAGATCCACAGAGATCCACTCCGTACTTCCGTCTGCTGGGTTGAACAAGCTGCTTTTCGTCCTCTCACGGACATGCTATCCTTTTACATCCGATTTTCAGCACTGCCACAAAACAACAGCATCAGGCCCCTCGGAAAACAAGTCTAGACTGCGATTCCATCAAAGTGAGGATGACTTCCTTCGGCCGCATCTACATATATGAATCATTCCTCAGCATAGCATATCCGATCCACCACGGATTTATAGTGAGTAATCGCCCGCCCCTGCCGTAGAAGGAGGCCCCGCTTACTCTGCAGGACCTGCAGGTAGAATGCGTTGGTGACTCAGCGACACGGTTGGTAACATGGACGAAGTGCGAAGAAAAGAATCAATGCTGCCTCTGAAACATGCCGAGTGCATAAACGTCCGCCACCGCTTCGTCACGACGAACTGACTCAGCGCATCCGCTCAAAACACCCAAAGCTCGGGACGGCGTCTACAGGTATGTCGACATTGTCGTTCGAAACTGCCTCAAATCTGACTCAGCAACCAGGCAGCTATCGATAGACACCTGCCGTTCTTCTCTATAAAAGCAGCGGGTCGGTGGAGCGCTCTATACCTCATCTACCACCCGCGTCTTTCTCTCCAGCTCCCGAAATCAGAATTCGCCATGTCCCAAACTTTCATTGGTGCCGACGAAATCGAGCCGTTCAGTGCCAAACACGAGTATGATGGTCTTTATTGCATTCGGTTCCTCATCTGACGCTACTCCTCAGTATCTATCCACTCATCGATCCGAAGCCCTTCTGGTCGGCACAAACCTACAAAGGTCAAGTTGTCCTCATCACTGGCGCTTCGCGCGGCATTGGCCTCACAACCGCTCTCTTCTACGCTCGCGCCGGCGCCGCTGTCGTCCTTGTCGCTCGCATGCAGGCTACTTTGGATGAAAGCAAAGACAGCATCCTCAAGGAGGTCCCGACTGCGCAGGTGCTCACTCTCCCCGCCGACGTCTCCAACCACGGGGATGCGGCGCATGCGGTGAAGACTACCGTCGATCTGTTCGGCAGGCTGGATATCCTCATCTGCAACGCGGCAGTGATCACCCCAATGACCCATCGTTCGTCCATGCCTTTTTGCTTCTCTCCATACTTACCGTCTGTCTTTAGTCCTCGCTGATAAAGATGCTCTGGAATGGTGGTTCACCCAAGAAGTCAATGTTCGCGGTGTGTTCAATTTCGTACAGTAAGCCTACGTCAATCTCTCCGAGATCACCATCATTAACTTGTTGGTGAACCAGTGCTGCTATCCCCGAGCTGTTGAAGACCACGGGTCAGATCATCATCGTGTCGTCCTCGGCTGCTCACGTCCGCATCCCCAACGCATCCGACTATCACCTCTCCAAGCATACCGTGGATAGGCTTGCCGAGCTTGTTGCCATCGGTGCGCTAAACAAAGTCGTCTCTGCTTACACATTGTTCGCTGATACTGCGTAGAATACCCGACTATCAAAACCTACGCCGTGCACCCTGGTGTCATCGAAACGCAGTTGAACAAGGAATCCGTGTCGCCGGTTACTCTCGCGGATACTCTTGAGCTTCCGGCTGCTACATTCCTGTGGCTTACGGCTCGTAAAGCTGAGTGGCTCACCGGAAGGTACAGGTTCTTTATATTGCCTGGGATGGTCATGTATATATTGAATGTTACTCGGCAGGTTTATCGCTGCCCCGTGGGACTTGGAAGAAGTTGTAAAATATCAGGACGCAATCGTAAAGGGCAACCTGCTCGTAACCAAACTGATTGCTCCTCAAACTACTGGTAGCGTGTAGAATTTACGATAAAACGAGACGCGAGCAAGAACTAAGTTTACAGTGATAATACTCCTGGGTTGAAACGGTTGTCAGTCCGAGGTCTCCGTCGAGTCGTCTTCTACAGGGGCAGGCGTAGCCCAGTCAGAATCATATCTCCTCAACTCCTCGGAGCCCTGACCGTCGCGTAATGCCCTTACGCTTTCTCCCACCTGTGCCGCTATTACTCTGCAGGCTTCAATGTGCGCACCAGATAATGTTAAGGCTGTTGGGCTTGATTTCTGCACCTGCTGCCACAGGACCGCCATCTTCCTCGCCATCTGTAAATGCACAATGGGCCTGAGCATACATGACATTTTAGACGGAAGGAAAGACAACTCCACCATTTCCGCAACACCTTCAAGAGCTTGTTCAAGCTCATCACAGACGTCTTCGGCTGCTGCGGTCAGCGCGGTTTGCAGGGTCATCCGTGTCTTGTGCTTGAAGATATCATCGCGGTTATCCTCAAGGTACATCCGAAAGTTGCTCTAAGTAGTATTCACCTTCAGTGAGATACTCGAAGAATTTGAGGGTAATTACCTTGATCCGGGCAATACAACCCGGGCCGTGTTGTCCTTTCGCCAAACCATACCCTGGGATGAGGTTCTCTTGCACAGTGGACGTGATGCCCCGGGAAAGAGCGCGCTGCTTCTTCTGAAGGGAGAGTTGACTAGTTTCGAAGGCGATATCAATATCCCGTTGAGCATTCCTCTTCCAGGCATTGAGGTTGTTCCTTCGGGGTGCCGTCCGTTCCAGCTCTGGGGGCAAAAAGTCTTGGACTTCTTGAAAGAAACGACTTAGCGGAAGCCGTAGGTCATGTTTTTTGTGGGTCACTAGATCTTGGGAGAATACATGCTCCCAAGAACCACTTATATGTTGTTTCATTGGTCTTGCAAGCATGGAATTGAGGTCGACGTGAAAGTCGCCGTGATGTATCAAAGCTACGGTAGATCAAAGTTTGTCAGCTTCGGATTGTTCACCGCTGTTGACGCAGAAGGTTTACTAGCTCGGTACGTTGACCAGTGTGTGTGCTTTTTGTCGGCGAAGTCTTCATAACATGGTAGTGCTCGTGCCGCCGACTGTTATGGTGTAAACAGCCATCAGAGATCAGTGGATGGAAGAGAATCAAGATAGGCGGTACCATGATCGAGCCTATCTCGATATCATCCCAAAGCTCGGTTTTGAAGCATTCATTGAGGTGCTCCATGACCTTGTCGACGACGTCCGTGAAGATCTACAGGATTTCAAGTAAGGTTTCGGACAAACAGACGACTGTACATCAGCAGCACATTATCGATAAGGTAGCGTTGTAGGCTGCCATCACGCAGCATCCCTAACATCCCGGTAAGTCACAGCAAGACGATGGGTAGGGGGGAAAGCAACCATTTGTTATCAGAGTGTCCCGAAGTCTCGCGCGCACTTGGTTAAGCCCTTGATTGTGCGAAACAAGATCGGCTAGGCTTTGAGCCAATCTCTCCACATTGTCAAGAAGTTGAGCTACAGCTTGAGCTTTCCGGGGTTTGGCCAGAAGAAGACACCAATCATATATTGCTGGAATTCCGGTGTCTTCGACTCGTTCGAATGCACTTTCTTGATGATCTGTCGGACGTGCTCATCATCAGAAAGCAAATCGATGCTTTGATCGTACTAGTATACTTTTCATTTTGCGGTGCTCTCGGGACGAGCAACTGAAAACGCTAACGGAGTTTTCACAGTCCGAGAACGAGATAGTTCTAACCCCACCCCCTATTGAGCAAACGTGATGAGACATTAGCACTTATGTCCTGGTCAGCGGTAGATCAATAAACGTAACACATACTCTGTCTCGACGATAACGAACGTCTCGTTTCGTGAAATTGTTTCTTCATTTGGCTTTCGATGTACTGGACCAAAAATCAGACATAGCCAGAGCGCACCAAAGCCGTATTACCTGAGCCCTCGCCCGGGCACAATATATATTGAAAGCTGCTTCTGCCCTTCTCGTTTCTTCCCTCAGCGCATCGCGTCTCTCCGCCGAGTCAATAATCGAGTCTTTGACGATTTTGAGTTTCTCCTCATAAGACGAGACCGACCGTTGAGGAGGTTCACGTCCAGGGACGGAGCGCGACGGCCCCGATGAACTGCTCAAATTTTTCATTTCGTTCAATTGGTCCGATAATACTTGGAGAGCGCGGTGCAGCATCATGGTTAGATGAATACCATAGTAGTACAAAATGAATGGGGATAGACCTTTCTTATCCCTTCGTAACCTGTTCATGTTGTTGTCCTCGACCTGATAAGCATTATTTACCTGCTCGCGCTTATCAAAAATGGGGCCGAAAGCGACGTCTGAGCGGAGTTGGCATTGGTTTATAACGTCCGTGGGGTCAAAATCATCCATCTTGGTGGCTGGCATAAACCTTAGACGGGGATCGCTCAAGTCGAATATATGAATTCACCGATTACTGAAACGTTCTGCGCATTGAAACTGGAGGTGGGTCATCATAACCTGTCAGACTGACCGCAAGGCAGATGTATGACTTGCCTGTTATCTAGATTGAGCAGTGATATTTTTCGTCATTTCGGTGGCCATGTCATGTATCCACGAAACGCACCCACTACATAGTATGCCCGCAGGGTGAATTTCCATGCAGTGAGATCCAGGAAATAAGACTAAAGTGCTTACTTTGTAACTGAGTCAACAGCGCATCGCCAAGAAGGTCTAATGTATCGGGGAGAATTTTGGTAACTTGGTAAGGGTGCGACCTCAAGTTATGTCTGAGACCACCTACCACCCGCGAGCTGCTCGCTCACAGCACGAGGACTTGCGGTGACGACACATATATGGTCAGCTTGTCCGAGGTGCTTGATGGCAATACCCCCACGTGCCAGGTTTCGATCGCCCAGGCCTGGGAGATCGAGGAAAACGAGTTGGGTAGACAACAAGGGTGCATTGCACCGAACATCTATCAACGTAACGATTGGCCAGAGCCTCGAATCAGTGACCTGTTGGTTCGAATGCATCACAACGACGAGAATGGTCACGATAAATACATACTGCCCCTTGGATAGGACCCAGAAAATGAGTTAACTTGTCGTTGAATGTTCCAGCGTCCAATGCATCGATAGTATGCTCGCCCCCCAAGAATGTTCGAATCCCTTGTACTAGATTGTTAGAAGTCTTGGGCGACAGGAATAAATGACGAGGACGTACTTGGAACGTGGTCAAGAACGGCTCTAACGCCCATGCTGGCAAGTCTGGCCAAATCACGGGAAAGATCAGGGTAGACGACTTTGAACTGGACCAATGTGAGTTGCCTTTTATCCGCAAACATCGTACAACATATGCCCTCACACGATACCACGACTGTCCAGCTTGCTCTCCCAACTTTGTATCATCCTTGGCGCCGTCCTTCAGCTCCTGCAAAACCGTGGAGATGTCTACCTCCCAGTCCGAATAAGAGGAAAATTTGATCGTCGCGACGATGTGGTCGGAATCGTGCCACGACACTCGGGTGACACTTGAGGTGCATGCCTCCATGCTGCTGGTTGGGACGATGTCATCTAGTCAAACATATGGTCAACCGTGAACAGTACGCCACTTGGGTAAACTTCTTACCTTGTACTAGAGCGTTGATGAGCGAGGACTTTCCCCCGCCCGAGACTGCGATAACATAAGAAGGAAACGACAGGTTATCATGGACCGTTTATAGGGATAATGTTCGGAATACGATACCTCCACAGAGTGCGATGGTTGTTGTTTTGATCTTGGACATTTTGACCCTAGATCATGTCCTAGTAAGCAAGATAGTGGGGTTCAAGAACACGTGCGGTGCACTTCGCGATTTCCGCCAACATCTGCGATGCCTGCTGCTTCAGATCTTCCGAGTCGGCGTGATTGTTCAACAGGACTTGCACCGCCGCTTCTATAGATACAAGAAGGGTTCGGGCCTCTTGAACTCGAGCGTCACTGTCCAGGGAATGATCGGCGCCATCTAATGGATATCATCAGTACGTACTTCTCAACCGTAGTTCAAAATATAATTACCATTTGGTACAGACACCTACCAACGGAGGAAGGGTCAGCCTGAGAGTGTCTTGACTCCTCACTGCCTAAGGGTTACGATCACTTACCGGGTCGAACCCCGCGGAAACGTCAGAAAAAGACATGAAAGGCGGAGAGGAGGAAGTGGGTAGTGAAGATAGCACTCTATCGCGATAAGCTGACCTTCCAGCTTCGTGTTTTCGAGTATCTCCCCCGCCGAAAACAAAGTGGCCGCCGTGACTGGTCACAGGACAAAGAGAGGTTCGATTCTCGAAGATGCCGCATTCCACGGTATGGACCAAGTATGGACACTGCCTATTTTGCAGTAGACGTCATAATAGTCCGTTCTTTGACGATTATTCGACTACACCGTTCCGTATCAAAGGACTCACACGGGTCGCAGCCTGTCGCGGTGCTACGTGTTTGAGTTGTCGGGTCCTTCCGCCTCCTTCCGCCTACGCGAGCGTCGAAGAGCAATGCTGACGTGGTGGTGGTTTCTTTAAATTGGGTCAGACCATAGAGAAACTCAAGAATGAAATCCCATATGCCAAAGCGTTGAGAGTCGACGTCGAGAACGTGGTGTGTACAAAAGTCAAGTACTACTTGTTCGAGGTGTTGAGTCGGAGTCTGCGTGAGTGCGTAATCGATCAGCTCGGCAAATGCCGAAAATACTGTTTTCCGATTTTCGTCTGATCAGCGGCCCTCACTCGCTTTCCCATCTCCTTTTCCCGTCCTACTCTTCTCTTCGTCCATCTTTTCAAAAGAGTCAGAAAGTCATGTCTGCAGGAACCCTCTACACAACCTCTGACGTTGAGAGCAAACGTGTGCGTTGCAATCGTTCTTGGTCGCGCTCTGGATGTGTCTGACTCTTAGAGCAGGTTCGCGCTGTTGCTGCTTTCGCCGGTCTTTCTGTCGACGTCAAGGAGAGCGGTTCAAACGTAGTAAAAAACCCAACGCTGGAGGCGAAAGAGGTCACTGTCTTCGGAGCGAGCGCGATTGGTCGTTACAGTGAGTTTTCAAGTTTTGTCCTGTCAATCATTCCGTTCGTGAGCCAGCATAATCTGCGACACGAGCCTGTTTCCCGTCTGGAAGATACCTTTGGATGTGGTGATCCAGTGCTGTACGAATTGGCAGCAGCTTTTGTCTTTCGAGAAATTTGATCGCCCGGTGACAGAGTGCGATCTCGCCATCTTCATCGGTACCCGATCCATATCCTGTCTCTATCCTACTTTTCGTCACCACATTTGAGACAATTTTCTGACTTCAAAACACCACTAGTTGCTTCCCTCGCCCCCAACTCGACATTGCTCAGCTCCGATGCTAAGGAGGCGGCTCTCGTCGACCAATGGGTCTCTTTTGCTGATTCTGACATCGCCGCACCAACCTCCTTCGTCATCCAGCTCGTGAAGGGCATCGTCACCCCCTACAACAAGCCCGTATGTGTCATGATTCTCCTTCATCGCGACCATCGTGCTGAAAATCTACCTAGATCCACACTACCTTCACCGACCGCCTAACTGTTGCCCTCACAATCCTCGAGAAGCACCTTGCCACCCGCACCTTTGTCACGTCAGAACGGATCTCCCTCGCGGACATCACCATCGCTGCCGAGCTCCAGGCCGCTCTCAGCACCATCGTCGATGCTCCCCTTCGCGCCAAGTTCCCCAACGTGATCCGCCACTTCGAGACCATCGTCAACCAGCCCCAGCTGAAGGACGTCTTCGGCTCGACCTCTTACGCCGAGAAGGCGCTCCAATTCACCCCCCCCGCTAAGGAGAAGAAGGAGAAGAAGGAGGAGGCCCCCAAGCCCAAGGCAGAGAAGAAGCCCAAGAAGGAGGCGGAGGATGATGATGACTTCGACGACACCCCCGCGGAGGAGCCCAAGGCCAAGAACCCCCTCGACTCCCTCCCCAAATCGACTTTCAACCTCGAGGACTGGAAGCGTGCGTACTCCAACAAGGACACGCGCGGTGCTGGCGGCGCCATCGAATGGTTGTACCAGAAGTTCGTGCCCTTCTTGTTCACCTTTTCGTAGTGGAACTAATCGTCGCTACACAGCTACGACAAGGAGGGCTTCTCCCTCTGGCGCGTGGACTTCAGGTACAACGAGGAGCTCAAGCAGACGTTCATGTCCTCGAACCAGATCGGCGGCTTCTTCAACCGCCTCGAGGCATCCCGCAAATACCTCTTCGGCTCGATGGGTGTCCTCGGCAAGACCGACGACTCCATCATCACCGGCACCCTCATTGCACGCGGGCAAGACATCAAGCCTGTCGTTGAAGTTGCTCCCGACTTCGAGAGCTACGAGTACAAGCGCCTCGACCTCGACAACGAGGATGACAAAAAGTTCTTCGAGGCCGCTCTCGCTTGGGATCTCGAGATCGATGGCAAGGCGTGGGTGGATGGCAAGAACGTGCGTATCCTTCATCCCTACTCATATATCAAAACACTTCGCTAATGACCGTCTTTCTACAGTTCAAGTAAACGCAAGATCTTATTGCATGTATTTCTGGAGACGTCGCTGTAGCCTCACCCCTTGTTTTTTTGGTGTCTGTCATTGCTGTTAGATCACTCATCCTTCTCTTCGCCTCCTCGTGTTCACTACCTGTAGTCGCTGTATTGCATAAATGAAAATTTGTAGGTGTACATCGCCATCCATTCACTCCTGCTCGTGAGCCATCTCAGAAGTTACTCATTAGCGGAAATAACGGGGAAGGTATCGGGAACGGTGGACGCAAGCTTGTGTTTGTTGAGCACGGCACCCCACTGGTCCAACTGGTCGGCCGTTTTGCTGATAAGCTCGGCACCCTCCTGACGTGCGAGGAGTTCACTCTTGTCATCGGTCACGCTGTCCCAAAGCCCCGCGATGTCCACCTCCATCTGTCAAGATCTAAGTAAGAACGATGACTGCAAGCGGCGACGGTGACAGACCTCTTTGGCCGCATCGTTCAAGGCTCCTTTGAGATAGCTCTCAATACTATCCACGTCCGAGAGCAGCCGCTCGACCATCCTCTCCGCGACATCATGGTAGATGTCCCCGCTCTGAGCTTTTATGAAGTTGTTGAACACCTCCTAAAAGCGGACAGATATGTAAACAACACGAACAGCATAATTGGTGCGGGGCACTCACCTGTTTCCGAGCATGGCTTCCACGTCCCGTCTCTTCCAGCGCATTATCGTATGCGGGCGCAAGTCGGCATTCGACATGTCCTTCCAGTATACGCGACACCTCCTTCTGTCCTACGTCAAGCATTTTCGCCGACTTCTTGACAGCCTGACTCTCTCTCTGAACCCACAGGTCTGCACATCGGTCAACGCGTCGCTTCACCTCGCGGGCAAGTGCAGGTGGGCTCGAATCGATGATCTCGTCGAGGAGCGTGCGCGCGGCGGCGTCGCAAGTGGTTTTGATGTCCACGAAGGCGGGCTTATGGAAGAAAGTTGCCCATGGGAAGGCGATCTCTTCAGACATCGGCGCAGTAAACTCTTCGTTCAGGTTGCGCTTTTTCCAGCAGCCGTGACGGCGAAGGGCTAGAGTAGCGTTGAACACGAGCACAGGTTGAAAAGAAAAAGAAATAAAGCTTACTGGCAGCATACGTCTGCCACTTCGTCTCCGTGCCGAAGTCGACAGCTTTTTTAGATGCGGCTGCTGCCGCCTATAGAGCCGGAAAGTGTAAATTTTACAAGATAGACAAGGAAATTGGAAGCTAGAACAAACCTTCTTTGCACCCGTCCGACAGCTGCCTCCTATGATCGTCGACATCTCATCTTTAAAGGCTTGGACTCCTTCCGAGATAAGGCTTGAAAATTCCTGGGGATCGTATGAGTAGTGGCCTCGCATAGACAGCCTGCGCCCTCACCTTCTCGAGTCGCACTCGTATCCCCAGCTGCGTTTGACGGACGGTCTGAGTCGCAGATAATGCTGTCGACAGGAAAAGGCCATTAGAAGCTGTCCAATGTAGTCGGATGCAAACACTTACGCTTGTTGGAAGACAGGGAGTCAGATGCCCATCTAGCCTTCAGAACTCCATAATCATTGGTAGGAGATGTCTTGCTTCCCTCGAAGAATCTCTGCATTGAAGCCACAGATTGTTTAAACTTGGTCAGGTGTCGTCGAGCGTGTTCGATCTGAGCTGTACGAGCTACATGCATGCACCATGCTCTGAGCGCAGGGATGCCCGTATCATCGACAGTGCGAGAGCAAGTGGGCGGCTCCAGCTGGGTATCTGATCAAGCCACCTATCGTTAGACTGGTCGATAGGATAGGAGTGGGCTATAGACGCACCTTTCTTGGTAAGACGGTCATACTCTCGCGGCGAAACGCAGAATATCGGCAGCGGTGGCAGCGGCTTCGAGGCTCGCGGGGAAGATCGAGAGTCTGAGCCACGATGGTCAGCGAAAGGTTTCCAGTATAATGGGGAATCCATTACCTTGGGGGAGTTCATTGAGGCTTGGGAGGAAGGATGTTCGGCATCAGGAAAAACCTCCCTTACTAAAATCAACAAATCCAGCAAATTAGCGCTAGTTAGAGGGGGACCTTCCTAAAGTGAACTAACGGGCTCTATTCTCACAAAACCCCGTACACATTCCGATGCACCGTCGTCGACATTGACCTCATATTTGCACTTCAAATACATAGTTGAGGCCAGAAGGGTGACAGGGACCTACGTTGACGTAGTGCCTTGCAGGTTGGCAGCGGGAACAGGGAATTAGGAAGGTCCCCCTCTAATTAGTAGATTTTTAGTAAGGGAGGTTTTTCCTGATGGGAGTAAGCTACAGGCAATCTATTATGCGACATGTCATCAAAATGACCTCGCAAACCAGCTATATCTGGACAAGGTCACGGTAGACATACTTCAGAGCGTTTCAAAGAGCAGAACTTGTGTATCTCCAGCCCGGCGTTTGCTATCTTCTCGGTGCTTTCGGAGAGTTGAAGCCTGGCGTCTTGGATGTGCTTTTCGAATGGTGAGCGCTGTTCAACGACATCTTTGAGCATTTGTTCAACGTCCGCAATTTCAGCTTGTATGGATTGTATTGGTTCTCGGTTTCCATCGGAACTTGAGGGAACAGGGGCAGGTAAGTCAACATAGCCGCCCTTAGAGTCCCTCTGTCGCTTCGGAGACCGGGCCATGCCTTGAAGCCCGTGGGGAGACGCTGGCCGTTTCGGGCCTTCGGGAGCTTGAAGTCCATTCAGCTCAAGTTTCAATTCCTCCAGTCGCTGTTCATAGCTCATTTGTATGTCACCGAGCTCTGCGTCAACATTCAGGGGGATTTTTGAAGATCAAGGAATACACTTCCTCACCTTCATTGTCGCTTCGAAGGGCGTCCAAGTACGTTTGTTGATCCAGCTTAGCACTAACCGCCTGCCGATAGGCGCCATCAAGCTCCAAGTACACGGGGTCGTCTTCGAGCTGAAGGTTACGTATGATTTCTTCAGGCACCACAGAATCGCATTTTGTGGCTGGCAGCGATGTTCAATACAGGTCAAAGGTGAAGATTGGAGGACAACTAACCGATCAAAGAGACGATGGAAAGCCTGGGAGGTATCCAATCAGTTCATATTGTTTACACTTCATGACAAGGCGTGTATATGGCTTACGACTGATCTATCGGTCCAGAAGAACAAGTTGTGAGTAGCGATAATCGAAACATCGTGATCAGCATCCTCACCCACTAGAAAAGGAGACGTTTAATCGAAGGGAGAGGTGACAAAAGTAAGATTCTCACTAAGCAATTGCCTCTGCATCGCCTTGCCCAAAAATTCTGGAGAGCATGTTACTTGAGCAGAGTTATATGATAGCCTTTTGACGTTTCCACTCACCTCTGGCAACTGAACTATCCTTGACCCGTTCAATAGGGGCCACGATCCATATCGCGTCACACTTGGCAATATACATTTCTGCCGCAGTATTACGGACTTGATTGACATCGCCGCTGCCGGGAAGGTCAACAAGGATAGCGCCAGTGGACAGAACCTCCGCGTTGCACTTGATCCGATTTGCGATTATCAATGGCCATATCGACGTGCGCGAGGGGGGTGCGGGCCTTGTGGACGTAGTAGCCATCTGCCTGGGGCCAGTTAGTGCCAGTTTGCCAGTTTTTAGGATAATAGGCATCCTAAAAGGTGTCATCGATTGCGTCGCAGATACTTTGGGACAAGGTTGATTGCTACTTGAGCTACCGGAGGGCTGCAGTGCCTGCTTGGCGAGAGTTTCACTGGGCGCATTCCCAGTGGCGTATTGGTCGATTTGTCGAGAGAACGTTTCGACGTCAGAGGCTTTGATTTCGACGGTGGTGCCCAGCAGCTTCCGAATGGCTACCAAACACAAAACACATCGTCGAGTGGGCATACATTTACACGACAGTGTTGGGCTAACCAGGATCATAGTCGAGGACTTCTTCAGGGGTCATTGTGACAAAATCCTTGAACGCGAGCTTGGGGTATACGTCACGAATCTATACGATGAATAGTCCGAAATCGGGATACGAGTATGCAGAAGTGATGGCGACGGAAACCGACCTTTGACCAAGTCAAATTATTGGCTGGAGGATGCGCCGGAAGCTCTTCCCCCACACCCGGCATTGTGTCTTCCAGAAGTGCATGAATCTCTTTCTTCCAATCGTCCTCGGAGGTAAACGATACACTACCATGTATTTCTGGGAGATTGTGATAGGATACTTCCGTCACCGTCGCAGTGCCCGCTGTGGATCATCAACTGACAGTACCGGTGAGTGTAATCGACACTTACCCCCAAAACCACTGGTGGGAACGAGCCGATGGCGAACTGGATTCATATAAAGTTAGATTATTGCATACAGGATACGACCGCCTGACGCACATCCAAGGAGCGCATTGATGACGGACGATTTGCCAGATCCGGAGACTGTCCAATACAATGAGATACCGTGATGATAATAGATGAACGGATGGAATACAGGTCACCTCCACACAAGCCAATACGCGTCGTGGGACGCTTCATGTGGGACATCCTGTTTTCCGACGCAGTTAGAGCCGAATACCATTGAAAAAACCTTGACAAAGACGCACTTCCTGACCGCCTTCCGCCAAATCTCCTGTCGATCCGTAGTACCCAATAATGACATTGGTCCATTCGAAAGGCATTGGTCGAGTGTTCGGGCCATGCTTTTGGCCACCCTTACGGTGTCTTCTGACGAGAAATGCTCCTTTTGTAGGATGCCATCGATGTTCAATAGTTTGTCTGCCATGGGGAATCAGGATCAGTGTGAGGCAGTGGCTCAAGACGCAGTACTGAATCCTGATCGAGTTCACCTGAGATATCTTCCAAGCTCTGGCGATGAAGTACCCAGCAGTGAGAAACATAGTGGACGCACGAGGGCAAGCATCACTAACGACTCTGCTCGATGATGCTTGCATTCTTGAGTCTGGCCAAGCGGGGACGTGCGGGGTTGACGAATTCCGCTGGAATGATCGCTGCTTTGCTAGATCGGAGTCTTCAAGCAATTGGACTCGTTCGAATATGATTGAAGGTCGATCACTGACACACTATAATTCCTAGCAACACTTAGTCTTTGTGAGGTATAATTTGACGGAGACAAGTTGACTTTTCGAGTTGGAGGCTTTTGGGAGGCTTGGAGCGTCGTGGACTCTGCGGGATCTGACGTAAGCTACGGCGTGGCGTCAGCCACTTCATAACTGTGGGTACTTATCATTCGCACTCCACTGCCATCAATTCAGCCTTGCAAAAATGTAATACAGAGTTGGAATCAAACTACTAACTAGCAGATACCCGTGCTTCGCACGGCATGTTTCAATGCAAGAACCTCTGGAGAACAAATTATCATATTCATAAGGTTCACAGTCCCGTTATGCCCGTGGGCCAGTACCCACCGTCGCATGCAACTTCTTCCCGTTCCTCCTCCTCCCGTGGGCCTGCTCCCCCCGTGGGCCAGTGCCCCCCCCTCCCCCTATTGTTGACAGCCCCGCCTCTGCACCCTTCATTTATTGCGTAGCCCTGGAATGGAGCTACCGGCCTCTATGGCCCCCTCCCCCTCCTGCCCTGAACCCCTTGTTGCCTTTCTCTACTTAATATTATGGGTTAGGAATTTCCCCACGCCGCTAACCCTAACCCCATCACCCACACTGGTACCCATTCGGGTTCCCCCTTAGCCCGTGCTTGTTTTGTAGTAGATTTGAATAAAAATGTACTTTTGACCGAAAACGTCTAAAATAAGCGAAAGAGTAGCCAAGAAACATTGCGAAGCCGAGTCGCCGACCACAGGGTCCCGCGCCTAGTTTGGCAGCCCGACCCGTACTCACTTGAGTAAACACATATGTATTACCCGTGCTATTTATTCTCCAGTGGCTTGGGCATTGGTTATGCAAAAAGAGTAGTACAGACGTTGCTGGAATGTTCGAGAAATGACTGACACTCGGCTACGCGCACGCATCTCACGGATGAGCTTAGATAGATAGATAGATAGATAGATTCTGATTTTATAGTAGTACTCAGGCCGTTTACGGCCTATATGGATGAGCTTTGTGTTTGTCTTATGTCTTATGTCACGTGACACAAACGGGTTCCTTTATATCCTTTAATACAAAGAGAGACGCGGTGGAGCGCTGCGTCACGTCACGACACAAACCGCGAGACAAGTGAGCTTTCTGATTGGTTGTGGGACAACAGCCACGTCATCGTAACGCGACGCGTGACAAGTCGCGTTGACAAATGCACGTGGCTGCTTGCGTCATCCTAGGCTTGCGCGTCGGCCGGGTCGCCGCGTCGCTCTTCGTCTTGACCTCCACCACGTACTTGGCCACCGTCATACCTTCCCACTCTCTATGGCACCTCTACGCACCGCCGTTAGCGTCAAAGTAGCCTCCATGGCACAGCCCTACTTATACCTTTTACTTTGTATATCAGAAAACAAATTCAAATCAATTTTCCTCCAAAGCAATGTTTGTGCAGCAACATGGACGTGTTTTGTCGCTTCGGTCACGATGACCGCGTCGCTCCCACCCCCCCTGATTGGATTTATTTATATATCTAGAGATTTTTCGGGAAATTTCCTCGGTGCTCGGATGAGGCGTGGTGGTCCCGAGCTCGAGTGATGTACGACACGACCCGACCCGACACGACACAGTACAGCACACCCTGTCATCTGCATCCAGTGCATCTCGGTGCGTTCATCTGGATCATGTGCGCATTTTCTTTCTCTCTTGCGAGACGAACTGACATGTACTATTTGTGCAGAAGAATCTATGCGAGTTGGGGGTGACATTGGCTGGCCATTGGGACGGTGCACCGAGCAGGAACGCAGGTCCACTGATTCCGTCCAAGATGCAGCCCCCAGAAACAGTGCCCATTCAACCTCCTCGCAAGCGAACGAGAACACGGCCGTCCAGGTATGACTGACCTTAACAAACTGATCAATGTCCTTGCTTACTATATTGTTGTCTACAGCTTTCCTCGGCTGATGCCATTGGCCACCGCCGGTCTTGAGTGCGAGCACAACGACATCCTCAGGATCCTGAAGGTCCGCAACAGCATTGTATTGTGTCGTCCACGTCCGAATCAACGACAGGTGACACGATAATGCAAGAACCCAACCAACCAGCAAGCCTCGAACGGAGCTTTCATAGATGGTACGTGCATACAGTATCAATCAATGTGATAGTAAAGGCTTTACTGATCCTTTTGTTATCCATATCACAGGTGATATGTCCTCATCGACATTGCATATTCGCAGGCCTACTCGGCCCTCGGCGACTTGCTTCCTACGCCCCCAAGGACTCCAGCTCTGAACCCTCAAGGAACAGAACAACCCACTCTGCTATCGAAATGGCAGATTGCCAAGAGAGCCCGACACGAGCGAGAGCATTTGGGACCGTCACAAACCCCTCTACTGTAGGCGGCTGTAGTTTGGCAACTCGCAACCGGTGTCACATGACCGTGGGAGCGGGTAGAGGAGGGCAACCCGGCCTCGGGGACGGGGGACATCCACTTTAGGCAACGCAACCTCTTGTGAGTGAGCTCTCCCAAAGGGCCAAAGCTGTCCTATGTAGCGTCGAGTGATCATCCTCACGCTTTGGCCCATTACACTGTACACGAATCTGTATATGAATACAAGGTTTTGTGCACACTGACCACCTTGTTTGTCACTGAGTGCTGATTAGCTCAGGACCCCTGAAATTCCCTATAAATGATTCATCTCGGACCACCGAAAATTTGGGCCTTATGGGAACCTATGTATGGTACTCTCCACCGAAAATGGGCCCCGTAGGGCCGACATGTTGGAGCTAAGAACCACTGAAAAGGAACCCGCCCGTCCGAAGTCCCATCTTCACCACCGAAAATGGTAAGCATCTGAACACGCCGAGGATCTGTCAGTTCCAATCACAAGTATTTTGCATATTTTGCTTCCCATGGGTCTATGGAAGCAAACTAGGCATGTTATAGCAAGCTTGTGCATAAAATGAGAGTTCTGCTCTGGAAACCTCGACGCCGAAGGCGTGGGAAATTAGACTATTTTTAGATATGTATAGTCTAAGAACCACTGAAAACGGCTGACTTGAAAAAATCTATCATGTAAATCACCGAAAATGGCCCAAATTCTGTCCCAGCGCACCACCGAAAACAGGTCACCCTGGGATGAATGCTCTATAGGGAATTTCAGGGGTCCTATTAGCTCATGAGGCTGGCAGCGCTGCGGCGGTTTGTAGAAAACAAAATACAATATGAGCGAACCTCATGTCGATTTCGTACTTGGTGCCGCTGGTGACGTATTCTTGAGGGTTTTTGACCTTTTTTTTGCGAAAATTAAGCATGGGTAAGCGGAAAGCAACTCAGCCTCGGGGACAGGAGACAACCCGCAAATTAGGCAACCGCAACCGACCCCCGGGGACAGGGGACGTTGCCTAACGTCGGCCGCGTACAGTAGGCATCCCGGCTACAGTTTCCCTACTATCGGACTGCGAGTTGAATCTTCTACACTTCATGCTTAGTACTTAGTTATGCTTATTTGTTGCTTATTTGAATACAATCACCACAGCCTTGCTACTTGAATGAGTGCAATGCACGGGTCTATGCTAGTTATTAAGGATTGAATCCCATCCGAGACAAAAATCACGTGAGACGCGAGACAAGACAAAGAGACAACCTGATTGGCTGACGGGTCGTTCCGCGAGCTGATGATGTCAATGTCATCGCCGTCTCAACCACCTTCCTTGAATCCTTCAACCATCCTCAACCGTCCCATCCGACGTCCGTTAGGCCGTATAATGGACAAGAAAAAAGGACACCCATTAGATAATGGGCTTGCCATGCTCTGACAATGCAAGGGAAGCCCAGGCCACGGCCACTGGCAAGCATTGTGTAAGCGCCGTTGGGTGGCGAAAGAGGGTCAAAGGACCAGAGTGGTCCCCGTACTGGTGCGCTTTTGCCCATCTTTTCGTCCGCACACACTCATGGAGCGCCAGACACCGCGTTCACTGCTCAGGCTGTCAGGACCCACCAAATGGCCATCTGTGTCAATTTGAAGGGTAGGTGGCATGCGTAAATTCAGACTCATGCAGTGCGTGGTCATTGGTATCGCATCTCTGGTATGTCTGATGTCCTTGCCATCACATTCTTGAATACAAATGCATCATTGACAGATCTCTATTTGTAAACAACGCGAAGCCACAAACAGGTTTCCGACCGCGACTCGGAGTCAGGCTGGAAGTTGTCAATGTTCCGCTCAATAGTTGGCACGTACATCTCAGTGGTATCGGTGCTGAATGGATGCTCCTCATGCTCGGCTTTAAGCTGTGCCAGGCTTTCAAGTACGGTCGGAGAAAGTGTATTACTATTAGAGTATCTTTTTCTGCCTTTGCTCATGATGGTCCCGAAGCAGCGCGGTGAAGCCGCGATGCGGCAGGGACCTAACGAAGTGTATGTCAAAGCTGTTGAATAAATGGTGAATGTGTTATGAGATGCCCTCCGTGCAGTAGGGATACATATTGAGTGTCCTAGCACGGGTAATCTGCTAGTAATATGTACATGTGAGTGAATTGGGACAACAGTAAAGAGTATATCATAGTATACATAGCCATGAAACCGCGGCACGAGCATCGCTACCTGCTTCATAACCGCAAAGGAGGGTAGGAGTTCACCACTCCGGTTGCGGCCTCCACCTTAAACTGCTCGCATGCTCTGTCCCACATGTCCAACTGCTGCGCCGCGAGGGTAACAAAGTCCTTCGCCTCTCGCTTCCGCACAAGCTGCGTTCTGTCCTCCTCCACCTTCTCCCAGAGGCCGGCCATATCGGCATCCACCTGGACCCGACAACGTCAGGACGTCGCGATGAATATGTGGAAAGGATAACGCACCTTTTCTATGAAACGAGAGAACGGTTCGACCATCTCACCAATGCTCTTGTCCACCGCCTTGAACAGCGAATCTTCGATGTGTTTCGCAGTGTCTTGGTAGATCTGTGGGCCATGGTTGAGGATAAATGCGTTGAAAACTTCCTACAGACAACGCAGAACAGTCAGGACTCGGCCCAACGTCAGCACTGCCGAAGGAACAAGTCTCACTTTCATACGCATAAACTGCCCCTTGCCCTTACTCTCCTGCAGCACCTCCGAATACACACCAAGAAGCCGACTCTTGATGAACTGGACAATGGTCCTCGATATACGCTTCTGCTCGACATTGAGCTGGTTCCCCGCCGTAGCGACCGTACGCTCAAGCCGATCCTGACACCAGTCTGCGGCGCGGCAGGTGCGCCGGCGAACTTGGGGGATGAGTGCCGGAGGAGCGGACGCGAGGACTTCGTCGAGAACACCTTGCACCGCATCGTGGATCAACTCGCCCACGTCCTCGAAGCGGTTCGATTCGAAGAAATCCACCCAGGCGGGATAGACCTCAGCGTAGAACGGTCTTGCGAAATCCAGGTTCAGGTCGGCCTTGTACTCCCCGCGGCGGCGAAAAGCTGAAGGAATGGTAAGCATCGCGGTTGTCCCGTGAAGGGACACGGTTGAACTGACTAGCACAGTAAGTCTGCCATTTATTCGCCCTGCCGAACTCGACAGCTATGGACATAGCTTCTTTTGCAGCCTATAGAAGGTCAACGATTAGAGGACGAAAGTCGCAGCAAGAGACGGCCTTACCAAGTCTGCACCAACTCGACAGGCCTGTCCAATACTTTCCGCAATCATGGCCTTGAGGTCCTGCACACCCTTACTAATTGCCGTGGAGATGGCCTGGATGGAAGTACGAATGTAAGGGCCGAGAAACATTCGTACTTAAATAAGCCCAACCCACCAGTCGGAGACGTCCGCGGATTCCAATAGCCTGCTCATCCCCGTTGGGCGGACTATCTTCCACTAATCACAAAATCACCCGTCAGTGAAACGTTAAGACACGTAAGAAAGAACATCAACCATAACTTACACTGAACAAGTCCATGATCATCCGAGGCCCATAGCGTCTTGAGAATGGCAGGCGAGTTGATCTTCTCCTTCACTTTCTTGTCGTCCTCAGCGTCAAAAAGCCCTTGGATCATCCCGACGCTCTCTTTCATGTCCCTCGTGTGCTTCTGAGCTGCTTCGATCTGTTTGGTACGACCGAGATGTTTGCACCACCCAATGATTGCAGGTATTCCTGTTTCTTCCCTGTTGACAGTGCAAATAGGATCGTCCGACTCATATATATCAAAGTCTAGCCAACGGATGAGACTCTCGTGCACAATAGACGGTCATTCTTACTCACTATGTCGTCGGTATTCCATAGCCGAGCAGCAGAAAACAGGAAGGAAAGGCACTTCTTCCTTCGCAACACCTTCATGATTCATCGTTAGCGTCGATCAAAGTATCGGACAGAAAATGACATACCCCTAGCTGCGAATAAGTCTTGCAGGAACCGTTCGCGAAGACCAGCCGCCGAAACCTACAGAATACAGTCGGTTAGTCAAGCCAGTCGCATTACAAAGGCTTAGCACTTACTTCGGACCTCTTCAGAGAGCAGAAAGCATTTAATCGTCTCTTTGCTTCCTTCAGAACATCTTCGCCATCCGTCCGTTCGAGTTTCGCACCTGAAAGCTCCCCCTTCGCCTGGTCCAAACTCTTTTGGGCCTCTTCCAGCTGCTGTCGTTTCAGCTCGAGTATGCACGGTGGATTCACGGATACTTGTGTATGGGAAACCTCCACCATGCCGTCGACGTCGTTTCGCCGGCGCTTGAGTGCGCGTGGATCGACAGGGAGGCAGGTTCGCTTGGAAGGTACACTACCACCCGGCGCAGACTGTGGACGTGAATTCTCATCGTTGCCCCCTGTCTGGAGGATCCGTAGTTCTTCTGCTAACGCCTTAACGGCAATCGTTTTTCCTAAAAGATGGCTTGCGGTCAGCGCGGCCCCAATGCAAGGACGTAAATGCTTACGAGAAATATCCAGTTGGCGGCGTTGATTTTGGTTTTCAGGCCTTTGAGAGTATCCTGCTGGGCCGTGAGAAGCGAGAGCAGCTCTTGGTATTGGACATCCTCGTGGATCCGAAGTTCTCTTGCGATTTCAAGGGAAGAAACATCGTCACACTTAGTGCCTGTGATTGGTGTAAACATTCGCCAATGCAATGAGTGTATATGAACTCACATATGAAGCTGATTACGCCTGAACGTCCACTAGAAGGAATGTGAGTACAGCGATTATCTCAAGTAGACTGGAAACTTACGCCTGATCTAGGTGAACCGAGAAGAGAAGACGGTAAATGGATGGTCTTGTATATATCAACCATATGAGAGTTCTTACCCACTGGGCGTTGAAGTCAGCGCTAGGTTTGAAAACACGGCGGTAAAAACTCACTTTTCAGCTGGAGGCTAAAGGCTTCCCCGAGGAACGCTATCGTCGAAAACATAAGCATGGACCCTTTCCGTTACGCCGACTCGTCTCACCTTTCCCAGATTCGCTGGTGACTGCCCGAACGATGGGCGCGACGATCCATACCTTATCACAACTTCCAACATAGTTCCGAGCCACAGAACCTCTTGCTACATTTGTGTCTCCGCTCCCAGGTAAATCGACCAGGATTGCACCAGTGGAGAGGATGTCAGCGTTGCACAATATATGAGTCTTGACGATCAAGGGCCATAGAGCACCTGTCTTTCGCGATGGGGCGGACGACACGGTCCCGGAGACGTATTGCTGGATCTCCTCTGAGAACGTCTGAGTGTCGGACGCACGGATCTGCTTCTCGGTGCCCAAGAACTTCCGGGCTTCTATCGATGGAGTCAGAATTTTGCACAAATGTAAGGTGACGAGTCCCTCACCGACGCCAAACGCAAGCACATCGTCCGCGCTCATTTTCAGGAAGTGCGCGAAGGTGAGGCTTGGATATACTTCCTCGATCTTCATTGAGACACGGTCAGCGCTTGGATGGGACTGAAAGATTGGCAGGCCTACCTTTGCCCACGTTGGATGGCCTGGCGGCGGCGCATGCGGCGGCTCCTCCCCCTCGGCCGGGCTCACCTCATCCATCAATGCTTGTATTTCGCCCCTCCATTCGTCCTCAGTGACAAAAAGGACACAGGCGTGTATCTCGGGGAGCGGGTGGTAGGAGACCTCCGTTACGGTCGCAGTACAAGCTGATTTCCGATGAGAATGGGTCACAAGGAGCCATGAAAACGAACGTACCGCGAAATGAGCTGGTGGGTATGAGATTGTCTAAGAGACGTTGTGAGTCACAAGTCGACGCGATATCAAGGCGACACACCTCCGAGCAAAGCATTGAGAAGAGAGGATTTCCCGGCGCCGGTCACTGGAGAGTATGTCAGTTGTTTGTAAGACAAGTCTAGCGCGGTATGCTTACCACCGCAGAGACCGATACGGATGGACGGAAGAGTGGTGGCATTGGTACTTTCGTGGGTCAAACAAAGGGTCAGGCTGAATCACCAACAACTGGACTGACACACACCTTTCCACCGTCTGCTGCCACGAAAGTACCCTCTTCTCCGAGCCCAAGGGAAGGGTGCCGTCCTTGACGTAGGCGTCGATCGTACGCGCCATTTCACGGCCAGCGTCGATCGCGTTAGCGGCGCTGTACGGGACGTTATCCGAGCGGAGATACATTTTGAAGTTGTCGAATTGGGTGACCACAGGGACTAAGAGATCTGAGGATACTGGTCCAAGTTTGAGAAGGAGATCGTACGAACCTGGCCGTTTTGCCTCCTAGGATACGCGTCAGACCCCGCGATCTCACGCTGCACACGGTGAACTATACTCACCAATTTGACCTTCTTCTCCTGCTTTACGGAAGCCGAGTTCGACATAGATGAGGCATGGCGCGGTTGGGAGGAGCCAGTGGGGCGATCCAAGCGCGGCGGGAGGTTATCTTGCCGAGAGGGATGGTTTTGTCGCGGTGGCTTCCTACTGCTCGTTAGTCGGCGAAGAGCGCTGATGACAATTCCATGCACACCTCAAATTGTGATCGGCTGGCATTTTGAAACAGTGGTTGTCGCGGGCGAGCGGCGGCGGGGTGTCCGAAGGGGGCAAAGAAGAGAAGAACATGGGATGAAAGGAGTCGAGCAGGCGGCGGCGAGTGGCTCCTCGGCATATTCCGGCAGCACGTGAAGGAAGGTAAACGCGTCGGAACGTCACAGAATTCACCGGGGGCAGAAGTCCATTTAAGCCCTGATAACATGCATTAGATACGGGGACTGAAAGTACAAATTTCTAATCTGGCTTCTACGTGCGAAGATGCGATTGAAACGTGGGATTTCATTGTCATTTCAATTGCGTGAACATGCCCGAGAAAGGAAAGGTTTTGGATCAGTCGCCATTTTTTCCGAAGACTAATCCAAAATGATAGGTTTCAGATCTATAAGTAGCAGAAATAGGCCAGATTATTTATAGTTTCAAGTGCGTATGGGTCCGAAAATAAGACAGAACAGAAACGAATCGTTATCGATTCGTATCCACAAGCAACTCATGTGATTGAAACACCACGTTTCAATCGCGTGTTCACGCGTAGAATACAGATTAGAAATTTGTACTTTCAGTCCCCATATCTAATGTATGTTATCAGGGCTTAAATGGACTTCTGCCCCCAGTGATTGGTTCATGTTCGCAGATACGCTGGTCGTTGTAGTGTGTCCCGTAGCCCTCCCGATGCCCAAGAGCAACCGGTGTTTCTCTTGAGCGCGTTCGTTCCAACCTGAAGATGTCCAATGAGTTCATACAGGAAAGCACAAAGGACGCAGCAATCATCGCACCTTCAAATCGAGTCTATCATGTGTCGGTGGTTGGGGCAGGCGGTGTGACGAAGAAGACTCCGCCATGAATAAAGGGTCCAGGGAGGCTTAGGATCTCCAGTGCGTTGACTTGCAAATGTGTAGGGAGGACAGTGACTGGGGATCATTTGTGACGGAATGTCGATGACTTCGGCTGCCTCAGAAAATTAGCCAGGATAATCCAGGAGAGATACGAGAGTGGAGGAGATGGTCACGGTAGGACGAAAGAGTGTGCTGTGCAGATAGGGGGAAAGGAGTCGACGTCGACCATCCGAGTCTCCGTTTGATTTCCGAATCCACCGTTCCAGATTGACTGCGTCTCACGTGACTGAAAAACTTCGGAGTCGCGTTCACTCCGTTCACTCTTTGTTCCCTCTTGTTCTCTCTGCTCTTCCTCCTACAGAAAAGAGAGCATTACAGTACATTTTATTTCGAATATAAGCAAATACACCAGTCTGAATCATAAAAACGCTTCCATAGTACGTAGCTGGTCGGGATAGATAAGTTAAAGGAGTGGAGGAGTGCACCGCGGTGAGAACAGGCGGATATACTCGTACTACATGAGGGAGGGGACGCCGATTATTTGGCTGTACGGAGACCTGCACCAACAGATAAATAGCGAAAAAGAGGGTATGGAGTCGTCCAGCGGAAAGTAAAGAAAGACGGAGATCGTCGGGTAAGTATCTGCCAGGGTACGCCAACCTGTCGCCTTAGGCAGCCTCTTCAGACTGCGTTGCCAGTATCAAACTCTCCGCTGTACCAGACCGTGGCTTGATCAAGCAGCGAAGTCCTGTCGGATACCTACGATTTTTGTCAGCGCACTGCCATTCGCTCCACCGCACTTCCTAGACAAAGAAGTCACTCACGCAATGATGCCCGACGCGAAATCCTCCGTGACCTCCACCTTCTGCCCGAGTTCATCCACCGCATGGCATACGTCAAACGTCGCTAAGATAGACGCGATGGAGATCCAGAGCGACGCGTGCGCCATGTGCCGTCCAGGACAGACGCGACGTCCGAAACCAAACACAGCGTCGGGGCTCTTGGTCTCCGGATCGAGGTAGCGTTCCGGCTTAAACTTCTCGGGCTCGGGGAATGCGACCTCGTCGTGAAGAATCGCCCTGCCGGTCCAGATGAGCCCGGTAAATGAAGTTAAAAGAAGCAGATGTCACCGACCAGATGTTTCCCAAGATGACCGAGCCTTCGGGAATGAAGTAACCTTCATACACATCGTCCTGCGTAAGGCGACGAGGAAGTACTAACAACGCGATGTGTCAGTTCCCGACGTTATCAGAAGAAACCTAAACATATACCCATCGGTGCCCCTGGGTGCCAGCGCAGAACCTCTTTCACAAGAGCCCCGACATACGGCAGTGAACTCTCATCCTCAAACACCGGAAGGCGAGTAGAACCCAGCACAGTGTCGATCTCCTTCTGCGCCTTCTTCTGGGCATCTGGATGCATCACCATTGCAAGTAAGAATATGCACAAGATCGCGACCGTCTAAAAGGTGGAATGAGTGAATACGCGAGAAAATAAACATCCACAGAGAAGGCGACTTACGCCGTCCGCCCCACCGAAATAAATGTTCGCAGGGACAACCTTTGACGTCATGATATCGCGTTCCGAGCGGGGAAGCGCGTTCTGCTCCGCGATCATGGTCGCAGCCACAGAAGGAGGAGCAGCGTCCTGTGCCTGTTGACTCCACGTCACTACCAAAAGAACCGGTTATCCTGCAATGAGAGCATACCACCAACGACTCTGTGACTGCGAAGGGAACTTCGAGCATGTCCGCCGCGCTTGCCGCGAACTCCCGGGCCTCCTTCTTCAATCCAGCGCCGGGGAACCACGACGGCATGTAGCGCACTAAACAGCCGTCAGTATCCTCATCCAGGACCGGCGGCGGGAATGCACCAACGAAAAGGGACCATGTCGAAGATCTGCCCGCGCAGTTGTCCTCCGAGAAACAAGGCATGAAGGCCACGCTCCGCCATCTTGATGTATGGGTCATCTCGCGGTTTGACGTCCAAGCCGTAGCTTATGGATAGCGCGACATGACCAGCCATGCTTCACAGCTCACCGTCAGATATCATACGGCGAAAGGATCAGATAACATAGCTTACTGTCGAATGTGCTGTATATAGTCTTCGGAGCCATCAAGCAGGTTTCTCAAGAGCCGATGCGTCGCTTTGAGTTCCATGGGGTGATACTGCTTCATGGCGGTGGGGTTCAGGCTAAGAGCGAGTCCCTTTCGCTGTTTCCGCAACTCTGGTCCGTAGGGTACGGTGCCTGTCACCCATCCAAGGTTGAGTCTAGCAAAGGAGGGAAGTCAGCTCAACGTCCATATACTATGAGATGAGAATGGAAGTACATATTGTTAAAAGCATAGAAAGACGGGCTGAAGAGGATGTCAGGAGAGTGATCGACGTTTCAGATCATACACCTACCGGCACGAATATATCGACGATCTCTTCTCGAATAAATCACTGACCGCCTTGGCCGAGTTCACGATGACATATCTCTGGCCCAACGTTTCGACGTACACTACGTCCGAATCTACGCCTTTGTATCAGCATCCGAGCTCATCCGACCCACAGCACAAAGCACGACTTACTGTACTTCTTGCTCCATTCGCGGAACACGACCCAAGCGTGCTTCTTGGGCATGTCGAGCAGATTTCCGAGAAGAGGAAACGGCTTGGGCCCGGGTGGTAGAGGATGGCCTCCGCGCGCCGTTGCGGGACGCCGGGAGATGTAGATCGCCACAGCGGTAACCACAAGGAGAAGCACTGGCAGAGGACTCACGAGCTGGAGCGCCATCATGTTAGTTGAAGATGAGACACGATGCTCCCCGTGTATATAAGAAACAGAAACAATCAATACCTGGGGAAACTTGCACATCTTAGGACGGAGGCCATGGCACACCATCAAGGAGACTGGGATGCTACTATGCCAAGGGCTTTCCTGTGTTCGAAATCGGTTGTTTTGGATTTCTGAGAATGGTGGACTGCCACCCACGAGCTTGACGCGTCCGGGTCGGACCCGTAGGAAGATTGTTGAATTGGTGTGATAGTATCCGAATCCTTGCGCGATGGCGGCCTTGATAATCATTTCGATCGCGAGATGGCGGGGTATGGCAGCACATGTTGCGGGTTGTCCAACCGAGGATCCTGTGTTTGAGGAATGTATTAAACCTATGGTTACGAGCGTTGGTTGTACTGAGCCACCCATACTTACAAGCCCGCGTACCACACCATCATACGCCGCAACTCGCGCGGAGAATCGTTCACGAATCAAGAAGGAATCACGCCAGAAGACGAGGGTTTGATACTTCTTCCTACTCGTCGTGTAAACGGTGTGGGCAAAAGAGGAAGAAAATACACACCATCACAGCAGTACTGAGACACGACGGCGGCAATCGTGGGTTGTCCGTTCCAAACTAAACTTCATCCTGCAGTGTTGGGGGCCATGAAGCGACGGCCCCTTATCGAGGGCAACTTCGAATGAACACAAACAAGGGTCATCCCTGCCTTCGTTCCTGCGTTGCGTTGCGTTGGAGGCGGTGTATGGGTCCGTTACCCCGCTCAAGTGACGATCTAGATTGTCGTGGGTGTCGAATCATTACGATTGAGAGGCTGTAAACCGGCGTCTACAATTAAATGCAATTGAGAACAGACGAGCGTCACAGGGCGCACCACGAACAAGGATAACGCATGCAGATACGGGCTCACCCGGCCTTTGTGTACGCTGGTCCTCGTCTCTTGAGTTCGTCCACGCTCGCGGCGATCAAGCAAAGACTGAGACTCGGAGCCTTTGTACATAGAATGCAGCTGGGAACTGAGCGCATGAACCACTACACCCGCAGATTGCCATGGATCATTCATCTATAGAGACCATGGACAATCAGCATCAAACGAAGCCACCGAGGTTGATTATGATCAAACTCACACAGAAGCCTTGGACAACCGGTCTATCATCTGCTTGCAAGTCAGCGCCCGACCAACGCCCGACCAACCGCCGGGTCACCGCGGCGCTACACTACCAGGATACCCTCGATCGAGCTGATCTGTTCGTACTTAGCAACAAATCTGTGAGATCGGTCAGTAGTGCATACACCCCACGGCACCGCGGAAAGAGACGACGCACTGGCACTTCACGGTATCCGCGCTCACTATCCCTGAGACCAGACCTTCCCGTTTTCGCCCAGATTCAGCCTCCGTACCGCCGTCAACTTCATCTTCGAGAACGCCGTGTGATGTGTGCAGACTCAATGGGCACATCATACAAGGCGCTATGACTGGTGTCGCAGGAAAAGGTAAAGGTTGTGAATCTAAAAAGAACGAGCTCGATGACCGAGAGATGATGGTAAAGCAAAGGAGGCAAGGACACACCTGGGTGTGCGGCTTCAAACTAGACTCGTGATCAACCGAGGACTCGTCATCTAAACAAATGCATACTAGTCAGTTGGATATATGCCTGATAGTGTTCATCGGGTGGTCCAAGGCGCAAGAGATGAGCAAAGAGTACCAATGATTAGGGGTCAAGTTCAAGGAGAGGAACACTATTGTGGAATGCACAATCCAACAAATCGAGAAAATGACGGGAACACAGCGTACAAACTTCTTGGTGTATGTCACTGATACAAACAAAAAGGAAGGGGGTGCGGGGATTTATGAGCATGGCTGCACTAACGAAGGAGAAACATCAAAACCACATCTCTTCCATTGCCAAACCTCGCTTGTCGTCGTCCTTGTCCTTCTCCCACCACTTGACAAGTTTTACCATCATCTCTGCATAATCCTCCTCAGTCTCCGTTCCCTTCACCCACTCCTTCTCGTGCTCCTCTCCCATTCCCTGCACACTCTTCCAAGCATGAAGTATCTTGGACGAGTTGTAAAGCGCATAAGTCCTCCATGGTTCCGTAAAGTTCACCCCGGAGGGCGGAATACCAGGCTGACCCCCCAGCCCGCGCTTCTGAAGGTACCGCACGAGTACGTCCTGGTGCGGTGTTCCGTCCCTTCCCCCGTACCCTGCGATAACCCTATGTCCCAACCGCGCGGGGTCGAAGCCTGCACTACGTATGAAGGCCTCACGATCGAGAAGGGCGGCGTATAGCTCGTCGCGCGTCTGGAGCAGGGCCGGCTCTGCGATGGTATATGCGGCGAAGAGAGCTTGTGCGTAGGTGCATATGCCAGTAGGGTTGTAAGTGAGGAGACCATTGAAGTAGAGCGCGCCGAGGGGGTAGGAGGTGTCGAGGGAGAGTACGTGCTCGTACAGGGGGCGCATGTAGCGCATGTTTGTTGAGAGACGTTCACCCGACGGCGCACTGCCGGGAGCGAGTTCGTCCAGGTGTCCGCCCGAAGAAAGGAAGGGTATGCGGAGATCGTAGCCTGTCGCGAGGATGAGCACGTCGATATCATCCACCTGGGTGTCGTCGGCAAAACGGACGGCGTCCTTCATCAGCTCGGCGATGCGTGGCTTGTCCGTGGCACCCGGTACAGGAGAAAAGTTCGGAGTGGCGGGGTTGTCTCTTTTCGTGTCCCTCGACCAGTACAGCTGGCAAGAAACAGTAAAGTTAAACCGACGGGCGCATCGAGCTCAAATAAACGCACTGTCTTCGCATGGTCAGCAAGTTTCATCACGACATCCCATCCGCTTGGGCCTCCCCCAGCGACGACAACATTTTTCCCGTCGAAGTCGGCCATTTCCCGAAAGTACATCGAGTGCATTATTGTCCGGTTTGCAGCAAGGAAGTCGTCTTGTCCTTGTATGAAGGGCGAATGTGGGAAGTGGTTCACTCCTGCGGCCACGATAAGATGGTCGTATTGCGAGGTTGTTCGAGTTCCATGCACACGATCGTCGATGGTTATATTCCAATATCCACTGGTCGACGAACCAATCCATTTGGCTTCTGTGACGGAATGTTGCAAGCGGATCTGGCTGGAAACATTGGCCGCGGCGATGACACCCTCGTGATATTTCAGGACCTGCGGGTGTGATGGAAACAAGACGGTCTCGGGAGAAAAAGGTACATGAGGGATGGTCACTGCGAAGCGAGTTAGCGCCTGATAGACTCGTACATTGATATCAGTAACGAAGGTACTTACTGAGAGGGTGAGGACCGTTCGTCCTGAGACTGGGATATAAGGGAGTTTCTGGGATTTTCGGCGGATGGGGAGCCTTCGTGTCAGGACGCCTGTGAGACGAGACATATTAGTATCGGTACAAATAAAGCAAAGAGATATGGCATCCGCGCACCAGACACCACCAACGCCATGTCGCTCCTCGAAGGCCACAACCTCCCAGCCCCGTCGTACATCCGCCGGCAGTTCCGCAATGGCCTTGAGCTGGCTAATGCCTGCCGCGCCTGTACCCACGATGGCGATCCTCTTATGCTTCTGACCGAACTCCAAGGGGGTCTGTGGGCCAAAACCGAAGCCCGATGCCGACAGGCCAAACATCGTACCCGCCCCAATCGCCGAAACCCAGAGGAGGCGCATGTTGAGAACTGGGGGGTTTGTTTTGAGTGGATTCGGTTCGAGTGGAGGGGTGGGCGTTATAGATAACTGGCGCCTTCCATAGCTCCAAACTAGAACATCACAATTCGGCGGGAACAAGGAATCGCATGACTGAAAGCAAGCGCCTGCGGGTTGTCCATTGCGGGGAGCTTGAGACAAAGTGAGAGGGAGGGTATGATCCAAAGGGAAGGAGTGACACCAAAGTACGATGGAGGTAGTACAGCTGTAAGTACAAGGGTATGTAACGGGAACTTGAAGCTTGAAGCTTGAAGCTTGAAGAGCGAGCTGTGCAAACGGAAAAGCGACACTCATCACGTGCTCGATTTCGCGTCGCGTCGCGCTCTCCGAAATTACGAAGATTTGGAGAACCCAAAAACATTCCCACCGCAGACCAAATATGTGTACTAAAAGCAGCATATTTATCGCGCATTACATGGGCTGAGCCAAGGCAGCAGGCGGGATTTTCTTGTTCGTGGGTTTGCTGAGGCAGGAAGTACAACTTCGAACCGCGTCGGACTCGGAGTTCCCACGGTCGTCTTAAGTACCCCCCAACTTGACGACTTTCTTGACTCTACTAGGTTCAAGACTCTCTGACGTGATTTCCTGAAAAAATTGGGTGGCACTAAAAAACCAGATGGCCAGACTTACGGCGGGGCTTTGGCGCCCTTGGCGATTCGAAGGTCCCGGTGCAGCCATCTCCGACGGTGTCTCAGGGTGAGCAGAGTGCCGTCCGGCGCGAGGCCTCATGTTCCACCACCTTCCAGCCCGCCTGACCCAACGACTCCTTAGCAGCGAGAGGGATGGATTGCTTGGAGTGCGCCTGGACGAGATCTTTAACGTCGGACGCCCTTTCAGATATCGCATGCACGGCCCAAAGGGCCAAAGCATCGTTGTCTGCCACGCGGTTGTAGCTTTAGTTCTCGCACCCTTTGCATTATCTCTACGAAATATACAGGTACGGTACCGGTTCGTTCCATTCCACCCCTCCACGACGACTTACCTTAACCTGTGAACGCTGATGAGATCTAGGAAGCCCTATTTTTTGCTGCGTTTCCGGTTCTAACAAACGGAACAGGAAAGGCCCGTGTTTCCCATTACAATAGCGCTCTTTCGACATCTACCAAAAGGAATAGTAGTGGCGATCGGATGCTTTCGGCAGTGCGCAGGACACAGAAGGGGGTGATGAAGGGCTGCACTCAACCGGACGCGTCGGGTCCTGTTGGTTCCAATGTGGATTGTTTGCTGAAATCTCCGCGCACGGACGTAGGGTAAGCGGTTTATGTTTCCTTTAGGAGGGTACAAAAAACAGTTGGAGATGGACTAAACAGCCAATGGGCGCACCCATCGTGCTTTGGCCTGACCGGCCCACGTTATATGACTGGGACTCGCTCCAGTTCGAATTTTCAACTTTCTCCAACCGCCCCCTCATCCCCTTTCCTCCACCTTTCCAACTACACCTGCAACGACATCTGCCACCGCACTAACCCAAAGTTTTAAGACATTTTGCAATCGTGAGCGCAACCTTCTACTGAGTCGTGCGGTCGCTGAACACCCCTATACAGATGAGCAATCCATACGCCTTGCACGCCGCAAAGTGGGGTGATGGCGAAATACGGGCCGCTCGCGCTAGCGAAGCTCGGACGCGCCTCTCCAACCTCAGCGTCGACACCACCAATCTCTACGTTCACCCCACCAAGTCGGCCGCCTCTGCCTCGACTTCCGAGTCCCTCGTGTCCTTCCGCGCGCCTCACCCCCCCTCCTCCATCACGACCGACCACTCCCCGTTCTCAACCTACGCGAAGTTCTCCCCCGACGAGAAGTCCGACGTCGACGATTACGACGACGGCTCCGACGGTCACGGCTCCGGAGGCTATGACTCTGACCACAACTACGAGTCCTACGAGTACGACTCAGACTCAGACTACGAGTACGGCTTCTCCTCCGAGGAGCACCACGCAAACTGCACGTGGGCCGCCGAGCATCGTCTCTGGGTCGAGCAACAGCGAGCTAACGCTGACAATCGCGATGCGCGCCCCCCGGTGGAGAATCAGCACGACGAGCCCTCCGTTCGCACATTGGACGGCGAGAGCGACGAAGACGCGGACAATCACGGCGGCCCATGCGCATTCTGCTCTCGCGCGGCCGGGTACACGGAGGAGGGTAGTGGTTTCAGCATCGACCCTCCTCGGACGCTGCTGGTCACGGACGACGAGGACGCAAGTGGGTATATCTCCCCGTTCCGGTATGCCCCCGTCGGTCACCACCGTCGGTCCCCCATCGCAAATGAACGGACGAGCCCCGATCCGTTCATTGCGACGCCTTCCCCTCGACCCGACGTCCATTCCTCTCGTCAAGACCCTCGTCCCATAACTCCCCTCCCACACCCCATCTTCCGTCGGGAGGGATCGCCCGCCCCGTGCTCTGTGCCGGCGCGCGTCGCAGTGGACCCAATTCACACCCGTCCGATGCCCAAGGAGTCGTATGTAGGCCGCACCTCGCTGTGGCCTTCTGTCCCCGCTCAAGGTTCATCCCAGACGTGCTTTGGCCCGTGCTTCTCGCTCCCTCCAAGCCCGGGCCCTGCGGAAGAGGGACAGCGGAGCGATGATGATGGGGGATCCAGAGGAGATGACGGCGACTCCGAGTCGGAGAAAGATGAGCTGTTCGGTCTCGACAGCTTCGCGTACCAAGGAGACTACGAGGACGAGGATGGAGAGGCAAGTGAAGAGGAGGATGGCAAATATCATCGATCATCCCTTTCATGAAAATTTAGTGATCTGATCGCTTATTGCTAATAGATAAGGTAGGTATACCGGTAACCGTATAGATCATTTCGCGTTTTGGTTCGGACGGCTCCTCATACATATCATGGCAGGTTTAAGATCTACTGCCGTTATGTCGATCAAGTGTACGTTCTCGAGGAGTTCGACTACGACGGCTCCGATGGTTCTTGCCACGACTACGACGGCTATGACGGCAACGGCTACGACTCGGACTACGACTCGGACGACTCGGACGACTCCAACGACGCGTACGGCTTCATGGCATCCGTCACGGTGCTTTATTAGCTTTACTACTAGAATATCTGTCGTACATCCCGTACTAACTAAATTGAATATCATACCACACATTTCTTATCTTGTATACTATAGTACTGCTATCTATTTGCAGGTTACACCGTCTCTCCTTGAATGACTCTCTTCGCAGTACCTACACGCCTTGCTTTCACTGTTGCGTGGTTTGTTGGGCTGTCGGTGCCATGCATTCATTGCCAGTAGGGTCTGTGATGCCACAATACAATCGTGCAGGTGAATGAATCCTTAGGTCCCGTGACTTTGTAAGCGTGAGAATAAAATACTGTATGTGGGTCCCGGGATGTCGACGTACTTGTGCTGCAAGACCAGTCGTACTTGCGCTGCAAGACCAGTTTGTCACCACAATGGCCTCGGTAGAGCAGAACTTTTCTGGTGCTTTATCGACATGGAAGAGTGCGTCCGGTATACGTATGTGTTCTGATGCAAATGACTGACAGAAAGCGTAGACATCAATCTCCTCGAACTACAGAAGACTCTGGACACGCAAGGCGTGGAACTAGTTGAGAACCAGAAGGAGAGTGTGGTCGGCCGTAAGGCTTTGGCGGACCGGACAAAAGGTGCGTGGTACCAAGGACCCCCCGCATCAACTACTGAGTCTAGGAATTAGATTTCAAGAGGATTTCGGGAGAGGAGAAACCAAACGCATTCAGAGGTCTACTCAAAGGTACGCGCGCCCTGTCTTCTGTCTGTACGTGGTAACCACAACCGTCATTCCAGCGTATCAAACGGAGATGGACAGCCTCACAAAACGCTGCAAGTTTGCGGAGAATGCGTTCCTCGATGTGTATAAAGTGCTCGCTGAAGCTCCGGACCCGTATCCCCTCCTCGAAGCTGCCATCGTATGTCCGTTAGCAGCCCAATATCATACGTATCTTAACGCATCTATCGAAGGATCACGCCGTAAAGGCTGCCGAGATGCGTGAGATGGAGGATGAACTCCAACGCACACGAAAGGAGAATACAGAGTTGCAGAAGCGCGTCGACGGTTTTGCGAGTGTAGAGAAGCCTTGAAGCGTAAAGCAGAGACCAAGGCAGAGCAACTGGAGGAGAAGGTATGTGTGCCCCTTCCTTGCGCGTGCTCTCACTGCTTATGTTGAGCACAGATGGACAATATGATTTAAGAGCGCGTCACTCAGAAGGAGAACGAGCTCAACGCCGCCTACGATGAGAAGATGCGCAACTATGAGGAGCGGTGTGTTCATGATACTGTTTCAACTGGTACCTAAACATTGCAAGCAGAACACATATCGTGTATACACCACATCAAACCGTTCGACCATCCCTCCACCACTCGCCGCGCGCGCTCACAAAGCCCTCAAATACACCGACATTTCCTGCCTTAGTGTCTCCGTCCCCTGCGCACCCTTTTTCTGCACCCACGGATGCAGCGCGGACGCGATTTTGAGCGTAACGTCCACACTCTTGTCCTCGCCAAACTCAAAGCGCGAGACAAGCATGCTCAGTACGACCTTTGCTTTTCGTCAACCTCTCGGCCATAGACATGGAAGTAAACACCAGAACGCACCTTGATCTGGTAGATCGCTATAATTTTACGGATAAAACCAGCGCGTCAGAGGGAAATGGAGTGAAGGAAGGGTAGACACCTACCAAGCTTTGCGCCGATACAGCTCCGCGGCCCGTCGCTAAACGCGAGGATATTCGCCCACCCCGCACAGAGCTCGTCCTTCGGCGGCATCTCGCCGAACCACCGCTCGGGCCTGAACGTGTCCGCATCCTTCCACACCGCGTCCTGGCGTTGGATCGCGATGATGGGAATCAGCACCGTCTACCGAAAGAGCGTGGTTAGTTAAGGTAAACAACTGTGTATTCCTGTGCAGCGGACGAAGGAGAAGTGTGGGAAAGGGTAGCGGTATTACCTGGCCTGGGTGGACGACCACCTCATGTACCACACGTCCGTCGTCGAGCCGCACGGCTTCCTTGAGCGGGATGATGTCGTCTTTGGTCGCGATGCGTTCCATGTATGGCAATCCAGGATACATCCTCAACCTACACCCTCCCACTCATCAACCCCCTGCACTGCACACGACCCGAAAAGAAGGCACGCACGTCTCCTTGAGCACCGCGTCGAGCAGTGGCAGCCTGTTCTGGAAATCGTCATACGTCGGCTCGCCCGTGAACGCGGACAGCTCGTCGCGCAGACGCTGCTGGAGCGCGGGGTTACGCGCGAGCTCGTAGATGGCGAAGCCAAGGGTGATGGTCGAGCTCTCGAACCCGGCGACGCTGAATACGGGTTAGATGCACCCCGCGAAGTGGTGGAGAAAAAGCGCACATGAACGTCGATATCTAAATCAGAGTAAGTGTGAGTATGATGGGCAGGCGGCATGAGAGCTGAGGATATACCTGCTCGTACAGCTCCTCTTCAGTAAGCTTCTCTTCGTCTCTGGCGGCCACTGTACCGAAGACATAAGATCTCGCCCGAGAAAGACGTGGAGGAACGTACGCAATTTACTGAGCAAATCGTGTCCCGCACTCTCGTATCCAAGATTGCGCCGAACCATCTCCTTGGCCACTCCACGCTAGACACCTTCGCGTCAGCTACCATTCCTCCCTTCCCACCAAAAAAGTCCATCGAACAGACTCACCTGAATGATCGTCTTCGCCAGTGCCTGTCCTTGGATCGCCGGGATCGGCAAGTCGTTCAAGAACGTGAAGCGCCGCAACAGCATCAACATCTACGAGATTGCCAGAGCCGCCCCAGTACACTTCTTCATCAGATATCGACGTCGGCGTCGAAACGGGGAACGGGAACGCACCAAGAAGCTGGCGTAGCGCTTCACGGCAGACGCGCCCCTCCGGCGGCCTTGCAAAATCTGTTGCGCCTCAGCATTCTCCCCACCCGCAAAGTCGTACAGAAACGCCTGCCGTTCCTCAGTATGAACCTCCAAACCCACCCCTAAAAAACTCACCACGCGTCCGACGATGTTGAGGCTAGAGGAGGCGGTCAATGTCAGACGAGGCCGATAGTAGGAAGAGAGGGACGCACATCGTCTTTCCGGTCCAATCGAGGATGTTGAGAGGTTGTCCGTCGCCGATGCGGGCCTGCACATGCTTCGCAAGGTTGTCCACGACCTGCGACGCTCGCATTATTAGGGAACCTTTCTCGAACAAAGACGAGAGCATACCACAAGCGCAGCATCCGTGATGTCTGCCGACATAGCCTTGATATTGTCGGATCTTGCGAAGGAGGATCTTAAGGCCAAGCGCACGAGGATCAAGAAAGTGCATACGTGAGGGAGGGGTTAGAGAGCCGCTTCAAACGCCTGTGGTCGGCTTCTCCCTCGACCCATCCAAGCCCTTTCCCGAGAAGACGGGCGACACGCGGGCGAACGACTTTGCTGTGATCTGGGGAAGAAGTATAGGTGAGTATAGGGAGGGAAGGGAAGAGGATGCGCGCACGATAGTCGTATACTTTCTTCTGGAGAAGATAGGTGACGCCAACGGGGTCAGCCAACACGAGCTACAGCACACGGGACCCTGTGAGCAAGTGGTGGACATGAACGCGGTGAGATAGACGAACGACGTCCGGGGCCTGTCGCAAATGGCATCTAGCGCGTCAGATCAAGCATTCCACTCTGAGATGAAATGCGCGTACACCGAAAGCGGCTTTGATACGAAAGGTGAGACCAAGGCTCTTGAACCACTGTCTGAACGTCCGCCCAGGTTCGTTGTCGTACACGGACTTCTCGTGGCCCCATACGACACTCGGCGCAGGCTATTATTGTTGAAATACCCATCAAGTCAATTTATATCGATATTTCCGTGATAGCGCTGGAGAACTCACTGGAAGAGGGAGATTACGGATGTAAGAAGGACCCCAGGACAGAGTCAGCCACCCAACACAAAGGAGGACAGATGTGGAGAGGAAGATGACATTGGAGGGGCGCTGAAGGGCGGTGAGCAAGTCAAGACGAAGATGGTCAGCCATAGAGAACTGATGTGCAGGCGTCAGTCCGAACGGTGTTCAGAGGCTCGAGGTCTTTTAGAGCAGAAGGCGCGTGCCAGTGGTCACAAATCGAGCTGGAACATCATGATGGCCCGGAGTTGACGGGGAGCATGTGTTCCATCAGAATTCGTTCAGCAGTAGCGAGAAGATGATGCTGGTTCTTGACCAGATGGAATCATGAACAAGGTGGAAAGGACGGAGCCAGAAGGGGACACCGCTGCGACGCCGGGAACGCCAACCACTTAGACGCTCGGAATTTTCCGAGGAGTTATGAGGAGGAACTGGATGGGAGTCTGGCGAACAATGGTCTCCCTCCACGTTCCATCACCGACAACCGCGAATTCTATGCGACGAAGTCCAACTATACCAACCGAAGCACTCCGCTATCAGGTGCGCACAGGACGTCAGATGGGCTGATCGGTTCTGTGATGCAGAGCTCAAGATCCATGCGTCCTCCTTGAGGCTACTGCCTCCTCGCGATTCGACGGCCTCAATATGGGCGCACCGCATTGGGTCCTCTCCTAGTCACCAACATTCCATTCACATCCCCGGTTCCCCCCCAACTTCCCGCTGACAAAATCACCCCAACTTTGCGGATCTCTTGATGCCAGCACCCACGTCCGCCGTCTTATTTAGGCCTCTCACTGCGCTCTTTCGGCGTCAGCGCTCACCCCAGCATTCCAAGTCCCACACCTCCTCTCTTCCCGCCACCATGTTCACCACCACCACCGTCACCGTCACCCCTGGCGTCGAGCTCGAATATGTCGACACCGGCGCGCCCTCCAAGTCCCCGTACACCACCCTCTTCATCGTCCATGGCATGTGCTTCCACAGCCGTACGCCCGATCTCCCCCCTTTCGCTCGCCCTGAAGCTCATCGTACCACCAGCCATTTTCGAGAAAGTACAAGCGGTCGCCTTCGCTCGCGGCATCCGCGTCGTCGCTATCACCCGCCGCAACTTCCCCGGCTCGACGCCCTACACCCCCGAAGAAATCGCGATCGTGAAGGAGGGCACGCCCCAGGCCAAGGACGCGTGGATGGCCGCGCTCGGCCTCCAGATTGCCACCCTCGTCGCCGGCGTGATCAAGAAGGAGAACCTGCCCCCGCTCTCCGCCGACCGCAAGACGGGCGGCGTCGCCCTCCTCGGCTGGTCGCTCGGCGTCATCTTCTCCATTGCCACCATCGCCAGCGCGGACGGGCTCCCCACCGAGGATCGCGACCGCTTCGCGCAGAATCTGCACACCCTCATCATCTATGGTATGCCGCCCCCTTCGCAGCATGCAATCGCGAGTTGGGACCGTCGGGGACAGTGCTCCGGGAGAAAAGGCGGTGATTCCTTGGGGAAACCCTGAGTGCCTTCTCTGGGAACTACGCCCTTCGCGAAACATTTGTACCATCCTCACACTATTCCCGACGATGCCAGCTTGCGGCAGTTCTCTTTTTTCGCCTTTCTCAAGTTCCAGACTCTGACGTGTGTTCTCCCTCAGAACCCGCCCCGATCGCCATCGGCCTCCCGACGCCCGCCAATAACTGGATCCCGCTCATGGACCAGTCCCTCCCCGAGGACCACCGTTTCAACATATTCGCCCAGTGGATCACCTCTTACTTCGACCACTCCCCCGCCGCCTTCGAGGCCCGCGACGCCGAGGCCCTCAACTACTGGACGCCCTCCACCTTCCGCCCGCCCTCCATTTTCACCGGCATCTCTTCCGAGCTCTCCGCGCGCTCCCTCTCCCTCAACGACCGCGCCTTCTTCGACATGCACTTCCTGATGGGGATGCAGGACCAGCTCAAGGCGACCCATCGCAAGGCCCTCTTCGACAAGGCCCATCGCGCCCTCTTCTCGCGCCTCAAAGTCACTCATTTTGCGGGCATCCGTGGGCCGGCCTGGGGCCCCGCCGGCGTGTGGGCCTTGCAGGACGCAGAGAAGGAGGCCGGCGCGGAGGGCAGCGTCATCTACAAATTCGTGCCGGACGCCAACCACTTCGTGCGTTCTTTTAAGCTTTCTGTGTCGCAGAACGCTGACGCGATTGGCCCTAGATGCACTGCGACGAGCCGGAGAGGTTCGTGGATATATGCCAGGAGTACATGGCGCAGTAAAGGGAACAACGGGAATGCGAGAAAGTTCTGTAAAATGCTTGTATCTTCTGTCCTTGTGGGTATGCTACGTGTAAAGTACTTGCTGTATGTTTTTTGTTCGCGGACAATGGGCATATGGAGATTTGGCCCGGTTTGTCTTCTGCCTGCATGAAATTGGACTGAACGTCAAACAAACTCGAACGGTTCGTAAATTCGGTTTGCTTGCTGTCATGCCGCGTTGGGTCCCTCCAACCAAACAGGGATCTCGCTTCCATCTCCACCTCAATGCTTCCAGCCTCTTCCAGCGATCCAAGATAGTACCTGTAGGCTGTGCGTCCCGCATCTCGAACTTTCATCTGCACTCCCGGTCAGATGTCGAATTGCCGAGATATCGAAGCGGACTCCGGAGCTACAATGGGTCTATGGAGGTCTATGGGCGTCCATGAAATCGAGGCACGCCACTAGAGACCACCCCAGGCACCCCTTGACCCAACGCTTCGCTCCGCTGCGCACGGCTCGAAGTTCGAAGGCTGGATCCCACCAGGACCACACACAATCGTCACTCCCGCACCTCACTCCAAAGAACATCTTCCTCCGTATCAATTCAATGGGACGACTCACGCTGCCCGAGGAATGCCGTTCTTGAACTTGACCCCAGCAAAGGATGCATTGGCCGATCACGACAGAACCCGGCCACATAGGAAACCCCCTGTCCTGACGAAACTTTGAATAGGATTCATGATAGAGGGACAGAAATCCTACGCCACTCCTTCAATCAGTTTCCCAACCTACTTGCCTTGATGGTGGAATAAGTTGGTGGCAGCCCTGAAACAGAAAGCTTCCGCTCGAATTCACATCATCACACAATGTGTGCGATCGGCACAGGTGCGGAGTGAGACATGATTCTACCAAGGTCTGACACTGAGGAGAATGGGGACGACGCGCCAGTGGTGGCTGCAGGACTCAGGTTCAGGTGAATATGTCAATTGACTCAATTCGAATGATTTTCATGGGGCAAGATCATTGTTCGGACTTCGGGGCCGGAGGCCGGAGGATCGACCGAGCGGGCGTCGAACGAACTGGTTGACACTCATCACCTCCACTTTCGATTTCACGATCAGGTTCCCTTGTCCGTCACCAAGCTTCAGCTGAAAATCATACATGCTTGAAATTTACCTTTTGAACACAATGCCCTGCATTATTCCATAATACCCCCGAACTTGCATTTCATTCTCACAGCGTCGCCTTCCATCTTTCACCACTGATGACTCCGCCGGCAACACCTGAAGTGCGCGTTTGGGGCCCCGCTCGCTTTCGTCTCTCTCTTCTCATGGGAATCAATATGAACGATAGCATCAAGCACACTGCAGGTGTGTTATAACCGCACGACACACATCACCGCCCTCTTCACGCCCTCATCAGCAATACCACGATGCTCGCCCGAACCCAGCTCCACGCCAACAGATTTCTTGGACTCAGACTCGGATTCGGACACCTCCTCCATCTGGCTCTCCTCGTGGTGCCCGCAACGACCCAGAAATGCACGGGGCGCGTTTTCCCCGGGACAACCTCGGATCCGCGCGCGTTCGCGCGCTCGTACGACTACGTGATTGTCGGTGCGTTTCATCCGATTCACGAAAGCATTCACGCGGTTTGATCGTGTTCTGTCACGGATGCAGGAGGAGGGACGGCGGGGCTTGCGCTGGCGTCAAGGCAAGTCATGTAATTTCTCCCCATGCTCGCGCTTTCCCTGATACAAAAAAACAGACTTACGGACGACCCGAACGTGCACGTCGGCGTTATCGAGGCAGGCATATTTCACCAAGATGACCCGCTCATCGACGAACCCGGTGCGCCATCATCACTTCCATATTTTCGTGTTCCCCGCCTCTGACGAAGAGAAATAGTAAACGCGGGCCTTGTCAACGGAAACCCGGACTATGACTGGAATTTTGTCAGTGTGCCGCAGCCCAACGCGAACGGGCGCGCCGTAGAGATGCCACGGTATGTCATTTGTCTCTGAGCCTTTGTCGCTTCCCTCAGGCTATTCGCTATCCGCTGACCGCTCGAAACAGCGGGAAAATGATCGGCGGCTCGAGCGGCTTGAACAGTCTTGCGTGGACACGCGGCTCCAAGCCCGAGTACGACGCCTGGCACGCACTCAGCGGCGACGCAGGCTGGGGGTGGGACGGGTTGTTGCTCTATCTGAAGAAGGCCGCGGCTGTGTTCGACGATGAAGCGAATGGGGCGCCGCAGACAGCTGCAGACTCGTACGAGTCGCAATTCGAGGGTTTCGATGGGCCCGTGTCGGTATGTGCCCTCAAGTCGCGAGGGTACATGAGCGATATTGATTTTCTCTATAATGGTAATGCTAGGCATCGTATAACGCGTGGTACTCGGACCCGTTCCCGCTGTACCAGGAAGCTCTACAAAAGTTTGGACTTAGCGTGAACACCGACCCCGTCCGTGATGATCCCAATCCCCTCCTCTCTCATCCCTTTGAATAGTTAATACTTATGATTATTGCAGGACAATGGCACTACCAGAGGCATCACCAACACCCGCTCAGACGTCGACCGGCCCACGGGAACGCGCTCGTACGCCGCCGCGGCGTATTATTGTCGGTTCGGGACGCGGGCCAACTTCCACGTCCTAACGGGAGCGCAGGTACGTTAGGCTTTTGACTTCAGAAAAGCGACAAGTTAAGTGTGACATTTGGGTGAAGGCTACGAAGGTACTTGCAAGGAAGGCTTCCGATGGGGTCGTGGCGACGGGCGTTGCTTACGCGTCTGGAGGAAACACCTTCATCGCGAACGTCACGCGCGACGTTATCCTCGCCGCTGGATCGTTCCAGTCACCGCAACTCTTAGAATTGTCCGGTATGTGACTTCGCGCGCGCTCATGCTAAGCTCTTATTTAATGCAATCGTACGTTAGGTATCGGAAACAAGACGCTGTTGAGCGGCCTCGGAATTGAGACCCTGCTCGATCTCCCCGGGGTGGGCGAAAATCTCCAGGTAAGCTTCCGACGCACGTTAAAAGAGAAGTGTTAGAGGACAACGAAGGCGTTTTCAGGACCACCTCTTCGTCGCTACGCAGTTCCAGCTCAAACCTGGGACGCTCACCTACGGTTTGTACCTCTCTTGTATGCTATTCTGTCCGCAACCTCCTCGTCTCACATCGTACTCTACAGACGAGCTCCGAATAAACGCGACGTTCGCGGCCGAGCAAAGCGCCCTCTAGTGTGTCCCCCCCTGTCCGTGAACTATACGTGCTGACCATTTCATTCAGCAATGCCACGGGCACGGGCCTTCTCGCAGGCACCGACTCCGCACTCACCTTCCTCCCGTTTTCCGCCTTCCTCTCGGCTGCCGACACTCAGGCAATGCTCACGGCGTTCGACGCGTTTGTCGCGAGCACGAGTCCCTCTCCGCTCGCCGCGGCACAGTATGCGATCCACCGTAGCTGGCTCGAGGACGGGAACGTGCCCCAGGTCGAGGTGATTATGTGGAGCAAGGGAGTTATCGACGTAGCTGCGAACGAGAGCTATATCACCGTACTGGGAGGCGGGGTGGTGAGTTGTCCTGTGTATCCTGAACACAACATATCGTGCTTACAACAGCTTGTAGCACCATCTTTATCGTGGCTCAGTGGTGCGACTGTCCGCTCTCGTTTTCCTACGAGTTCGTGGACTCAATTTGTCTATGCGATAGCATATCAATTCCTCGGATGGGCTCGCACATCCAACTATAAACCCTTCTTTCCTCACTAATGAATTTGGTGAGCACGTTCGGTTTGATATCTCTCCTTGCAAATTAATTGATAACGGGTCGCCTTTTTCTCGATAGATACCGCGACCGTTCTGCACGCTTTGAAGCTCGCGCAAAGCACGGGTGGCCTCGATCCATTATCGACCATCGTTGTCGAACAGACGGCCCCAGGTGCTCTGAATGACACGGCCTTGCTTAGGTACTTTCTCTCGACCTGTTCGCGTCGTGCAGTGTCTGATTCTCTGTGCTTCACGACAGTTATATTCGGGAGACAGTCTCGGTGGGTTCACCGCCTAGTTTCCCTTCTGAAGCTTCTTGTGACCAGCATTGTTTCGTCAGACTGCGTCCCACCCTATAGGCACCGCTGCCATGGCCAGACGCGAACTCGGAGGTAAAGCTCCTCCCTTTAGAGCTTGTCCGACCCTTTCCTAACGTCCACCGTTCAGGCGTCGTCGACTCGGGCCTCAAGGTCTACGGCACGACGAACCTGCGCGTGTGTGACGCGAGCGTGTTCCCGTTGAGCATTGGTACTCATCTACAGTCGACCGTCTACGCGGTGGCCGAAAAGGTGAGAATGCTATCTGCCACCCCCGCGGATGTCGTTGCTGATCTCGGCACCAGCTCGCGGATGTGATCAAGACGGAGCACAGCTACTAATGACACCTTCTGGGTCGGGTTTACACCATGTAGGTTTGATTTAATATGACGGTCGTCGGGCTTCTTGAGTTTCGACGCGCGCCTGAAGCTGATGGTGAGAGGAAGGGTGTAAGGACCAGAAGATGGTGTACCGTGTTTTCGTGTCAGATGCACCAGAGGTTCCTCTGGGATTGACCCTCATTCTGATATTCAACAGATATGCCTCATTTGGATAATGACGACGCCCAGAACTGTCCTGCCGGATATAAAGCGCATTCCTGCATCACTCTGCAATGTCGAACATCGCTCGGTCATGTCTTTACTCAAAGTCCCTATCCTTCTCACCGGCGCGGTCGTGACCTGGAAGGCCCTGACGCCCCCAAACGTCTCGTCCCAGTCCGAGCAGTTATCTTCAACGTTCATTGGCCGGAACGCCCCGCGGTTCACCGCGTTCTTAAAGGCATCTAAACCCTCCCCACTCTCGACTTCGATGTTCATTGTGGTTGCTATTCCAGATTGCGCACGCGGTGTTCTGCATCTTTGAGATGCTGCTGATTATAACACATCATCTTCCCCACGCGTCGAAGGCGCGAAGCACCCTGCTTGTGATCCTGCCCGCACTGGACGCGTCCCCAGCGAAGATACAGCAGCTACAGGCCACACCGTCCTTCCTCGTCGGATCAGCGGTGGGAATAGCAGGGGCCTCCCTTCGTCTGTGGTGTTACCGTGTCCTCGGTCGCCTTTTTACCTTCGAGATGTCGATTCGGTCCGGTCACAAACTTGTAACCACCGGTCGGTCCCGCTCTCCACCTCCCCTTCCATCTCTGCTCTCTAGGTACTACATGAAGTTCTGATCCTGGGCGCCCACTTTTTTTAAGGTCCATACGCCTACGCTCGGCACCCGTCGTACACGGGCCTTGTTATGACGGTCGCGGGAGAAACTCTCGTGCAGCTCTCCGCGGGCTCGTGGCTGCGCGTCTTCGACCTCCTCGACACGCCGTACGCCAAGGCCTACCTTTTCATGCTGGCGGTGCCTATGTCGTTGATATCCTACAGCGCAACGGGCCCACGGCTCGAGCGTGAGGAGCGAGCGCTGAAGGAACGTTTCGGGGACGAATGGCAGGCGTGGGCGAGGAAGACCCCGTACAAACTCATCCCGCTGTTGTATTGAGCCCATTTGATGAGGTTGAGAAGAGAGGTACCGAAGCGGGAACCCTAGAAGGACTGCTGTATCAGAATCAGTAACACTGACGCCAATGCGCGCGAGCGTGCAGGAACGACCGGTACCGCGAAGCAAGGGCCAAGTGTAGGACGGTTCAAATTTGTGCTCTCTGGTTATGTATCGTGACCCACGGCCTTCGTCCGCGCACCTTGAGTGTTCGCGACCGAACATACGGCGAGGACCCATGAGCACGACACGAGGCTGTCTGGCGCCTTCGTCCGTTGAGCCCGGTCAACGTGGGCCTATACTGGAACGTCGGGAACCTTTTCCAAAACGGCTTGGCGTTCAAAAATTTCCGTCATGTTGCCCCAAGCCCGGGCTTATGGTCTTTGGGACTTGATATCGACTGCCAGCAAGCATTATACCCTCTGGCAATGATGGCACCGGGGAGGGCGGCGCGATCACCAAAATTCATGCGCACGGATATGGTGAGTCAAGCTCTGGTGGCATCGACTGCAGTGTTGGACTTTTCTGATGAGTTCGACTCGTTCTCGTTCGAATACTGATAGTCTTCTCTTCCACATGCAGCTTCCTTGCGACTTGATACGTATAATCCATCCGACGACTCCGACTAGCCCCCACATCAGATGCCAGATGGTGTATACCTGTTACAACTTCCTCTGTGGCTGTCGCTCCCGGTCGCGTGAACCTTGCTTATTCTCATTGGGATAATATCTGCTAGTCTTCTTCAGTTGAGATCCACCAGTAACGGAAGACTTCTCATAAGCGTGCGCGGAAGACTCGTCGTGGGCACGTCCATCCCCTTCACATGTCGAAGACGCTCACATCCCCGGCTTTGTCATTTCCTCTCTCATTTCCTCTCTCCTTTCCCATCTCATCCCTCCTTGCTGAGTATGTCCTGGGACCGTGCATCAAGCATGCACATACCGCGATTCTATTCACCTGGACGGATTACAAGACAATCTTCTTCCCCATCGTGAGCTTCTCTCCCGCGATCGAACCTTGTCTGTTTCCTGTCCGGCGCAAAGTCTGACTGACGGACTCATACCTCTGCCAGACCATATTCGCGTCCGCGACGGCCCCTGTATACTCGCCGCTGCATCTGCTTCAGGGATGCATCTGGGTCTGGTGGCACCTCCTCCTCTGCAACGTCTCCAACCAAGCCGGCAGCAAAGAAGAAGACGCAATCAACCGCCCGTGGCGGCCACTCCCCTCCGGGAGGGTCACCGTCGAACAGGCGGCCATTCTCCGAAAAGTAGTCGTCATGCTCTGCATCACCGGGTCCGCCTTCTACGGCAGCGACATCGTGCTCATCACCCTCGGGCTCGCCGCAACCACGTTTTTCTATGACGAGATGGGGCTGGCGGCGCATCCGATCGGCAAAAATTTCTGCAATATATGGGGGTACACGATGTTCCAGGCCGCAGCTACTAAGCTCATGAGTATGGACTTTCACTTCATCCTGTTCGTGCTGCTAACTCACTGCGCGCTTGTGCAGGCCGCGAGCACGTCCTCGATTCAACCTCGCTCTCAGCCGTCGTCCTCAGCGGCCTCACCATCTTCACCACGATTCAGGCGCAAGACTTTCCCGATGTCGAGGGAGATGCCGCAATTGGACGTGTCACCTTCCCAATTTATGCGCCTGAATTATCGCGGTGGTTCACCCTCTTCGCCATCCCGGCGTGGTCGGTGTTCCTCAGCTGGTTCTGGGCTATCGGAATGATGAGCAGCGCGGCGGTCTTGCTTCTCGGCGTGTTCGTTGGATTGAGGTACTTCTATTTGAGGAGCCCTCCTGCGGACAAGAAGACTTACCGCATATTCAACGTGCGTGCGATACTCTGCATCTCGATTGTGGAACTTACCAAAGGGTTCGCATAGGTTTGGCTCATCCTCATGTTTCTTCTTCCGTCACACACACGCACGGGGATACTACATCTCTGAGTGTATCATAGTCCAAACCTCAATTTACCTGCAGTGTGTGTGTGTATCCTTCTGAGTTTCAGTTGCCTTGCAAACACAACCCAAGCGAGAATCCGCGTCGCGTCCAAAATTCTCATCACGTGCTATACAATGCCGGCAATGCGCCGAGCCGATGGTCACGGTGCATCTAACACTGTGAACTTTTCCTGTGCCACTGCCAATCATCCCCAGATTTCCTACCCATTTTGCCACCATTGTCTCTGATCCCCTAACAATTGCTCTAAACACTCGTTCACGTCTCAAGGTCTCACGTAACCTTCGGAACATCAACCCTTTGGTGGCGTCCAGGATGCTGGTGACGCAGTTGTTGACTCCGAGTCCTTCCCGCGGTGAAGGATGGGGGACAGGAACCGTGATGAACCAAAGGTGGTATACCCTGCATTAGTACTTAGTCTCCCAAGGATGGACAGACAAGGTATTCGCCAGTGGGCATCACTCTCCGATGCAGTTGCTCAACTGGGTTTGCAGAATCGCACTTCTTCCCTGTGGACATCGGTTTTTATCCAACGCCGCACGTACCCCATCCCAGTTTTCCGCTAGTCCAATCCGTTTCTCGCCCGCCATGATTACTGCCACATCCGTCGTCAGTCCTTCAGGCGTTGAGCTCCAGTATATCGACACTGGCGCGCCCTCCAAGGCGTCATATGTCACTTTGTTTGCAGTTCACGGAATGTACTGGAACAGTCGTATGTGCCCTCTTCGTCCTCTATTATATCTTGCTCACCTTCCTCTGAATGCATCAGGCGTATTTCAAAAGATCCAGCCTATCGCGCACGCTCGCGGCATACGCGTCGTCGCCGTCACCCGCCGCGGTTTTCCCGGATCCACGCCCTTCACTCCAAGCGAATCGGCTACCGTCAGGACAGGGAGTACTGCGTCCAAGAATGCATGGATGGATGATCGTGGACGCGAGCTGGCTACGCTAGTGTCCAACTTCATCAAGGACGAACAACTCCCGGCGCTTTCTAAGGACGGTAAAACCGGCGGCGTCGCGCTCTTCGGGTGGTCTCTCGGAGTACCCTTCGTGCTCAACCCCCTCGTGAGCACCCCTACGCTCCCTGCCGACGTCCGCAAGCGCTTCTGCAACAACCTGCGTGCGGTTCTCCTCTACGGTATGTTCTGTACACCTCTCTGAACACCGCGGATACTTATACTGTATCTCTACAGAACCTGGTACAGGGATTGCTGGGCTTCCCACCCCGTCACAGTACTGGAGCCCTGCGATGGATACTGCCCTGCCAGCCAGCGAACGCTACCCGGCCTACGTTCAATGGATGACTGCCTACTTCCAGCACGGCAATCTATCTATGCGCGACACCAGCGTGCTTTCTTACTGGGTGCCCAGCGCCGCGCGCCCACCCTCAATCTTCACCGACCCTACCAAGATGGCGGCCTTGATCACCTCGGACCCCAACTCCTACCTTGACCAGGCCTTCTTGAGCGGCATGCAAGCGCAACTTCGCGCGTACCACCGCACCGCGATGTTCGATCCGTCGACGAGGGCGTTGTTCCCGAACATGACGATGACGGTATTCTCGGGAGAGCGTTCGCCGTCCTGGGGACCTGCTGCTTTCTGGCAACTTGAAGACGAGGCGGCGGAGCTGGGAGCCGAAGGAAGAGTCGCGTTCAAAGTGCTTCCGAGGTCCAACCACTTCGTGAGTGGACGTTTCTCCCTCGGTGCTTGCACGAATGCTCAGTCCCCCTGTCTGCAGATGCACTGGGATAATCCGGAAGGGATGGTTGACGTTATTCAGGAATATCTGGGGCTGTAGATGCAGTGTGCGATTGTGTATGGGAAAATACATGTCCGTCGTTGTGCCGCATATCGACATGTACCAGGAATTTTCCTTGCGAACACTCATGAAGGCACAGAATAATACTTGCCATTCCCACCAACAGCGCTCCCCGCCGCGTTTGTTCCCTCGCATGCACTGATAGTGTGATACCGTCCGGTTGGAAGATCAACATCAGTCGAAGTTCAAGTTGCAGTGCGTCCCGTGGGCGGTGGCACTAATCAGAAATCGGCGCCGATAATCGCACGTCATGGTAAATGCAAGGTAGTTCAGTTCGCTCTATAAAAAATTGCCGTCCACCATCCACCGTGCCTCACCGTTGTCCTGCTGATACACCCGTAAGTAGTACCCTCCCAGTTTCGACAGCCATTTCATCGAACGCGACGACGAACTGCCTTCAGGACATCCATCATGAGTGCCAGGTTTGACTTCCCCCCTCAATTATACGCCATTGGGATCTCTCTTGCGCTAGTCCTGCTGGTCTCCCTGCGAATGCGAGGATTCCAACGCCCGCTTCCCCCTCGTGCGTGCGGCGCGTCTGTTACGACCTATCACGTGGTCTCACCTCGATTTGCTTTCCTTAGAATATGTCAAACCCGCCGACTCCTCCGACAAACCATGGGTCGCATACGCCAAATCCGCGCGCCGTCTCGGTCGAGTCTTCTCTTGTCAGCACCAACCCCAGAACGCTTACCGGTATTTGGTTTACCAGGTCCGCTCATCTCCCTCCCCCGCCCGCGGCGCCCCTTTGGCGCCCACATCATCGTCGTGAACAGTCCAGCCGCTGCGAACGACCTGCTCGACAAGCGACGCACGTTCGCCTGCCGCCCGCGCTCTCCAATGGCCGAGCTCACCGGGCGACAGAACAACGTCGGGTTCTCGTATTATAGCGACCGGCTGCAGCGCATGCGGCGCGTGCTGCACGCGTCCTTAAACGTGCAAGCCGTGGAGAGGTTGTGGGGCGGCCTGATCGAGGAGCACTCTGTCGGGCTCGTCCAAGCGATTTCAACGTACCGCTCTGAGGACGGAGATAGCATCTCTGAAATCGTGGAACGGTGCGTTCATCTGAAGCGACGCATCCCTCTGCTAAGGCCGTGACCGTCATCATCTAACCGGTGCTTTCTTGTAGGAATGTACAAGAGTTGATCGTCTCGCTGACGTACGGTCACAAGCCCGACGAGGAGTACATTCGCGTCGCGCGCGGCGTGATGACCGACACGATGAAAGGCCTCCAGCCAAGCAGGTGGATGGTGGACATTATCCCTGCCCGTACGTCTCCTGGTCGCGTCGACGACTCGTCATTCAAAATTACTTATGACGTTTCGCAGTGAAATGGGTGCCCGGCTGGATTCCCGGTGCAGGCTTCAAGCGATGGGCAGCGGATGCACGCGAGCTTTTCAATAAGATGACAGGCGTGCCGTTCGACGGAGTGAAAGCTGAAATGGTACGCGTACCTCACAATGCTGGCCGGATGCTGAGGGTATGATAATTCGTTTCAGGCAAGAGGCGACGCAGGGCCGTCCTTTGTGATGTTTTCTTTGGAAGGTCTTCCGGTGAACCATTCGAAAGAAGATGAAGATATTGTCCGATTTTCCGCTGGCAGTTTATTCAGCGGTATGTATTTTATTGACCTAGACTTCTCTATGGTACTCAAGCACGTAATATCTACAGCTGGCTCGGACACGGTATGTATTCATCGATAGGTACTCGCGCACCCAGCCTGATGTGTCAACCCCACCGCAGACGGCGGGCGTGCTTCTCACCTTCATCCTCCTCATGACGCTCCACGAAGCCGTGCAAGACCGCGCCCACGCCGAGATTACCAGCGTTCTCGGGCCATGGCACCATCTTCCCGCCCTTTCCGACCAGCCTTCCCTTCCTTACATCGATGCGATCGTACAAGAGGTGCATCGGTTTCACCCGGCCGTCCCACTGGCCACACATAGCAATTACGCCGAGGAGGAGTACGAAGGTCAACGCGTACCGAAGAAAAGTTGGATCCTCGCCAATATCTGGTGCGTGAGCATGCCAGTTTTACTAGTTTATGGATCAGGGCATGATACATGGTATGAGTTTAGGTCGATGGTTCATGATGAAGCACTGTATCCCAACCCAGACGTATTCGATCCCGACAGGTTTCTCTCCAAGGGCGGTGTCGAACCGCAGACCGATCCTCGAACGTTTACTTTCGGATTCGGACGACGGTGTGTCCGCCTCTCGCATCATCAGCTCCACTGAGTCTTCACTAAGAGCTCTTGCAGGCGCTGCGCGGGTCAGCATCTTGCGAATGCATCACTTTATCTGTACATTGCTCGGATGCTCACCCTATATCGTTTACTCCCCGAGCTTGACAAGGATGGCACTGCGTCCCCGCCGCCACTCGAATTCGAAACCGCATTTGTACCGTGCGTGTTTTCTACCTCCCTCTTCTCACCGACGATGAGACCGAACAACCCGCATCTACAGCACCCCCAAGCCGTTCCGCTGTCGGTTTGTCCTTCGCGAGGGTGCCGCAGAAATTCTGGCACACCTGCATCCTCAAAGATGACACTGGCTGTATGCAATAAATTGGTCAAATTAAAGAGGTGTATTGTTAGATATATACCAGAAAATCAGCCAAATGTGCGTAAACTATACGAGCTCAGTTACAATGAAAACGAGTATCCTATCCGTCGATGATGTCATGGTAAACGTCCAAGGTCTCCTCCGGCTCGTCCCAGTGTATCTAACGCAGTCAAAGGTAAGAAAGAGTTCTACAAGAACTATAGCCTACGAGTACTCACGAAATGGTTCACCCCGGGAATGACCTTGAATTGCACGTTGCCACCCAGTTCCGTGTTGTTATCCTGCACGACCCAACCTGCATAAATCCCAAACGACGCCGTGCGTGTCCCGTAGATAAACCACCTCTTCAAATTTGGCAATATCGCGCTGACGGTGTCGTTAAATACGGAACCGACATAGTCCGCGTGGAGCTGGGGCGTCGCGTTGAGCATCTCAAGGTCGATGAACGCGTTCGTACCCGTCTCGAGTGTGGTGTCGATCCGGGCCGAGTCGTTCCAGATGGACGGCATGCGCGTGAAGGAGGGCAGGATGTATTGCAGCACGTTCGGGTCGCGCGTCGAGAGGTTGCCGTGGTCAAAATATGCCGTCACCCATTGCCCAAAGGCGGGTCCTTGGATGTCCGCCGGGATCGTGTCGTCGATCTGTGGCACCCAGTTCTTTGGCGCGGCGAGCAGCCCGAGAACATTGGTGGCAGGCTCTGCACGTTGCGAACATATGTCAGGACACGCGGATAAGGTCGGAGAGAGCAAGGTGAACGCACCGTGCAGGACGAGTGTGCGGAGGCGCGCGCCTAGACGCGCCTGCACGTCCGCGGACAGACTGGTCACATGCGAGATGGCGGCGAGCGAGACGACGTTTCCGAACGACCAACCGATGAGTGCGGCACCTCCTGTCTTGCGGTCCGCGGAGACGGGCGGGATGCTATTCTGCTGCATGAACGTGTCCATGAACGTGAGCAGCTCGACGCCGAGGTCTGTGAACATCGCGTCCCTCGCGGTGTCCGTCCCGTTGGCGATCGTGGTCAGCTCTTCGTCCGTCAATGTCGTCGAGCCTCCGTAACCCCGGCGGTTCACCGCAACGATCCGGAAACCACTTGCGGGGGCAATGGCCTGAACGTTGCTGAATATACCTTGCGGAGACGTGTGAGATTGACCAGGAGAAATGAACTAAGAAGCACGCACCAGCGTTGAATCCCATGCCATTCACCGTAAAGATTGTGATGTATCCCGCATCGGCCGGGGCGCCACTATCTGTATAGGTAAGTTGTGTGCTTCCGGGTCCGACTACGATGGATCCGTTCAAGATCGTTGTCCTAGGGGAGAGGCCCCGGGACGAGTCGACGGCGCTCACGAAACCGAGGAGGAAAAGAAGTGCCAGGAGTTTGCCGTGGAGTGCCGCCATGATTGAGTGGGACATTGTCGAAATTGAGAAGTCGATGGGCGCGACGGAAGGAGATGGCGATCAGGAGGGAAGCTGCAGTTCGCGATGGCCTGAACAGGGTTGGATGGAGACTTTATAGGACGTTTGGCTTCAGGAGACGTGCGCAGGGAGTGGAAACCTCACGCGAAGTTAATGATGGGAAAGAGGGGATGCTATCAGTGAAGGTAACCTGACCTCACACAGTCGTCCGGGACCTGTCGCTCTGGTTGATGGGTGAACGCCACAGCCAGGGCCCTAACGGCAGAGCTCGTCTCACGATAGACGGCACGATCGGCTCTGTGACGCTTTTCGTACCTGTGGTAAGGTAGATAGGCAACGGCTACAACAGTTCATTGGCCTATAAAAGTAGAATGTTCAGAAGTCAGCATAGGAATTGAAGGTCGCTCGCACAAGGCCCCAACACCATGCTGTTTCTTGTTGTAGGGACCGCGCCGTGTATTTATCTATCTATCTATCTATCCATTACATATACTTAGGCTCACTGGTTCTGTGTTCAGTTCAAGTGCTTACGACAATGTCCACCCTTACCGTAGGAGCTGCCCCGCAGCAGGGTGGCACCATCAAGATATGTATGTCTTTCCGACGCTGTCCCATATATTCAGGATCCGGACTGACCCCAAATATCGCCACAGAGAGCTAGCAAGCGCTTGTGGAGCTGGAAGCCAACGACGGCCGCTGTCCTTTCGCACCATACGGCTTTATTAGTTCATGCGAGACCCTGGAGGAGAGTTACAGGCGAAAGGTAGGAGAAAACTCAGGAAAGGAAAACGGCGAAGCCGCGACATCTGACAGAAATACTGTTCAAGTGAAAATTTGGATCCTGCGGCACACATATATCACGTGTATAGTTCCCACGGTTTCATTTTTGACGAGGCCGCAGCGACTCTGCAGCGAGTCTGCTGCTACCACTGCAGCTGGTTCCGTCGCCGATGAAGCTCTCAGAGCTTCAGTTTCATCTCTAACCTACCTATTTCAACCTACCCCACTCCCGAGCGCGATCCCGTATCAATCACGCACATATCATTGATCTCTTTGAAAGGGAACATCACGATGTGTGGTAAGTACATCATACGTAGGAAGTGTTAAAAGGTCTAGAGCTCACGCGGGATTGATAAAGACCCTTGGAGCGTTACTTCATACCCACGTTTATAACTGCACTACTGCGTACCAAGATACCGCAATGTCTGAAATCCAAGCTGGCGAAACCACGGCGAAATACGTCCTCGGGGTTCGAGCTCTTACTTGGGGGATGGAGCGCTCCTTACTGACCAGCTAATATCGTAGCCTGTATCTCAGAATGCATCCGAGGCGGAAAGGTAAGCTCGTCCTCATCTTCCCGGAGAGCCTTGTCCTAGCCGAGCGCTGACCATACCTAGGCTCGACCGCCTCCACGCCTGCCTAACGGCTTACCAAGGCGGAAGGCTCACACTCGCACCTCTGCATGAAGGAAATACTCAGTCTATCCTCGAGCTCGGGTACGTTTCCACGGTTCATACTGTCGTCCCCGACTAATGGTCATCCGCAGAGCGGGAAGTGGCGCCTGGTCAGTGAAGGCGTACCTAGGTCCGAGTGTGCTGGCGCTGATAGAGTCCTTCTGAAGGGCGATAGATGCTGCCAAAACCTTTCCACGTGCACGGATCGTTGCGGTCGACATTTCACCTCTCCCGGTTAAGTGCGCGTTTCCTTGCCTTCACTTTTGCACATGCTGAGATCTGAGAGCTCACAAATCATCTCTCGCTCTGCCAGCAACTTGCCTACGAACGTATGCTTCCTGTGCATGGATGTCAAAGACGCGTTTCCATTCGATCCCGAGAGCTTCGACGTCGTCCACGCCCGTCTCCTGATGCTTCATGTTAGCGCTTCCATCCGTTCGCGCTTATGCTCTTCCTCATTTCGACAACGTCTATGCGCTCCAGATCCCCAACGCCGCAGACGTGCTTAAACGCACAATTGACCTAGTGAAGCCGGGCGGTTGGCTCATCCTCGAGGACTCCGACGACGAGCTCATCGACGAGCACGGTGTCCCCCGCACGGCCCTTGGTCGATCGACATTCATCCAGTGTCTTCACAAAATCTTTCGAGACCAGGGTTCCGATCCGTGCATTGCCCCGACACACGAGAGAGCTCTCAAGGCCTCGGGTGCTTTCAGTGTAGTGAATGCACGTAAAGTTGCGATGCCCATAACACGCGTGGCTGAAGGTGCGTTACGTCCAGCCCCATTTTTGCGTGCATCGCCTCATCACACCCTCGTGCCATGTTCTAGATCCTACAGTAACTGCCCTTGGAAAGGAGTGGAAGGAGACTTGCGTCCGAGTGACCAAGATTCTGGCGTCGCGCTACGGGGACAAAGGCCTCACGGCTGACGTCGCGCGCGATTTCTTGGACATCTTGGAGGACGAGACGGAGGACATATACGTAGACTTTCACTTTGTCTGGGCGCAAAAGAATGTGGACTGAAAGAGGGTACGCCACTACTGCATGTTGTCCCTCTAACTCCTATTCGTTGGCGATATGCAATCCAGAATATGCAGGAATCCAGACATAGAGCATTCCATCACAGACGACCGATGCTTCATGTGTACCGCGCATGTTTCGCTATCCTTGCACAATCGATCATGAATTGTGCCCTCCATGCCCGCGTATGCCCCGCCATGAAACCGGTATCTCCATTTCACTCGCGGGTAGCGCGGAATGTGCGTATTTACCGTTGGAGTCACCTGGCACAATTGAATTGCGCGTTCACATGGGGAAACATGGCAAGTGGCTTCTCAAGCGCCTACAAACCTTGATTCAATTTCGCCGTCTCCCATCAAACGCGCAAGGCCGGCTGGGTATGAGCCACCGAGTCAGGGCACAGATGAGCGTGCCTCTGCGCTTCCACGACAAGGACGCAACTGATATTTACTTACCTCTCTTCCTCAGCTTCATCTGCTCCCCACGGTAGCCGCGAGCTCCAGCCTTCTATCTCGTCCTTGAGCAAAGGCAACATGGACGGCGTGGGTCGGCGTTAGCTGAGTGCTCGATGCGTACGGTTGTATCCTCTGTTCCCCGCGATGACAACGCATCTGATGCACTGAATTGTGCCACCGGCTCCATGCTGTGCGAGTTTAGTACGGCGTGGAGAGTCGCAGGTCGCTTGTTCGGCGTGGTGCCAATTATGCCCTACTACGCCTCATACAAGGGAACTGTCTCAACAGCGTATCGCACCATGGTTCTTTCTATGTCTACATACCATTGTATCTATTTGTCAGAGTCACAACTATCGACTTTTCCCAACTTAACAGTACTGCCCCTGTGCTGTGAGTTGTCGCGACTTGCGACTGCAGTCACTGGACTGCCCGCACTTCTTATCATGAGGACCCTTGGTTTCAAGTACTGGTTCGTATCGTCATGATCTTCAGTGAAGATCCGTTGATCGTCACACACATCGAACTAGCGTTCGAGGGATGGAAGAGATTGGCGCACTGGAATCTGAGTACGACTTGTCTTCCCACAAGTTCGAATCGGTCTGCTGAAACGGTTCGCATGACGTCACTCCTCGAGTCTGAATCGGGCTTTGCCGGAGCTCACACCGCCACGGTGTTCTCACTTGGTTCTCACTGCTGAACTCAAGGGGCAGAGTCAATGGAATTCCCGACGTCCCCCTGAGTCTCCGAGCAAGGACAACGAGCTCTGTATACCGCCAACTTATACGTCGGATGCGGCCTTTGCGAACACTGGTGAGCGTGATCCTCGGTGATACTACTCTGACAACCCCAAAGTTCGGAGTCGTGAGTCGTTCTTTGTACTCTGAAAAATAACACGACCGTGAGATGGGTGGAGTGTATTCGTGAGTCCGAGATGTAATGCGACGTCCTATTCCTGTATCTCAAGGGCATAGTCACTGATGGACCCTTGGACCCTCGACGAACACGGACGGGGTATGTATGTGTCCCGCGCACTCTGCGGCCTGCCGTGACACGGGACCCATCCCAACCATCCATTACCGTAGGTGCCCTTCTGCAATCTGCTGGGAATCGAACATCCGTCAGATAACCTTGTGCACCCCGTGCTGCTCGACGACGAACAACGAGTTTGGTGATGCGACACAACTCAGCTAGATTCCCTGCGAACTTTGCAGGTTGACCCCACGCGTCCTTTCAGTGCTTCCTCGGTCCCTATCACAAGATCAATGAAAACAGTGAACCAGTACACCTCTGTTCACCGAAACCGGTCCTCCTAAATGGGCAAGTCCTTCTGTTTCAGGGTACCACCTATCTCCAGGCGCGCGCTGCGAAGTATAAGATCGATAGCCGCGATTTGCGCCCTCCGGAGAACATCGTCCCTCTTAGCCTTTAGTTCATCTTTTCTTCGGGTTTTACTTCTTACTGCATCCGCCCCTCATGACCGCCTTGAACTGCTCTGTCGCGGACCTCACCGACAATCCGTTCATCGAGAACATTGCCTCATCTTATGGGGCCATCTTGGTCGGGTCCTTCCTTTCCTGCGTTCTATGGGGCGTGTCGACTCTCCAGGCGTAAGTAATCTTTACGTACACTCTCTCCGTAGACGCTCAATACATCATCTAGATATCTGTACTATTGGAGGTGCGCGCGCACTGTTTTTCAGTTGATAGTCAGTGTGCTCAAGATTTGACTTTAGCTACGAGGACGATCCTGCGGCTCTGAAGGCATTCGTGGGTGGCATAGCATGATCTCCGACGTGAATGCGCACTGACAAGATTCTCAGGTCGCCGGGTTGTGGTGCGTGTACCTTCCGCTCACGCCGGTGCTTTCAGTTCCTCAATGTCCGATAGGGTTCTCGACACGACCAACGAAATATTGGTGCTCAAGTCGTGTAAGCCATTTTCTCTCAGCAGAGTATCTTGCTATCTGACACGGCGTTCGACCAGCTTGGAAGGTCCTCATTCGGGAGTATGGGAAGCTTGCGAATCTTACCGAGCAGCAGCCGTAAGCATCTACATCCAATCATCACAATCAAACATACTCATACAGAGTTTTGTTCTGGCAGGGAACTGATGGTGCGCTCGTATGTTTCGTTCTGCCCTTGTAGAATCTCTAACTTCGTAAAATGTGTAGCACCACACATGGGTTGAGGTATGCTCTACATCTCCCTCACTGTCTTCCCTGGGTTTGACATGCTCCCGTAGGCCATTCTTATGTTCTGCGTGCAGCTTTATTTCATTCGTCGTATCTGGATTTGTGAGCATATCCCCATCCTACATCTTTTTCGTTTTCGTGACTTATCCTTTCCATAGTCAGCAACAGGAAGCATACCATCCTCGCGGCCGTTCTGGTACGAGTAGTTGACCCTCCACCCTTTCAATGCAGCTGATCATTGAAATGATTTCGCAGATTGTGCTTTCCGCGTGGCAATGGAGTGAGCCTTCCATTTAGTCCGAAGTGGACGTACGCTAACCGCATGAAAACTAGTTGGTGTTGTCGGTAAGAACGATCTATATGTGATACAGTGGACCCAAAAGTTGATGAACTTCGGCCAGTGTATCTTGCACTCGGGTACGTCTCGATCCCTTTTGACCTACAACAAAGCTAACGGGTCTCATAGTTACGGAAAGGGCCTTGCAAGACTAGCAGGGCCGATGGAAGCCGTGAGTTCTCATGGTTCTTGTATTCCCTACGTCGTCGCTGAGACCACTTCTCAGAATATCAACATCTCATTGCGTGCTGCTGCTGTCGTCGTCGACATCGTCGTGACATTCTACATGGTCAAGCTCCTGACCTCGCCTACCTCGACCGGTCAGCCCCACTTTGCCAGGTAAGTCTGTTGAGCGTGCGGCCAGCCAAGTACTGAGTATGCTGTAAATAAAACAGGACGAGGCGGATGTTCCACCGCATGCTCGTGATCGTCGTCAACACCGGCTTGGCCACCGCCGTTCTCGCCAGCGTCACCTTCATTCTCGTACGTTCGCCCTTTCCTTCTGTTGAGCCCTCCGCCCATCCTGCCCCACAGATCGCGGCGCAGCCCGATAACCTTTACTACTGCATCACCGAATACGTCCTCTGCTCGTCCTACTACAGCAGCTTCCTCGCCAACCTGAACTCCCGGCACTTCGTCAAGGGTGAAGGCGGAATCACCACCATCAGCAACTCGAACATCGGCGGCCACAACACCGTCTATCTCGGGCCCATGCGCCGCAGCGAGATGTCGAGCGGGGGCACCCGCACCCAGCTGACCACCGAGGTACGCTCTCTTACTGGCTTTGACCGTGCAAGAGATGGGATCTAAAGCGTTCGTGGCTTAGAGGAGCGATGGAAATCTCAAGATACAGGTGCAAAAGGAGCAGGAGATGAAGATCGACGGGATCGTGCGCGTGCCTAGCGAGGACGATGTTCCGAGAAACGAGCCCAAGTTAGCGTACGTCCCCTCCACCGTATCTGAAGGCAGCTTCCTCGATCTCTGAACGGTGTCGGTCGGAGCAGGTATGGGGCTTGAGTGTGCACCATGTCTCGCTCCTTGTATAAGTAGTTTTTCCCCCGGGGTGTTTATATTTGTTTCGTAGTAGGCCGCTGCGGGGGCTCGATCTCGTGGCTTGTTCGATTTACCTTACTCAGGTTCGCGGACGGTAGTGGAGTGGATATCGATTCTAGTATGTGACCGTATTGCTCAACGATGTGTTTATTTAAACGGAGTCGTGCGTGTTGTTCCAGACTTCTAATGCGTGAAAGGCTGTTTGTGGATTTCTTGTCGTCTGTCTTGGAAACCTAGGTCCCTTGAGCTCCGAGTTGGCCAACGCCTTCAACAGAATGTACTTGCTCGAGGTGAAGCCTTGGTGGACAATGATTGGACAGTGCAATGCTACGCTGACGTAACGGACACAGAGGCCCAGCAGGGCCCGTTCAGGATCTTCAGAGTCCTACATCCAGATTCCATACCGCTCGTTTTCACATCTCCTCCTGGATCCCACTATAAACCCACGAAAGACCTTCGGCCAAGGAATACGCAAACGAATCTTTGCCACGGGGCGCCGAGGACGCAAGCGATAAAGGGCGTTCAACAAAGCCAAGCTCTTCCGGTGGTGAGGCCATCCTGCTCGGCTCTCTGTGATCCCTTACAGTATTCTCAAGTTCATTGTGTCGCCTTAGACTACTTATGGCCATAAGCAAATCATATCTGGTGACCGGTGAACGGTGAAGCTAGGCCTTCGCGAGCCGCGACCTTGTCGACACGGTCAACCTTCAAAGAACGAGGGTGGAACGTTGAAGGACCCAGCAGCGGCCGCTGGCTGTCCTGATGGTCGGAAATCAGCGACGGCGTCTTGGAGGAACCACGGCGCATTGCACCAGGCGCTAGGTTCGTCACGGTCCAGTTTCACACATCCCTCAAGTCTTCGGTTGATTCTGATCGCTCTTTCTCTATACAGACGGCGTTATGGCATCCTGAGCGATAGAGTTAAGTACCTCGCGGCGAGATAGTTACATGATCCGAGGTGAAGTACAGTCCTCTTGTGATGATGGCTGGGTCTGATGGTGTTCAATGGTCCTATTAGTATCAGCCCACGCGACCCCGTCCATGGCCTGCTGTTATATACCCTTGACCATAGTACCGCCCCGCCGGCCGCTTCTACCGTCAACATGGCCGTTATCTTGCACCTCGTGGACGCCTTGGCAGCGCTGCTCCTCGTGATAATTGCACGGTCGTTCCGAGCATCACAGCTGTTCGCGAGGAGGCGCAGAGGACACCCATTGCCCCCGGGTCCCAGACCCCTTCCGCTCCTCGGGAATTTCTTGGACGTGCCGAAGAAGCATGGGTGGGTCACCTTCCGCGAATGGGGGAAGCAATACAGTGCGTCCCGCTCGGAGACCCCTTCGCGCCCGACCTGTCTCCTGACCAAATTGCGGCCCAGATTCCGACATCGTCTATGTCGAGATGATGGGGCAGACGATCGTGGTCCTCAACACCCCCAAAGCCATCAACGACTTGTTTGACAAACGATCGTCCATATACTCTGACCGGTCGGTGGTCTCCCTCATCGTGTTCGCCTACTCTGCTCATCCGGAGCCTTCAGGCCTACGTTCTACGCCCTCAAACACATGTGCGTTGAGCCCTACCCCTTCTCCCCGTCATCCATTGACCGGTGGCCGATCTTCGTATGTTGGTAGCCTTAACCTCAGCTGGGTGACTGGCACGTCGCAGTATGGGCCAATATGGCGCAAGCACCGAAAAGGCCTCGCCCTCAGGCTGAATCCCACCGCGATGCTCCAGTACCAACCCGTGGAAGCCAAAGCCACACACCGTCTCTTGCGACATCTGCTCGACACCCCCAACGATTACACCCAACACATCCGACAGTGTGTCCCACCTCCGCCTCGCGTCTCTGCATCCGACTGACGACGGCGCATGCGCGCAGTATGGCGGGTCAGATCTCCCTCTCGATAAGCTACGGCCTGGACGTCAAACCCCGGGACGATCCCTACGTCGAGATGGCGGAACGCGGTCTTCATGCCCTATTCCTCGGCAGCCAGCTGCGCGGCCAGGTCTTCGATATGATTCCCTTCTGTGCGCAACCTCTCTCGCATCCCACACGAATCCGACCTGACGACCGTCCGTGTAGTACGCTACATGCCGTGGTGGTTTCCAGGCGCGGGCCTCAAAAAAGAAGGGCGGGAATACGCCGCGGGCGCTGCAGCGATGCTGGACGTTCCCTTTGCGGTGACCGAGTCGTTGGTGGTGCGTTCGCCTCGTATCATCTCTTATGATGCCCGCTGACAATGCCCCTAATGGCAGGTCCAGGGCTCCGCCCCTCCGTCCGTCGCCGCAACCATGATCGCGGAGCAAAACAGCCTGCCCCTCTCCGACCGCGACGTCTTCACCTCCAAAGCCGTCCCCGCGAACATCTATTTCGGAGGCGCAGACAGCGTGAGTCGAGCCGCATACATCCGACGTCCTGCCCTCCCGCTCACTCATCCGCCTCGCCCACGTTAGTTGGTCGCGATCCTGTCCATATTCCTGCTCGCCATGGTGCTCAACCCGGAGGCGCAGAAGAAGGCCCAGGAAGAGCTCGACGCCGTCCTCCTCGGTTCCCGCCTTCCCGAGTTCGAGGACGAAGCGTCGTTGCCGTACGTCGGGGCGTTGGTGAAGGAGGTCTTCCGCTGGCATCCGGGTGCGCCGCTGGGTATGTCTTCCTCCATGCTTCCTTGCAAGGCGCACCGACTGAAACCGCGCTCGCAGGGGTCCCGCGCCGGCTCATGCGAGACGACGTCTACGAGGGCTACTTCATCCCGGAAGGCTCAGTCGTAATGGCAAACATATGGTCCGTCCCTCTCCCTCTCCCACCCACCCTCGCCATCCTCGCCCCGCTAACGCATACACTCACAGGGCCATCCTCCACGACGAGACCGCCTTCCCAGACCCCTATAAACTCGAGCCAGAGCGCTACCTGGGATCTAACGCCGCCGCGACGTTCCCCGACGCCGTGTTCGGGTTCGGACGCCGCGCCTGCCCCGGCCGGTACATGGCCCACGCGTCGCTCTGGATCGCGATCGCGTCCATCCTTGCGACGTTCGAGATATGTCCCGCGGTGGATGAGCAGGGGCGGGAGCTGGAGGCCACGGAGGATTTCGCGTCGGGGATCATTGGGTGAGTGCCGAGTGTGGAGGAGTTGAGGGGTTGGGCTGGGCGTCGGTGCTGACAGGCTTGTGGGCTTCTAGGTATCCCACTGCGCTCAGGTGCATACTTCGGCCCCGGTCAAGTGCGGCTGAGAGCCTGGTGCTGGCGACGAAGTCGGAGGACGCTTTCGACGGCGGCGGCGGCGACACATAAGTTTTAGTCAATGCATGCTTCTCGTGGTTGGCGAATAGCATCAATGCCCCTACTTGCCCAGAGCATGAAGGCCTTCACGGAACCGGCTTCACTGCTTATTTTTCCCCCATGGTCATATGTATATATATATTCATCCGATCCCCGCAAAGGCCGATTGAGCATACAAATGAGAGAAGTCCATATCCAAAACGTGTACGACGAGACCGGAAACGAGCAGCAGATCAGGAAAGCGCGCCCCACATGCCCAGGCCGGCGAACACGCTGCCCAGCCCGACGAGGAAGCCGACGTAGGCCACGACGTGCACGCCCAGGCGCGGGAGGAGCATCGGGGTGTGCAGGAGCGCCAGCGCCAGGTGCGCGGCGTACACGAGCGCGAAGGCGAGCGCGAGCGGCCCGTTGGTGTCCGTGAGCGGCATCGCGGCGCGCGCGGTCTTGCGCGGGTGCGCGAGCGGGGCGCTGAGGTAGGCGGCGGAGAGCACGAGGGTGAACCCGAGCGAGAGCACGATGGACGCGATGCGGAGGAGGCACGCGATGAAGACCGGGATGCGCTGCGCGGTCGTTAGGACGCAGGCCTCGGGGAAGAAAAGGGAGCGGGAAAGCAGACTCACGACGACGGGGACGCCGTACAGCTCCTCGAGCTCCTCGCGCGTTTTGAGCGCCACGAGCTGGTCCAAGTCCCGATCGACCTCGAGCCTGATCTCGGCCTCGCTGGGCATGCGCGCCAGCTGCATCCTCCCGCCGCCGGCGCCGGCGCCGCCAATGCTTCCGCCACTGCCGTCCCTCGAGCCGCGGCTCTTGCTTGTCCGCCTCGGACGCGTCCACAGCGCGACGAGCTCGCGGGCGCGCGCGGGGCTGACGAGGACGTCGCGGTAGAGCGCGAGCTGGTCGTAGCCTTGGGCGACGCCGACGGAGACCTCGGCGAGGGACCATCCGAGCGCGATCCACCATACGCGCGCGAAGGCGGGCGCGCGGAAGGTGGGGGCGCCGCGGGCGAGGTGGTGCTGCACGCCGAGGATGGGCAGGACGGCGATGCGGAGGAGGGTGCGGAGGAGGACGGTGAGGGCGGTGTGGAGGACCTGGGCGGGGGTGGACGGGAGCAGGGCGGTGGCGAGGGTGTAGAGGGGCACGCTGAGGAGGTGGGAGAGGGACCAGAGCGCGGTGGCGGCGAGGAGCTCCGGGATCGGGGTCGGGAGGGCCGGGTGCGAGTCGGGCGCGGGCGTGTGCCAGACGCGCGTCGGGGGGAAGACCAGGACGATCCAGAGCACGAGCGAGCTCAGCGGCACGAGCGCGTACCACAGCGTCAGCCGTCTGTACGATCCTGCGCGCGCACGGTGAGCTCGTCTTCCCTCACTCGAAGACGGGATGCTCACCGACGTAGAGACCGCGGTCTTCGAGGTAGTCCTCCCAGTCTTCTTCGGGGAGACCGTCGGCGAGCGGCACCGCGTCCTCTGGGACGTCCGGGAGCGAGCCCGTTCTTCTTCTTGACGTCTCTGGGCTGGGCACCCGTTCACCGTGGTGGGCAGTGGCGCCGTAGGCCAGTCTTGAGGAGGACGCCTGCGATGTGTCGACGTTGAGGAGGGGGCGGTGGCTCGCATCGAACTCGTCCGATTTGGACAAGCCCGCAGCCTCCGCGACGACTTTGAACGCAGCGGCGGACACTGCCAGTTTTCCGAGACCCATTGGCGTGGGGATCAGGTTAGATGGGAGCGGGAGTGGGAAGGTGCGGGCCTTTTCAAGTGAAGCGACGAGGTGCGGAGGGAAGGGGCAAATGAGGAAACATGGCGACTGGCCGGGCGGATGTTGCTCGAGGAAGACGCGATGTTGCGAAATGCGATCACGCAGTTTTCTCACACGAACGAAGTCTGAAGTTGGCTGGAAGCCTGGAACGTGCACTCGGTGCTGTGGACTTCGCGGCATTGGAGGGTCGATTGCGCGTGATAGAGCGGAGGAGCACACGAGGTACAACATATGACTACGAACACGAGCAAAACGAGGATGAAATTCGATCCCGAGGACGGGCGTCGAACGTAATATGTAATGTGAACAGGTGAGGCGTGGAGCGACGCCGGCGGGACAAGAACAGCACGACGACGATCGCCAGCTCGGAAAGCTCGTGCACGTAGATGAAGTTGACGAGCCTAGGGAGAAGGTGGTCAGCGCGGTGTTCGAAAAACAGAAACGGAGAAGGGAGCGAAAATCAGGAATTCGATGCATATCAACAAGTACCACGGCCATCTCCACATTGTACACCGGGAGACTGTGCGGACGTGGTACATTCGTGTCCGCCCATCGATAAATCTCATCTCTTTGTCGTTCCCAGTCAACCACACCACACCACGACCATACTAAGGCTTACCCCGTCTGCCAACCCGTAACAACACGACCAGCCTTGGATGGGAAAGACTCACCGAGTATCTCCAAGCGCCCGACCGACCCGACACGAGAGACCTAGACAAATCAACGCCATCAGCTACCGTTCCTCGAGCCGACAAAAACAGACGAGGAAGGAATCAGACAAGGCTGAAAATATAAAGGTCATCCACATCGTATGTTCGGAATGTGGTAAAGTATGGTATGTGTTGATCATCACTGTGGTCCGGTAGGAATGGGCGCTCACCTCAAAAAAAGGTGACAAGGCTTTTGAGCGTGGAGCGACGGCGTTGGGGCGCAGAGAGGACGAAGAGCAACGTTACGAAGAGGGAATGGAAAACTTCTCAAGGGTTTTTCTAAGTTGGCGCTCCGCCGGCACACCCCGGGACCAACGCGCCGGCGCCCATCGACCCCGACGCGCGCGAATCTTCGAGCACCTTCTCGACAGACCGCACGCTCTCGAAATCCACGATCCGACTTATAAGCAGTTGTCGCCAGTCCTTACCGAGCAAACCCCACAACGCCACCCACGCGATCCACCATGGAGAGCCTCCTTCGCTGGGGAATTCAAAACTCACAACCGGAGGGCGCGCGCGAGCCGTCGGCGAGTGCCCCGCCGGCCCCGCGCAAGGACCTCGATCCTGCGATTTTGGACCATATACTCGGGAGGCCTGATTCGGAGCTGATGAAGGAGGCCTTGGAGAAAGCCCTGGACGAGACCCTGCCCGAAGACGCGCGGGTATCGGCGCTGGATGACATGGAGATGGTGCGTCCCCCCCCCCCCAGGCCTTCCACGGAGGGGTTCTCTCTGTCCGCGATCCCAAGGCTGAGTTTTTCTCCCCCGAACAGCTGGTCGAGCATATAGACAATGCGAGCGGTGCGTTCGTTTTTTGCTCTGACGGCGCATGCCTAAGCGTGGCGCTCTTCTTTCCCGTGCAGATCTCGAAAAGCTCAAGATGTGGGAGCCGCTTCGCGCTTTGCTCGTCGCGCCCTCGTCGACGGACGGCATCAAGCTCCAAGCCCTGTGGGTCATCGGGACCGCCGTTCAGAACAACCCCGCCGCTCAGAAAGCGGTGCGCACGATCCTGCGCTACAATGCACGTCTGCCCTGACCTTCGCGACGCAGTGCCTCTCCCACGACCCGCTCCCCGCCGTCCTGCCGCTCCTCTCGCCATCCGTCCGCTCCGCCGCCCTGCGCTCCAAGGCCGTTTACGCGCTCTCAGGTCTTCTCAAACACAACGCCTCCGCCGTCGATCAGCTGGAACAGACAGGCGGATGGGATGTCTTGCGGGACGCCCTGCAAGGTGTGTCGCTGTCCCGTCCTACCTTCTCCCCCTTCTCCCCAAACCAGCCAACCCACCAACCCACCTTTTTAGATTCCGACATATCCGTCCGGAGGAAGACGGCCTTCCTCCTCAACACCCTCCTCATCCCCACCGATGACCCCGCACGCGCCGGCCCCGCGACCGGCACAGGCGCGGCCCTCCACGGTTCAGACCCGCACCAAGCGCCGCCCACCGCGCCCGTCCACGCCAACTCGCACGCCTCGATGCTCGCGCACCCGACCTCGACCGCCACCGCGCCCCCGACCCTGCGCGCCCTGCACACGCACGCGCTCGTCCCCGCGCTCGTGCGCGCGCTCGTCGCGCCGCCGCCGCACGGCCCGGACGGGGAGACGGAGGGCGACGAGGACATGGAGGAGAAGGTGGCAAGGGTGCTGCATACGTATGTGAGCGCGCACGAGGGGGCGTTTGGGGAGGAGGACGGGGAGGCTTTGAGGACGTTCTTGGAGGGGGGGGAGGGCGGGGAGGGCGGGAGGCTTGGGTTGGACGAAGAGGAGATCGCGGCGTTGAGGAGGGCGGCAGCGTGAGGGCGAGAGCCTAAGCATCAGGCGTGTTCCATGGAGTGTGAATTAGAAACGTACTTATACTTTACGTCTGCGTCGCGATCCAGTCGCAAGTCGGTTGGTTGGACTTGAGAGACGGAAAGCGAGAGAGAAGGAAAGTAGGCTCGATAGCTGATCATTGTCCGTGCATTTACAAGATAGAAAACGAGAGTCCGCGAACGGCCCCAAGAAGCAGGCCCCTGCCACATACCCTCACCTCACCCTCTCACCTCGGACGTCCGTACAGGTCCTCACTACGTCCTCCCGTCCGCCTCCAGCGCCCATTCCGACGATTCGTGCTGCACCGGCGGGGGCCCGGGGTCGGACGTATACCCCTCCGCATCCTCGTCCCGCCGACTCGGGCGATCGAGGCCCGACCGCAGGTGCGCGACGTCCAGCAGCTCCTCGTTGTCGTCGATCACCTCGTCCTCGAGGAAGGACTCCGCGGTCGGGCCTTCGTCCTGCGAGAGGCGGATCGCGCCCTCGCGTCGCGTCCATGTCTTCAATCTGCACGCATCGAGGTGGCGGGTCAGAGGTGGGTTCGGTTGAGAGGGGAGGGGAGCGGGGAGCGGGGAGACGCACTGGTGAGATATGACGGCGCGGAAGGTGTGCGCTCGTCGCCATAGGACGAAGAGGATGCAGACGGCGGTCGTCGTGAAGAGGAGGATGAACGGGATGTTGCCGAGCGGTTGCGGTTTGGGCGCCGGGCGCGGTTCTGAGCTTTGCAATACGGCGGTAAGAGAGCTCGGACGCGTTCCGTGACGGGAGGAAAACACAAACCCATGGGGGGTGCCATTCTTATTCGTCCGTCGTCGACGCCGTGGTTGGTTGGTGAGCGAGGAAGAAGGCGCGCAGCCGGCGGAAAGCGTCTTTCGATCGGAGACCGGAGATCGCCGAAGATCACGTGTTACGCACCTACGTCCTCGTCGATTTTTTTGCCCTCCCTTTTGCTTTTGTACATCGTCCATCGTCTCCTTGCTTCCCCCTCTGTGCTTTTTGACAGCTCTCTCGTGCTGTGAGGTATCCAAGACGGCTGGCTGTGTAAAGTCGAAGACACCACCTGTTGGGGCCCATGGTCGAATCACTAGGTGGGTCTCCGTTCTCTGTCGTTTTTTCTTCCCTTCCCCCTCCTCGGATGAGACCAATCCAATTCAGTTATCCCTGTCTTAATCGATGTAAATCGGTTTCTGTCGACAAACACTGTTTCTCTGACTTTCATAACCCTTCTCTTCGTCGTGTCTGTGTTGGAGCCGAGTGCTGACGAGCGTGTGTCTCTCCAGGTCTTTTCGTGGTCTGCCCTTGCGCGCATGTTCCTTTCCTCTGGTACTCTCGGTTGTATGTATCTACAATGTACTACATACATACCGTTCGATCTACTCGAGTCTTTATTGCGAGCTCTTGCCGGTACACATCGGAAGGAAGAACGGTTGAGATTATGTGCTGAAGCGCTGAAGATTGAAGCAAACGCAATGTAAGAATCAGAACAACGGCGCCTGAGCTACATCCAGTGTGCTACGCACTGTCTCTTGACAGTCTCCGCGATAGTTTCTCGAGGGCTTTCGCCGTATTCCTAGATTCAGAACGGTACCCAGCGCGGAACACGTCGCCAGCGCGCCAACACCGGAGCGGGAGGGCGCACCTTGACTATCACCACAACCTTCGTCTGCTACCTCCCATGCATCAATACAAGGTTTCGCCTTTTAAACCTTCGCTAAGACGTCTTCACTAGTACGTAGGATCCTCATGCTCGTACATGCTGGGTTTGGAGATAACGACAGTGCTGCAGATACTGCTCGGCCAGCCGTCGTAGCGAGCCTGAGGATGGCCGGAACCCCCTGCAAACCAAAGTGCGCTTGTCCTTTTCATACCCAAAAACATTTGACTAACACACCGCTCAGAACGACCTCCCAAGCTGCCGTACCGCACCTCGAACATCGTCGGAGGGAACTCCTACCCGTCCGACGCACGTCGCTGTCAGGTTCTGCGCCCGGGATTTCGAAGCGTGGCCGGGGATGATCTCTACGATGGTGTCGGCGAGGACGTTGGCGCTCACCGTGGACTTTGGACCGATATTGTCCAAGATGAGGCGAACGACTGGTGAGCTTCCTCGGTCTCCCGCCGAACCATCGTGCTCATCGAGCCTCGTGTCCCCAAAGAACATCCTCCCCCCCTCTCTCGGCGCGCTCTCCATCACCCACATTAATATTCGCCTGGAGCACATCGTCAGCATCTACGAAAAACTCGACATCGACGGCTCGATCATGGAGCAGTTGCTTGCCGAGGTCGACATGGAGGGATTGGCGCGGCGGCTGGCGGACGCTGCCCCATCCCTTACACACGTCTTCCTATATATCGAAGGTAGGCCTCCGACGGCCTGGAAGGTCATTGAAAAGGATGCCGACGGGCTGAAGGCTGTGGTAGAGGCGCTATCCAGGGAAGAGGAGGCCACAGTGCGAGAGACCGAAGGCTTGCATGCCATAGATTTCAAGGAGGCTATTCGTGGTACGTCGCCTTCTTTCGGACGGGGTCCAAGCCGCGTGCTGAGTTTGTGCGTAGACGAGAGACGAGCAAGGGGTTATTGGTGAGAGTCTGAACCTGGTCTCCAGGCCAGGGGCGGCTGGCGCAGAGGGCTTGCGGACGGCATTCGCTTGCGTGTTTCTTCTTATCTTGAAACTGGGACGTCGAAATCGAGATGGATGAGCGAATCACAGGCATGAAGAACTTGGACGGTTGTTCTAGAGCTTGTGCAGATGGGTCAATATAGTATAGCTATAGATTACGTCGCATTCACCGCTATACGGTCAAGCTACAGTTACATAGATCTATCCATTCATCTCCAATAAAAACAACGTCTTCGCATCCTGCGACTCCCTACCGCCTGGACTACCTTCAACTATCACGCGTCGGGCGGGGGGATTGCAAGCTTCGTCACGAGCAGGTTATCCTTGATGATGACGTCCTGCTTCTTCAGGATTTCATCAAAGCCCCACGTCGCCGAGACGAACCTGCACCCGAACGTTCAGCACAAATCACGCCTGCACCAGAGGGGAGGGAACGCCGACCTTCCGCTGAGCCACTCCGCCTTGCGAGCTGTGAGCCACAGGAACGTCGCGGCGGGAAGCTCCAGGGTATCCTGGGCAGGAAACACGGCCCCCGATTCGTTGGCGAGCTGGGTGGCGAGCACGCCAGGGTGGACGGCGTAGGCCTTGATAGAGGGGTACTCTGCGCGCCAACGCATCAGCACACTGTTACGCAGGCAGAATCGAGAAGCGAACGCACCGACAGCGACGAGCTCCGCGATCCTGTCCACGGTGTGCTTGGAGATGTGGTAGTCGGACATGTTGGGCATCCGGACGTGGGCGGCAGCGGACGACACAACGACGATCTGGCCTGTAGTCTTCAGCAGCTCCGGGATGGCGGCACTGAGTCCTCCTGGGTGAGCTCCCCCGCGATCCCGCCACCAAGCATGTCAAGGTGGACTTACTGAACGAAGTTGAACACGCCGCGGACGTTGACCTCCTGAGTGAACCACCAAGCGAGCGGGTCCTTGTCGGCGAGAACTGTTGGCCATGACGTGAGGAAGGGGACAAAAAAACGGAAGGAGAGGTACACACGGTCTTTCATCGGGGTGGCCGTCGCCGCGTTGCAGATGAGCACGTCCAGCTTGCCGAACGCATCGAGGGCCAGCTTCACGACGGCTGCCGCAGCCTTGGGGTCGGCGACGTCCGCGGGGGCGACGAGAACCTTTGCGCCTGGGGCCTCCTTCAGAATAGCGGCTTTGCTTTCGTCCAAGGTGGCTGGCTTGCGCCCGACGAGGACGACCGCGGCACCGGCGCGCGCGTAGAAGAGCGCGCTGGTGAGGCCTATACCGCGCGACGCGCCCGTGATGAGAACGACTTGGCCTTTGTAGGCCTGCGTAGACCAGAACTGCTTGGGGTCGATGAGCGGGTAGATGCTGTGCGCGATACGTTTAGTAAGGGAACACGGGCAAGGGAAGGCAGATAGTACTCGTGGTGGGAGCCGAACGGCTCGATTTCATCCATACCGATAATGGAGTCCATTGTTGTTGTTGTTGTTGTGGATATGTGTCGATGGTATGAAATGAGAGTGGCGACCTGGAAAGGAGAAAAAAGTGGCCGTTTGTCGCCATTTGTCGTCCTGATTTTATATTTGTGAGCGTATACGCAATCAACAGAAAAAGTATGACCAACCCAGTGCGAGAACACCGATGCTCAAGCTCAAGCACACCGCCATCGTCTTGGGGTAGCCTGGACCAACGGTCACTTCCGAAACATCTTGTTTTATTCGAGACGTGGTCGCGGAGATGGATCCTATCGATAATCCTTCGGTTCCTGCGGTTTTCCGGGTCGTTTGACGGTCGCGATACCCGCCCTCGTTTACAAACCGCACGGCTGAATCAGCTTCCAATGTCCGGCATATGTGTGCAAGGTAAGCCCGGCTTCTTCCTCCCTTGTCGAAGACTTGAATATCTAAAAGTCATCCAGTGGCAGCGCTGCCGCACGAAGACGCATAACGCGTAATAGTGGATGATTATAAGCTGACAAAATCAACCGTTCCAGGATCGGGATAGCGCACCCAGTTCTCTTCGGAATTTTGTGGGAACTGTCGAAGGTCCTCAGTATTCCCAAGCTCCTATCCCGCATATTTCTCCCCTCAGGGCCCTCAGGCCTCAGGCATGTAGGATCTTCCTTGACGCGTGCGGGTCGCCGTCAAGGGGGTTTGGGCCCGTTTGAGCCAGTTACCGGAGAGCGGGCAGTAAGTCTTCCGGATTCACCGGGATCGTCGAGGGGTCGTTCGAATAACAGATGTCTGTGTGGACAGGGCTTACTGAGGGCGGAGTCTGGTCCGTAGAGAGTTGGAGGTGGTGGAGGGTGGTGGTAGAAGACAAAAACGCCCACGTGAGCGCGAAGTTCATCGCGCGTTCACTGGTGCACAGCCTCTGATTTCCCTTCGTTCTCCGGCCAGCACATCGGAGGCTATAGGAAAACAGTTGCACATCTTCTTGAAAAACGGTGTGTAACTCCCGATAAATGCTACGCCATTTACTGATGTGCTTATAGGCCTGTTGCGATTATCGCATCCACGAAGCGTTTCATTCATCTTTTCAACTCGACATCTCTAGAGTGATGGACCCAGACATACAGTGCGTACCCAGTCTTTCCTCTTTTGTTTTCAGGATATTTATGCTGTTCCGCGCGCGCGTGCGTTCATAGATCGCTACTCGTGCCAGCTCCCGGACCATCATCAACATATCCAACTGCTCCGAAGTCTTTAGGTGTTCCAGACTATTATGCATAAGCCTTCCTCAAGTTGAACTTGGACGTCTTGCTCAACATAGCATTCTACCTCGAAACCTCAACTCTTCTCTCTCTCCTCCGTACCTGCCGCCTCCTCTACCAAACAGGAACACCGCTGCTCATACGGCGTCCTGTCCACTTTTTCTCCAATAACGATCTGTCTTCTTTCTCCTCCTTCATGTCAAAGCAAAGCTCTGCACGACATGCCCACCTCTCGGAGCTTCACATACGCATTCCAGGCGATTGTGGAGATCAGGATGTCAATGAAATCCAGGCGGAGGTACAGGCTCTAGTTCAGGAGGACGCTTCGAGGATCCCTTCACCTCCACAAACTCCTTGTATCTAGGTCCTCGATTACGCCATGGCTAGGCCCCATACTGGACGATGAACTCACTTCCGTGAAGACCCTCATCATACACACCACCTGCCACCACGACCTCGAAAGTTTGCCTACGCTGCCGCGATCACAAGTCACCAATATAAGCTTTAGGTATCACGCTCCAACCATCGAATCCGAAAGCTTTCCACGGTTCAAAGCCTGTCTTGAAACTCACAAGGATACCGTTCAATACCTACACGTCGCGGCCGACATTGACACCTTTCCGAGTAAAGACGTTGTCTTCCCTTGCCTTCGTTACCTCAACCTTGGGATCTTACACGCCAGGGTCCCTCTTGAAGTCCTCACAAAGTCATGCCCCAACATCACCCACCTTACTATCCGAATGACCCCCCATGATCTCAATGCGCGGCTGGAAGAGAACCTTCGCATACAAGACGACCCGTCTTGTCGGTGGACGCAGCTGGGGAAATCAACGAGTGACATTGCGACGCTTGCCGGTATGGGGCTCGTTTCGCAGGTCAACCATGTCGTCGTGATGGGTGTGCTTACTCGCAAGAAGCATTTCACGTGGCTCTACTATGTCATCAAAGACAACTGTCCCAAAAGCCTGTCGATCAGTCTGTCGTCAGACCCAGGGTGATATTTCCTTGGAGCCGGAGGTTTTGGGAAGCTTTCCCCATCTCAAATCGCTCGCTGTCACCGTCAATGTAGGCCAGCCGTACGGGACCTTACTGCAATTTCGCATTGTAAGCGCACGTTTCGCTCTCTTCTCCAGAAGTAAACTCAGAACGTTGTGCGCGCTCAGTCAAGCCTCCTTCGACTTCTTCGCAAGCTTGCCATCATGTACTTCGAACTTCGTTTGGAGGCCTTCAAAGATCTTGGCGGATAGTTGGGCGGAGGAACTTCTTCGCCCCATTCGCGATCTGAATGTCTTGGAACTTGCGGAGAAGTTTCTACGGAACACCCCATCATTGACGTATGTATTTTTTCACCTTCAAGGTCATATCATAATGGTCAAATATTCTTATTTATTTGTATCTAATTTATATTTTTTGCCCTGAGCCAGAGGTATGATATGGGCTAAGGCTATGATGGCTATAAGTTATTCTTGTCTGGACATCATGTAGAAGATGAAGTCTGCCATTGTTGGCAGTGATGGGATGCCGTTGCTTGCTGACGGGATGCTGCCGCCACCGGCGAGAAGTCGTGAGAAACAGCGGCACTTTGGTGGCAGCCTTTCCAAGAATGGAAATGAGCCACTAGCAAACCCCGGAGTGTTCTCGCCGTTACCAGAGGTATTGACTTCAATTTGGGTATGTGTTACCTGTCTCTTAAAGGCATCTTGAAGCTCACTGGTCAAGTAGATAAGCCTACTTCTGGCATACTCAGAATATAAATAAATATTGAGTCCATAGCATATTGTACTCGTACTATATCATCCAGTCTCGTCTACGCCTATAGCGGCCTTGCTATGAACTAGCTGGTTGGGTGGGAACTGGCGTGAGCCAGATCGTACGCAGTGCGAAGGCGAGCCGCTCGGGAGGGAGGGTCGTCTGCACCACGGTTCGCCCGTAGCAAGGAGCCGTTGCGAAGCGGCGGACATGTGACGTGCATCTAAATTTTGTACGGAGTAGTGCGGTGCTATGATAGTACATAAATTTAGACAGTGGCGGGCGGGCGGGTAAAAACAACTGTAAAGTACGCGGGAAATTAAGGGAGGGACGAGCGTAGGCGTGCGGGATGGTGGTGGAGAGAAGGAGAAAAACTTCGCGGGAACAAACAACGAACAACAAGACTCAAAACGAGCGCGTCGGCCGCTTCCGGCTGCGCTCGATTGGACGCTCGCTCCGGCCTCGTGCCTCGGCCGGACCTACGCAAATACTGTACCCAATTACATTATGGTGGTTCAAAATACACAGCAGCCGTAATATATCGATATTTTTCCGCATTAATATGATTATATTTAAGTATACTCTATAGTTTGTGCAACACTACAAGCAAGCGCCAGAGATTCAAAGACTCCATGTCCAGTGGCTCCGAGTGGGGTGTCCCAAGATTTCATAGCCTTGAGTGGGGTAGAAAGCCACCAACCGAGTTTTGAATTATGTTTGAGCCACGGGTGTCTGGCAACCCCTGCTAGTGCAGGCTGCCTGTGAGTCCCGCGGCTAGTAGCTCATTTCCTCCTCATGTTCACTCAATCCAATGGGCTTCTAATACATATATATGTGTTTATACGTACGCATAATCTGTCGGTGGCGGGAACCACTGGCCCAAAGCGCAATTCGACTTCGCAGATTTTTCTCGCCGTCGGACCGGCAGTTCCGTCTTGCATACCAGAAGTGATGTCATTGAACCACCAATTATCACCCTCACAGCGCCGCCTTACGTGGACTAACAGCCACTTGCCAGCGGGCTGATCACCACTAACGAGTTGAGATAAGCCGTCCGAAGCCGTCAGCTGTCGTCAGATTTCCGTAAGGTGCTGATCAGCTAAATCCGGTTTTTCCGACAGACAAGAAACGTGCTGGCGGGCTAGCAAACGTGACGGCGACGGAAAAGGTGTCGTTGTGACACAAGTACCCCCTAGATCAGGCAGGAAGGTCAAAACCAGAGCCCGATTACATGCCATCCCTGCTTCGGACAACTACCATTGGCCTTGGTGCGTCCCCGTTTTTCTGAGGTTATATTATTGTGGAGGCTCATTACGAATATAGATTCAGCCTGATGACGATAAAGTGATTTTCCGAACCGTCAAGCTTCAAGTGTTGATACCATATACAATGTACCTCCAATCTTTGTTCTTGTGACTGGAAGCTACTGGACCATCATGCACCAATACGTGATGGCCTTGTGTAAACCTACATTTCCTATATCTTCTGCGAATGAACTATGTTGTGAGATCTCTCGAGCTCCAGCTGCACACCGAGTCCGACTTCCCACTGTCCCAGTTTCCTCTGTGTCACATGATCGTGTTTCGCGAATATTCAATATTGATTTTCCGCGATCAAACGTGTTACGCTGGTCCTTGACTTGGCTCGTAACTTTCCAGTCGCCTCTTCGGACTTCCCACCCAGCACTGCGAGGGGTCCAATTCGAAAGCTGGGAGGTGGGCACAATCCCGTCCGGTGGATATAGCAGGACACTGTGCGCTAACATTGTCGTTCAGCCCTAAATATCGTCGTTGACTTTCAGAGTAATAACGATGCAACGCCCAATAAAGTACGTCGCTCGGGCTCCGATGGCTCCAACACTCGGTCGGCCTCCCCATTTTCTAACTGTACGTATGGTCTCTCGTCATAGATCGCTACCTCAGCGGACGACGCTCGGAACGACGGCGCCTCGCAGGACCATAAAGGACTCAAGCTGAAAACGGTCAAGGGCTCCTCAAGTTGAACGTGGATATAATCATGGCGATGGCGACTTACCTGGACGTACCAACCCTCATATCTCTTCTTCGAACCTGCCGTCTTTTCAATGACCTGGGAACCATCCTCATCGTCCAGCGCCCGGCTTACATATCCTCCACTCGCTCTCTATCTTCCTTCTGCAATTTCATGCTGAGGCAACCAGCTGCAAGACGCGATTTTTTTTCGGACCTTCGGATTGCTATTCCTACCCATTACGCTCAAAACCTCCTGGGGACGGAGGCACAAGCGTCGTTCCACGAGGTGCTTCAGGCAACTCTCCCACATCCAGACGTTACACATATCCGACTTTTTAACCGATTGGATGCGCTCAACACTCGATGAGCAGCTCACCTCCGTGAGATGCCTCAATAGCTTCTACCGTCCCGGCTACGACATGCCCACCCTGCCACGGTCGCGACTTATTGCTCTAAACATCACATTCGAGGTTCACTGTGCCTCGGAGCTCGATTGCCATCGCTTCTGGTTGTGTCTTGGGGGACACAAAGACTCCATCGAGGATCTGAACCTTACAGGATCTTTTGGTGTATTCCCCGGAAGCGGGATAGTTCTTCCCCGCCTTCGTAGCCTATCCATCGGGGTGGTACTGAACAGGGTTCCAGTCGAGGTCCTCACCAAGTCCTGCCCAAACCTTTCGCATCTTTCAGTCAATGCGGTACCAGCTGAGGTCAATACTCACCTCGAGGTAAACCTTCGCGTGCAAGACGACCCTTCATGTCGGTGGGCTCGTCTGCAGACTTTGACAGGAGATCTTCCGACACTATGCAGCATGGGGCTTCTCTCGGAGGTCGACCACCTTGTGGTCATGGGCAGTGCTCAACACGAAGAAACTCTTCACTTGGCTCTACTTCGTCCGTCAAAGGACAATAACCCCAAAAGTCTTTCGATCATCCTGTCGTCGGACCCTTGCGACAGTCGCCCTAGAACCGGAAGTGTTGGGCCAAGTTTTCGCACCTCAGTGCCCTCGGTGTTACCGTAAATTTTGGTCCTTTCACTCACTGGAAGAAAGAGACCTTATTCGGGGAAGCTATCAAGCTTCGTGTAGTAAGATCACTCTCCTACTTCGTTGTTACATCCGCGGTGAGACTGACACGATGTGTTTCCCAGGCTGGGTTAATCCGAATCCTTCGTGCGCTGACGATCACGTATCTCGAAGTCCGACTGGAAGTCTTCGAAGAACCAGAGGATGATAGAAGGGAATCTCTACTACCGACCATAGGGCCTCGACTAACGGCAAAGGGGATTGTTTGGGGGATTCACGATGGGCGCAAGGACAATCCTTTGCAATTCAAACGACCCGAGAACACCGCCATCCGGGACCTCAACGCTTCCCTACTGGCCCAGTGGTTCCTGCGAGAAACGCCGACTCTGAATTACGTCTTTCTGCACCAGCAAGGACACGAAACATGCTGGCGCTGTGTCAGTCGCGACGAGCGGCGGAACGTCGTTGTCGAGCAGCTGAATCTCGCCAACGGAGAAGAGATCAAAGCGAAGGCGCGTCTCCACACCATTTCGGCCTCAGAAAACCATCATTGGTGTAGGTCTCGACTTCTTCGCATTCTAACCACTTGCTCATCGTTGAATGCCTACATACAGCAAGGAATAACGAATCCTAACCGTGCTTCTCCACCCCTTTTCAATATCTAACCTACCTTTGAAGAGTCTATGCATCAACGATACCCATACCCTATGTTTCTGTGTACTTTGTAGATGTTATGCGAAAATGCTATCCAAGTACCGAGCGTCGTTCTATTCGCATTTGTTGCAACGGCTCTACTTACCTCGCTACTCCCTGCTTGTCCCTGTTCTCCCAGTTTACCTTCAGCCGCCGTGCCATCCGGATCCCAACATGGCCATGTACCTCCTATTCCGTCAAAGTCACTCATAACTAGAATGGCCGTCAACCTCCAACGTTCAATATCCAATGCGTGCCCGACGTAAGGTGTGTTCTATTCCTTGTCGAGCGTAGTCTGTCTTTGAAACTTGTATCACGAATCAAGATATACGACAGCTAAAGTAGGCGCATGCAGTCCTTCATCCGAGGCTCCCCAAAACAGGGCATCCGCATCGGATACTACTCTAAGGCACGTAGCCAAACCATCCCAAAAATTGAACGAAATGACCAAAGGTTTCGCCTAGAACGAAGCGAGCTAGATACAGTAGACGAAAGGGGAATCAAAAATATCGATACAAATAAACAAAGGAGGGAAAGGGCTACCGTGAACGTTCCGATTCCCGTGTGTTGGACGAGCTGGTCCCCGTTGCGCCCGTCGACGCGGAATAGTACAGGCTGGAAGGCGACGGACGGCGCTCTCCCACCTCCGTCAGGAACCCTTCGCGCGCGTCCCACTCCCTATACCCAGAGTCCCCGCCAGGCGCGTAATTCTGCAGCGCATCAGGACAGTTGCGTTCCCAACTGGGAACCCCCGCGCGGGAGCTCGCTCAGCTCTGACACAGGGCCAAGGACATCTATTGCGGCCATCGATAGGCTGCTGCCGTTGCTGTACCCGTTGGACGGTATCGCGTCGTTCGTCGAGCCAGATGCCGAGCGCGACGAGCCCTGTCCCGTTCGTCCCGCTCGTCTGTGCCGTGTGGAATGAGGACGCCGTCGATCCCTGAGCCGCGCCCAGAAGCGCGTACCGGATTGGGCAGCTCTCCAAGCTCCGACGCCATGCGAGGGGCGTAGCTCAGGCTGTTGGCACGGCTGGGCGGCTGGCTTGGGCTCGAGGCCACGGAGAGGGTAGTCGCACGTGTGGGTGGACGGGATTGCGACACAGACGAGGTGGCCGCAGGTGAGTGTGGCTGGCGATACGCGCTGGCGGCTTCGCGAGAACCCACCGACTCGATGGTCGGCATCCGACGTACGACGCGTCCGAGCACCGCGATGGATTCCTCCGACTGAACCTCCCGCCCGAACTCGTCCACGGACATGTACTGGCGTGTGCGTGTCTAGGACGTGGTGAATGGGCGGCGTAGCGGGCGATGGCGGATCCTCCTCCGTCGGAGAAGGCCTCCTGGCCTCCTCAAAGTCGTGTGAGACCTGGTGAAGCAGGTTCCGGAAGCGCTCCGCGAAGCCTTGCAGGTCGGCGTCCGTCAGCGTGCCGTGGCCCTCCTCCGTGTTCAAGCCATGGGTCCGTGGTCGGTGCAGTGACTTGGTCCGGCTCGCTGCTCTCCGCACCCAACAGCTCGTCATCCGAAGAGGCGCCCGCGAGCGTGTTCACCGTGCTCCCCTGGCTGTGCGATTGGGAATGGTGCAGCCAGTCGGGGATGACTGCTGAGCGCTCTCGCGCCACAGGTGGGGCCAACGGGACGGCGGGATGGGGCGCGGCATACGTGGAAGGTCGCTCCACGTCCCTGTGCAAGGGGGCGTGCGGTGCCCGTTGGAGAGCAAAGGTGGCCGTTTCTTCTTGTCGGGTCCTCGCGTCTTCTTCCGCCGCACTTCTCCTTTCCGTCTTGCCTTCTGAGTCGCCCGCAGCAGTCCGTGGGGAACTTCGTCGAGTGGTATCGTACGCGTGTGACGCGACGTAGGTATACGACCTGGCTTGGCGTTCAGAAAGAAGACCAGCGGTTCGACAGAACGCACTCACCAGCACAGCGCAAGTCAGCACAAGTCGCGCGAGGGCCGCGATGAGCCACACGCCCCAAGCCGGGCCGCCCGTCACGCACTGCCCACCCACACCGATCCATGCCACGTCCAGGTCCCAATGACAGCGGCCGGCGAGGCTCAGGGGTACGATCGGCGAGTGTCTCCACGCGATGACGAGGGCAAGGTTGACGACGGTGGGGATAAAAAGCAGTATGGAAATCGAAAGCTGAAGGATGGATCGCAAGGAGCGTCGCAATCGAGCGGTGCGTTCCGGGTGATGAAACAAAAAGTGGGCAGGGACGAATCGACGGGAGGCGGAGAGACAGGTGAGCGAGAAGCAGACGAGTGCGGCCGTGCCGAGGGAAAGGGCGACCGCGCGTCGTTTATCGGCGGTGTACAGCGCGTAGGCCACGAAATAGCGTACTGCCGTATACACCGACCACACGGCTGCAACATGGCGTCAGCGGGGAGAACATACGAACGACATTTGCGTTGGACGCGCACCTATGACCAGCAGCGACGTCCCCTTGACCGTCCTTAGCCGCCGCAAACGCCTCCTCACGGACCGCTCCCAGTACCCCCGTTTTTCGGCAGCCGTGATGGGATCCCCTGTTAGGCGCAGGTCCGAGTGCCAGCGCGGGCTTCGTCCATCTGGGTGCAGCGGCTGTCGCGAAAGCATGTCATGATACGCGTCCGAGTCGACTGTAGGAAGGAGAGGGTCGGTGGGCTGTGAGAATCGGGAAGTTGTGACGGTTGTGGTCGATAGAGAAGAGAGCTGGCGTGAATGCTGGTGCGAATGGGAATCCGTACTCGGGGGTGGGGAGAAGGAGGGCTCGGGTGCGAAAATCGAGTAGTGGAGGTCGAGCGCTGACATGTCTCACTTGCTGGACATCAACGGCGGGTCAATTGATGGATGATATTCGGCTGCCACTCTCGCACATGTCGCCCGTGCAGAGGGTCGTAGGCGGGAGGACTACGGAACAGGGATGGTCGGAGGAGGACGCGAGGGGAGAGACTCAGGAGAGACGCGTCTAAATGGCATTTGGCAATTGTAATAAATTGTAATAACCGGCGTTAATCGCCGTTAGTCTCGTTTACGTATGGAGTAAAATGGTTCCGCAGCCTGAGACCTGAACCAAGAAACACTATCTTAAGTGAAGGCGGTGACACAGCGGAGTTGCAGCGGAGGACGGAATGTTGAAGTCCACCGTAGGCCCGTCTTGGAAATTTGTTATCAAACGTATGGGCAACTCGTGGAGGTTTTGTTTGCTCAAAGAGGCTGCATATTCATCCGAAAGATCACTGCTGTGTGAGGTGGGGTGGCTGAGGGGGGCTGAGCTTGCATATTAGCATCATACAGTCCCGCGTCTGGGTGAGACACCTACCACAGTGACAAAGGCAATCGTGGACAGGAATGATGGATGAGAAAAGCTGTGTAAACAAAAACAGTTGTATGCGAACACGAGAGATCGATGTACCCGTGGCGAATAGCTGGACAGGATAAAGCAGAAGTCTTGCTGAGGATGAATTCGACTCTGCGATTGTACGATCGCAAGACCAGTAGAATCGTGCCCCGGAGGGACGGGGAGCCGGGGGATTGGATCAGTCAGATGCGTTGAATTACCGCGTCCCTTCCTGTGCGATTGATGTAACGTCGAACGTCGTGGATCGTTCAGCTGTCAGATGATGTCCAGATGCCTCCTAAGTATGCGAAGGAGGGAATTCAACCACTAAAAGAAGTAGGACTCTATGGAAGCGTGCGACCTAGATCTTGCGCGCGTAGATCTTATAGACCTTGAAGATATGACCTAGAAGAGAGTCGTTGTATCGGTAAACTTGTATATGAGAGATACTGTTAAATAAGAGTCAATAGGAGTTCGTTGCCGAGTGTTAAGTATTTGATTGTCATGGATGTTGGCAGATGTCGGTTTGTCATTTATCATGCAATCGGCTCCTGCGCGAGTGACTGCTCTAGATGTCAGTAGTGATGCGCCATATGATGAGTCACCTGTCGAACGGGGAAGGGCGCATAGGAAAAATTCCAGCGACGAAGAAGCGAACAGTCCTGCGCCATAGTGTTGTGGAACTGCAGTTTGATGAACTAACCACGAACTAAACCTATTCACATCCCGGGATTTGCTGGATTTGTCGAAACACACATTCGATGCTACATTGGGGTCGTAAGAGCAAGGATGATATTCAATCACTACCGCGGGTACATGAGTTGCGAGTCGCTAGCGTGAAGTCCGGGTTGGACGAGTAGCAACTTGACATCAGGTCCACAGACGCTCCAAGAGCGGCCGGGTCCAGGGGACGTCAGTTTATTGGCTTCCCAGAGTAATGCGGAGGCAACATGTCGAAGAACCTTGAGAAGGAGCCCCGAAAGTCATGGAGCTGGGAGAGATCCACTGCTAGAAGAACAGGTGAGAGGTCTGCTTAACATGCTCAAAGGCGTAAGATGCACGAACGTCATGCCACAGAAGTCATTTCGTTCGACTACTCCTCCACCACGGCCACCTTTTTCTTTTTCTTCCGCTTCTTTTCCTCCACATTTGTGTTCTCGGCGGCGTTGTCACGGTTCCGCTTCGCTCGCGCGCCTTCCAGAACATCCTTGGATATTTGTGTAGGGTCGTCGACGCCCGCCGGTTTCAGAAACGAGTCCTTCCTAGGTGGTGGCGACGACGACAGGACTGGAGAGCGGGAAAAGGGGATAGGTACAGGTCGGAGGTCCGTACCAACGATCACGTCTTCTCGGATGGCTTGCATGGCGGTCTTACCATTTGCACCAGTGCGCGCCTTGGAGCGTCTGGTATCGGGTGCGGCGGCGCGGACATCTTTCTTCGGTTGCGGTGCATACTGGGTTCCGGATCCAGAGATGGATGTGAGGCGTTTGAGGGAGGTAGCTGCGGCGGATGGAGGGGTTTGAGTATCTTCCGGCTTGAGGCTCTACGGTCAATCAGGAGGTGGGATTGCCAAGGATGCAAAACGAGCGCACCTCATCGACGACAGTCTCCTCCCCCTTCTTATTCCATGTGCGTCTCCCTCGAAGTTTGGGAACAGATGTCGAAGCATCGGCGGACGAAAAAAGGAAGGGGAGATACGATGTTTCTTGCGCGACGCCAGACCGACTGTCCGAATGTCAGCCGTTGGATCATGTAGACTCTAGAGTGCGAGGTCCACTCACGATGCAGATGCCTGCGAAGATATCCCCCAAGCTTTCCTTACCTCGGTAGAGACCTCCCATCGCGACTCATCCTGAGAGACTAGAGAGGGACCGGCTTCGGTCGAGGCGACCGCAGCTTCTCCTTTATCCTGTACCCGCTGGGCATTCTGCATAAAGCGTAGGTTGAGGGTTCCAGTGCTGATCATTTTGGAAGTCGTGGCGATACACAGGAGAGGTTTATGGAGAAGCGACTGGCCGTCGTTATAAGGGTTACTATGTAGTTAGAACTTGTCGCAGTTGTCTTGGAGAGAGCATCGGCCCATTGATATCGAGGAGGCTTGCAATGCAAACGTAGCTGCCGTGGCCCAATGGTAGGGCATCGTTTTCCTAATGCCTGAGATTAGGACACTAGTAAGCGGGAGTTGCGGGTTCGAGTCCCGTCGGCAGTAAGCTACTTTTTTCTCATTTGAAGACCATCGTATTTTTCTAGATTCATTCCGCCATTAATTCTAAATTTCTAATTTCTCATTGCTCAATGCTCATTGTCTTAAACTCAAACTCTCTCACAAAGAGTCACTAGTCACTGGGCAACATTCAGAAGTTCCAAGCTAGAGGTCAGAAGTTAGATTCTTTTTTGGACCGGCGAGCCTAGCCACTGGTGCCCACTCGTGACCGGCGACGACTCACGCGCACGCGTCACGAATCGACGTCGACGACGCTCTGAATCCAGACGGGTCTGGCGGGGCGGCCTAGTGGCATCACTTAGACTGGTATCAGAAATTGTGTACAACGGTAGACCCATAGGTCTATCTATTATAAACCATCTATTATATCCATACTAATGTGCTACATGATGACATAGGTTTCATAACGGTGGCATAAGTGCTACAGAGGAAATGATGGATCGAGGAGAGGTAGTAATATGAGGTCGGGAACGTCACGAGCACAGCTTCGCGTGGGGGGGACCTGACCTGGGGGGTATGTGGTACAACATGTCGTGAATCGGCTACTTCGAGCGACGGCTCTTGGGTTTAGGAAGATACTCGTCCTCCTCTTTTTTATCGACTGGATCGACTTTGGTGGCAGACTTGCCGCGTTGACGCGTATACGGAGCGGCCTGGAACTTCGGTTTCCTGCCGCGGCGCGGGGTCTTCACTCGACATGGACTGGCCTTGGGAGCAGCTCGAGACGCAGGATAGGGTTTAGCATTGGCCTCCATCCGCGACGACGGATCCATGGCCCTCAGCTCATCACCGGTCATCGTAGTCCTGTCCCCGCAAAACTTCCAGCCTCTCGGCTTCCATTTGAGCAAGGCAAGCATCGGTGACAGCCGCCCTTCTGGCCCTTATCCGACGGCGCTCTTGAGCCTGCAACTCCAACAAGGCTACGAGATTGTGAGCGAATGTGAAGGGGAATCGGTGGAGAAGGGTTCTCACCTTTTTCCTCTGCAGTTGGCTTTGGTTTATCGAGAACCGGTGCGGATCCCCATTGCATGGGGAATGATGTGAGATTGTTGGACATATTATAGTGGGGTACGAAGAAGGCAGAGAAAGGATGGTGGACAGAAACTTGGAGGCGGAGCTGTGAAGACGTCGTCGCATTTATAGCCAGTGAGGCGGATGGGGAGCCATTGTGTCTGTCCCTATCCTTTGACGGGCTATTGCATGCCCAGAATAGTAATCAGTCAATGGCACCAAATACTTCACCAAAGGGACGAACAATGGCCCGAAACGACCCTCCAGCACGCGCGTGGCATGGGCCGTGCTCACGCACTTGATCCGTCCGAAAAGTGGTACTCCACGAGGCCCTCCCTTTCCTAAAGTACCACGGTGAATCTATACAAAACGCGAAGTAGAAATGTATGATATTAAACGCACAAGGTCTTCGCACCGACGAGGATACAGCCGAACAGCGGATGCCACTTTGCCAGGACCAATGGCACCACAGCGGATCCTGATACTTAGCAACACATCGAAATCGGCACAAAGCAAGAGAAGTTTGCGTAATTGTAGGAGGCACGGCACGCTGTCATTGTGTCCATGGGCCCCCGGATAGAATCTGACACCGTGGCGATGATCAGTGTATATGTCAGTAGACACCGCCGACGTCTTCAGATAAGACGGCTCTCGTTTCCCCGAGAGCACTTGCCCTGCTTTGCCTGAAGAATGACGAGGTCAATTGCGACCCGGATGGAAAAAACTGAGTTCAACTTTAGTAACTTGAACGCGCGTCTGCACGTGATTTAGACGCCATGACGACCGAAGCAGACTGCAAACTGCAGACTCCGTTTCAAGACCTGAGGCCTGAGGCCTGAAGCTGAAGCTTCAAGAATTCGATTCGTAAGATACACGAGCGTTCGGCCCTGACAATGAAGCTGTACCGATAAGCCTGTCAACGTGAAGTAAGCCAGGAAATCCCCCATCATGCCTTGGGCATTGCCGTCGTCCCTTTCCCGTCCCAGTCGACAAGAACGATGTCCCTCAATTGTTAGATCCACTCCAGCGCGCACCTATAGCCCCTAATATAGATCTTCTCCAGTGGTGTTCCTGTTGCTTGTTTTTGCCCGTACCAACGTTAAAATCGACAGTTCGAATCGTTCCTCGAGGCCGGAAGGCCTACGGAGGAGATTCTCCCCATACTTGTTGGTGGCGATGAGGACCTGAGGTCACTGACAGTGAGGTACCGCGTAATGGTGCGTCGTCGATGGGGGCCCAGGCGACGATTGTGCGACGATGTCTACCAGGGCAGACGATCTCACAGCTACGCATAGATTAACCACGTTTTTGAGGGAAATGGGCAAAGCTTCTCACTTAGAGCGGGGACTTGTTTTGAGGGAACGATATCGATAGTTGTGACGACTCGACGTCGAGTCGACGACGTTCAACGTTCAGACGTTCAAAGGTCACTCTGCCTACTGGCAAGAAGACAGCGCCGGCGGTTGGCGTCAACACTAGCGTGGCATAACACCTACAACTAGAAAACCGCAGGTCCGCAAATTACTTCTCGGACGTGCCCGCGAAGAGTCTTCCGAGTCTTTGACAAGAGCCGAAATCCGATTACGAGTCTGGAAATGCCTTGCATTGGAAAGGTTACAAACTTCCCCAGATATGAACGCCGCCGCCGCAGATATCACCATATTAAGTACTTGTGAATCAGCGGAAGTCACTAACGCTGATCCAGTACAATCGACTCCAAGGCCCCTTCGTGCGGCTCGGTCGCGTTACGCTTTGGACGAAGTTTTTCCGGTATATGATCTTGAACGTCGTCTCCGTCCGGGCTTGAGAGGCTAACGTCCGCGATCCAGTACTTGCAACGCGTGGTGACGTCGAACGGGTCCGTAGGTTTGACACTTGTTGCGTCTTCAGGCGCCAGCTCCAACACAAGACCGTTGCGACTGTCGATGATGTTGAAATGAACCGCATCGCACGAAGTGGATGCTTCCGCTATACTCATGAATCAGCCGGTTGAAAGACGGTACAATGCGGGTCAGAACACACCAGTAGTGATCCTTGTGACATAATAGCCCTCAAGTGGATCCTCGTCATCCCACTTGGAGTCAATATCAGACATGGTATCGGAAGAGTCAAGACAGAGGGCTTCGTGTGTGTCCACTGACTCGGCAGTAGACTTGCATAACCAGCTTCCCGTCGAGTCTTCCGGAGCAATCTCGGAATACTCGTCATAGGGTGTGGTGATGGTAGTGCTGGAGGTAGAAGGCATCGTAGACGAATGGTGGTGGCAGAAAACGGGTGGCAGAGAACGCACAGGAAACCCCAGCTAAATATGCGCGGAAGTTGAAGGGGGGTGGCACATATTCCACTCGATGAGACGCCAACGAACGTCAAAAAGAGCTGTCCTCAACCAATCAAGACGCCTCATTGACATTAGGTGGCGGGTTAACGGATGGACACGCGCATGCTTGCTTTACCTGAAAAATCGGATTCGGAAGATCAGCGGCATGTTGATGATGATGATGTGCCATGTGCCATGAGCGGCGGAGCGCGGCCGGCAGCACAATCAGGTAGACTTACTGCGGTCTACAATTATGTCAGATCTTCCACATGCACAATGCACACGTTTCTACTTGGTACATACCCGTTCTATCATTGTGTTTTAGGTCGGTGTGCGATCGATGGGACGTAGTGGCTCAGCGCTCAAGCGCTCAGAAGGCAAGTTCAAGTTGGATTGAAGCGCGTCTGGTCCGCAAGTTGCCTCCGCCGGTCAGCTGCGGTTATGTAATCGGTGATATCGCGAAACGTTGGAACAAAGTCAACTTCAACTTGTTGGAAGTCACTCAATGAAAAGTCCACGGTATCGTCTCAACTTCACGCATCTACTTACCATCTGATTGATGCAGGACGCTCGACGATCAAGCGAGAGTATTTTCGCAACGTATGACTCAAGAAACTCAAGGTCGATGGCATCTGATGACTTCGGAATCTCACTGGCGACTGAAGCGAACAATGGCGGCTGAGCTGGCCTCCACTGGGTGCCTTTGGGGAGCCTCTCCTTTATTCTCCCAGATAAGGTGAATACCAATTGACCATCACTTATGGATTCCGTTCTCACGATCCGTGACGCAATGTTTTTCCGAGCTCTAAATCCTATAAAGCTACAAGTAGGTTCGCCATCGGGACCCAGGTCTTCCTACGTCGTCTACCACCACACTTTCACCTTCCCCCACTCAGCGCACTCTCCCCTACAAATGGAACGATCATCTGAAAATGTACCACGACTATTCAAAATCTTATTCCCAGAGGCCGCTTCAAACGGCGTCCCCCCCACGCCTCAGGCGTTGAAGCATCTGCGAACTCAGCGGGCTCGCAAAAATCACGGTGTGCGAGCATCTCGGACTCTACCCACCAGAATACCAGGTATGTTCTATCACCACTTCTGTCTAACCGTGTTTCAGAGAACAGGTTTAGGATCGGAAACTGCGAAGCAGCCTCTGGCGCGGAGTCGGCATCATCAAGGTATCTCAAAGACAAGGACGCGTATGCCAAGACGCCCTTTTCCGCGCTGAAAATTATCACAATCACGCTGAATGTTCCCCACCCCCACGCGACGACGATTGGCCACGCTTCACACGTGAAGAATTCGAGGAGGCAAGGCGTCGTCAACAGTAGTGGGCGCGGGTCGGGCGGAGTGGCATCCAAACATGGCACGCACAGTGACGGTGCCGAGACTCTAGGTGCCGAGGACAACGAGTCGGTATCTTCAACTCTCCCCTGACAGCATCATCTCATATTCCCATCTATTCCCCAGCATCAACGTTCGTTCCCGAAGCAAGGTTTTCCAGGATATGCTTCCAGTGAGAAGGAGGGGCCTTCCGGGCGTGCACGTTGGCGGCGCTTTGTACCAGGCTAAGGCCTTATTCATCTGTAATAAAAATCTTCTCCCTCGTCGAAATATTGCTTCTGCGAACAGCAGTCAAGCTACTCAATCGGCGCGCAGAACCAATCGCGATACCGGCGCCGATTACAGCGCTCGTTCGAACCCAGAAGTGCGTTTGGAGCCTTAGTGGAGTGAGGCCCGCCTCCAGGAGTACTCAGAAGGCGACATGTTTAGGTGTGTTCCCTCCCTTTCCCGTCGTACAATAATCTTATATCATCATCGATTTCGTAGCATTGACCAAGAAAACTTGACTGAACACCGTTCAACTTCGAGGTGTTCCGCTGACGAATCGGAGTCGATCTGCAACAGCGTTCACTCTCCTTTCCAAGCTTCGACTTGTCCTCGAAGTTCACCCTTGCTGCACCTCTCGTTGGATTTCAAGTTATCTACATATAACACCTTTGTGACTTGGATGAATTTCCCGTTCCATTTTCCCACTGGTGCTGCCGTCAACTCATCGCCCCCCCCCCCCCTATTCGTCTCGAGCGACCGAAACAACCTCTTCCAGCCTCTGCATCCACGCCCTTGTGCACGGATAGCTGCTCATAATGTTGATCTTCTCCAGAGGAACCCCCGACGCCTGTTTTTCTAATACCGACACCAGGATCGAATCTTCGGCGCCTGACTCCTCCAGTCTGTGTCGGAAGGTGGACTCGAAGGCTAGCGCCTCAGGCTCAAGCCTGGCCCTGAACGTGACGACTTTGAGGTTGCGGAGGTGCGGTATTCCGTCCGAAGGATCGGTGGCGGTGAGCAGGACGCGGAGGAGGCAGGGGTCGATGCCGCCGGCCAGAACGAGGTGGTCGACTGGACGCGGGAAGCCCGCGCACGAAGGCCTCGGCGGAAGCTGTGTCCCATTCCTCCCCGCCGGATTGTACAGACAATATCAGTGTTTCGACGTTCGCAATCGGGAGCGTGCGCACAGGCGTCCTCGAGGAAGGTGCGAAAGACGGAAGCGTCGTGGGGTTCGTTAGAACGGAACATGGCCTGAAGGTTTGCGGGGGGGCTATTGTCCAATTCGAACCATGACGTTTCCGGGAGCGTCTCCCACGTCTGGATCGTTGCCAAGAATGGCACGCTCAGGCTAGCGTGAGTGTCCATGTAAAGCATGCGCACGCGTGGGGAGTGGCCATCGTGTCTTTCGGAGATGCGGCGGGAGAGGGCTTGCAGAGACATTCGAGCGTCACGCAGGAGAGAGATGCTGTTATCGTCGGGGAGGAAGAATACAAGGATAACAAAGGTGGTGTGTGGGAAAGATGTCCGTTTGAGGACGTCTGCACACCCTGCGGGGAGTCCTCCGACGTTGAATTCGAGTAGATTGGGGAATGCAACGTGATCGTCCGAAGACTCGGAGTCGGACTTGTTGGGATTGGGAAGACAGCCCAGCAGGCTCAGTTTGTGTAGATTCGGCATGCCTGCCAAACACTTGTAAAACTCCGAGGAGAGGGGGTGGACGAAGCGCATGGGTGGATGGGAGTCGGCCAGGAAACCCTCGTGGATGGTGAGACAGAGTTCCTCAATGCTGGGAAAGACGAACGAGGGCCAGTGCGGGAGACAAGAATGCAGCTCGACTTTGCGGAGCTGAGGAGCGAAGTTTGAAAAGAGACCCGAAGGTAGACGCACGAGGCCGAACTTCCTGTATAGGTGGCAGGAGAATCGACGGAGCACGCGGGCAGGTTTTCGCATGGAATATAAGAGGGAGACGAATTCGTCGATACTGTCGTGGATGTCAATCTCACGGATGGAGTCAATGCGCTCGTCGAGAATGGTGAAGCAATCGTCTCGGTTGGCGTCGAATGTATTGGGAGGGAGTCGGTACGTGAGCAGCGTGTCCTTCGCGCGTGCCAGCATTTCGGCCGCCCACTCCTCTCCCATACCCAATTCGATATTCTTCCACAAGGAGGCGTCCGCCAGCGCGACCTCGCGCCATAGATGGCAGACGTGGGTCACCTGGATCCATCTGAGGTTGCCCGGGTGAGGTTGCACTTGTGAACGGTCCCGACGAATCGAGTACAGTGACGTCCTTGCTACTGCGTACCAAGGGAAGCTCATCGACATCGAACGCTAAAAAGTGGAAAATGGCGGAGAGGATCTCGGGGAAAAGTGAATAGATTGGCTTGAGTGCGTTGTGGCGACGGCGAGTGGCCCACCCCGGAGGATCCATGTGCATCGCGGACAGCTGGTTGGTCAAGGCAGGTTCTTCGGCGTCGTTGGACTCTTCATCGCGATATCCCTCTCCAAACCCATCCGCGGAAAAATCCTCGTGGCCATGCAGTTTCCTAAACGGATATCGGTTAGAGGTAGGTCAAGCCTGCCGACAGACGGGTATGATCATTAGTACCCTTCCATCATGGTGGCACCCTAGTGCGTTGAAGCTGAAGCTGGAGTAGAATGATCGGATGAAAATCGCAGCTGAGGCCCTGGTGGTGACTTGGGTCCCTTTTTGTGATGAATCTCGACCTCAGGTCCGGCCTGGATTTGAACCTCCTCGCTCATCTTCTCACCATCATGTCCACCGCTGAAAAGAAGCCTCTTGAGCGCTGAAATGCCTCCGACCTCGTCATTGATCAACACCTTCGCCAAATTCGGAATATCCAGTTTAACCACATCGACATTGTCGATGGTACAAGTGCTGACCTCCACACTCATGCAAAAGCAGAGCACATGCTCTACAACCTCAAGCCACATGTGTTTGCACCGGACACCTCGGGCATGATGCGACTAATATCCCGAGCGTGCAGCGGCAACTTGCAAGATGGACGGCACTTATGTCGCGAAAAGCGGGTGAGATCTTAGCTACCACTGTAACTTTGTGTGTGCCAGGTGGTTGCATGGAAAAATAGATTGTTTATGTTCATTAGCACTTGCTCCTACTAATCTCTACCCTTCTACTGAGCTGAATAGCCTGTCGTATGCACTAAACAGCATGCAGAACGGGTCGGAAACCCTTGTGACAAATGTGTGACAGCACGTGACGACACCGTTATGTGACCAGGTGACCGTGACAACCCTTGACCGAAAGTGCATCTTTTGGGCCGAAAAAAGTGCATTTTTCAGGCAAGATCTGAGGGATCGGTCGGACATACATCTAGTGGAGCTTCATGGGGCCTACAAGGCCTCTCGAAGGGGAGCTGCTTACACGAGGATCCTGAACTTGAGAACGTTTGATGCAAGTGTCTCGTCTGCCTCTGGGAGACTGGAGCTGCTCAGACAAGTACATATCGAATCTTCCCTGGAGATTTCCCACGAACGCCGCGGGGAAAGCCACGGCACCCCTGTTGCTGGCAGTTTTCGCTGGCACAACGTACCCATGTTCTTGCTTGAAAGGAGACACCGTCCGCGCTGACATCCACGACCACCAAGTAAAAAATACATATATACACCGCTCGTAGGCTATGAGTGATACAAAATCTACACGTCGGACGTCTGCGTCGAACACTATGGTACACGAACGAAACCAAAACCGAAAGAGCGAAAGCATGACCGATAGCAATGTCCTATGTACAGTACCCGAACACGACAGACCATATATACACACAGAGAGACACGCGAACGGCGACTGGGGGGTTATCCCGCCGCCGCGGGTTGTCCGACAGGAATCGTGCCCCGACCGAATGCCGGACGCCCGTCCTCCGTGCGTAAAAACGGACAGGCGTGCGGATGGGGGTCAACGGGGACCTTACTCCCGTGAAGGTCCGCGGGGGGGTCCGGCTTCGGGACGCCCTGAAAGATCGCTGCATCCGCCTTGGGAGTCGGCGCGGGCGCGACGCGCAGAGCCTCCATCTCCGGGAAAAGAGCCTGGAGGGTCGTCTCCTCGCGGACGTCGGCGTACACAAAGCTGTCGCCCATCCACTTGGTAGCTAACAGAAGAAAGCGTCAGAAAAAAACGAGTTCGAATGGAGGAAAGGCGTGAAGACCGACCGTGGATGGACGCCGCTCCGATGTCGACGGTTGTACTCTGTTCCGGGACCAGATCGCCATCTGCGTCCTCCTCTTCCTCGTCGGGGAGGTGCATCCGCAGAGCCTCCGTGAGCCGCTCGATGGTCGACTTGGCGGTATCCACATGGAACGTGTGCATGTGCCACGCCAAGACCGCAAGGGCGCGAGCGGGAAGGGTGTAGTCGGGGTGGGAGGAGGAGGGGAGGGGAGGAGGGCTGTCGCCGAAGTCGGCGTCGTCTCCTTCTTCCGCGGTGGAGTAGCCGTACTCGTCCTCGTCGTCTGAGGACTCCTCGTCTACGTCGGCGTCGGCGGCGGCGTCCGCGGAATGCCGGAAAAAGAGGCCAAACGCCACGCCTTCCCCGTCGCTCTCGCCCTCGTCGTCGCTGTCCTCCTCGCCACCGTCGCTAGAATCGTCGTCGTCGTCTTCTTCTTCTTCTTCTTCATCGTCTTCGTCACTGTCATCACCAAAGTTGCAAGGCTTGCCCCAATACTGGCACCACACCTGCTCCGCGAACATCTCCAGAGCGGGGGCGCTGGTGCCAACCATGACGTCCATCTCCTCCAGCTCGCGGGCGATGTCGTAGACGTCGGCGGCGGGGAACTCCATGTTTTCGTCCGCGAACCGGACGAGGAGCTTGTCGACCGCGGTCTTCCACACGGGGATAGCTGCTACTGAGTCAGCGAGTGCGGGAAAGAGGGGAGGGGATAGACGCACTGCTAGCCTCGTACTTGGCGGACAACATGATGAACTCGTCTTCTTCGGGCGTGTAAGGGACCTCCTCGACTTCGATGGCGATGACGACGAGCACGCCGGTGACGACTTGGTCCGCGAACCTGGCAGGTCTTGCCGCCCTTCTTCGCTTTGGGCGGCCGTCTCTCGCCCGCGTCCATCCGTGTTGAATCTTCCATATCGAAAGTGCTGATTTTACCGCGAGGTGAATTATCTGATGAACAGGGCACAGTGGCGTCAGCCGGACGGGTCGAGGGGGCAAGAGAAACGAGGGCACACGCACGTAAGGCATCTCGGCCTTGGTCTTCGCAATCGATGGACACGCTGGTGAACGCGGGGGACGACGTGCACGAGCTCTGAGTGCCCTCTCCGATTTCGTCGTCAAAGAGCGAGTCTTGGTAGCCCGAGTTTGAGGAGCCGCAGGAGGACGCGGGGGACACTGGGGACGTCGCCGCGTTGAACAAGAGCACGCTGTCGTTGCAGAGGAGTCGTTGAATGTGCCCGTCGAGGTCGCGAGCACCACCAAAGGCAGCCGCCATATCGTTCGTCATCGTCGGGGTCACGGGTGCGGGTGTTACCGGTGGGTTCTTTTTGTTGCACAAAGATGTTTGCTAAAGCGTTTGAGAGCCTGAGCCTTTGGTTGATGGCGGGGGCGGCGGGGAATGTGGGGAGGAGAAAGGTAATGGTGTGGGGTGGAGAGGAGGTGTAAGGCGATGACAACTGCAGGATTCAAAGGGGCGGTCAACAGCAACGATTATGTAAGTCGGGTACGGGGCGCGGAAGGGCCGGAACCCAGCTTCCTATGCGTGACCGTGTTTTACCCGGCAAATCGTTGATTTGAAATTTTGTTTTCGCCCAGTTCCAGCCCATTTTGGAGTTTATCTGATCGGCCACCGCCGAGTCGGAGGCCATTGTGGCTGGCCACAAAGTCGGACATGCCACCTTCTGGGTGGCATCGTGTGGCTGCAGGACGATGGCAGCCCTGTTGCGCACGGTTGCGTGGCAGGAAAGCCCGAGAAAAGGCGGTGCTTGAGCGGTGTTTCTCAGGAGTGCCGCTGAATCGGGCGCGCGCGGAGCAACCGCCGGTCTCCACCGGCCTGATCCGGGCCGCCGTCCATGAGTAAGTTTCATCGATGAAGTCATGCCCTTCCTCACCGAAGCCGTCGTCGTAGTCAATGAGCGCACCGATACAGATGGATGGATGGATTAGAGGCCTCCGAGTCCCTGCACAATATAATTGCTGCTGTTGGAGGGCGTCACAGGGGACAACCTACAGGCGGACGGCTTGGGCTCAGCGCTCATGCGCTCCATCTTGCAAGATCCGACCAAAAGAGAAATGCAGGGCTCAGTATACTTGCGACGATACAATATCTAGCCCAGATAGCACGCTATAATATGGCATCTCGCGATGGTATGCATCGACTGGAAGGAGCGAGTAGTGAAACGATGGCGAAGTCATCCGGTTTCCAGACGGCACGCTTCGCAACTCCGGGAGACCGTATTTTCTGGCCTCGATAGCTAATCAGCCGTTGACGGAGAAAGGGGCATATCTTTGAAGCACCGTATATGTATTCCATTCCAGGTGGAAGACATGGTGTTCTGCGAGAGTCAGCAGACAGCGCGAGCGTCTTCAAGTCGAGTTCCCCCAAACGTTTGGTGACTGGAAGAATGTACCACAAGTTTCACATAGACGCATGAAAGGTTCGGAGCGCGCAAATGGGTTTTCATGGGTTACAATCGAGCGGCGAACGGCGAGATTCTACGGTCTCCTGGGTGGTTACGAAGCTACGATTTGGGAACGAGAGCTGGTTCACTTACTGCAATCAAAGGAAAGGGTATGGATCGTAGACCTCGCTTCAGTTCTGAGCACGAGGGGAGCAGAATATTTGAATCACAGACCTGTCTGGAAGCTACGAAAGGTATACTCGCACGAGGTCTTCGACTATCTTCGTGTCTTGGACGAAATGCAGTGTTCAATTCCCCTGGATCCGAACTTGTTATTGACAAAACTGCCAATGATAGATACGAGTATGGAATCACTAAGTTTCGGTGCCGTTGCATGGAACATCGAACTATTGCATGAAATCCACCTGGTAGTGGAGATCCTCGCCGGGCGTGAAAAGTGTGCGGCTCATGTCGTCCTAATGTCCGAAGAGGAAGCTCGAGTCCTGAGTCCTGAAGCCTGATGTTTGTAGAATTGACGGTGGAGTAGGATCTGCTAGACCTCACTACTTCAGTACCCACTGCAGCGACCCACCTTGTAGCTTGCAGAGTTGAACGGTGCCGGTGAACACTTGAACGAGCTGAGATCGTTGCGGCGATGTTAGCTGAAAGACATCACGTAATACGCGTCATCAGTTCGACGTTTCTCTGTCTTCAGTTCACCGTGGTTCGGTGAAGATCTCCTCCTCCTCTCACCTCACTATCCCGCCTCCCCCCTATCTTGACCATTTTCCTGGATTTAAGACGTCCATATTATAGATAAATTGCATGGCAAACGATGGTGCAAGCACCAAATTTCGCTCTATCGGCTCCATGGTCGACGAAGCCCGAGCCCGACGCGACCGCCGCACGAAGCAGCCCTGGATCGCCCTCAAGCTCGCCGTTGGGCTCTGCAGCGCTATCATGATCTACACGTGCTATGTTTACATTGGACGCCTATGTGTGCCCATGATTCGGAGGGACGGAGGCGCGCTTGGAGGAAGGGCCATGGGAGGTTCGTGTCATTGGTACTTGTTCGCGCGATATGCTGACGATTTGCAAGTGGTCTTCCTGGTCATTTTCGTTCTGTTCGCATTTATGATGATTTGGTCGTATATGAAGGTGCGTTTCCCGCGCTTTCAACCAGAGGAGCTTGCTGACGGAGCGATAGATTCTGTTTACGTCGCCCGGCCATGCCGTAAATGTTCGCCTTGCTGTTCTTCGCGTTCTCTCCGATGTCTGACTTGCTGCAGTATATTCCCAAAGTGTCTTCCTCGGATCCTTCATCAACGCAATATGTACCACCACCCATTCCCACCGCACGTACCGAGTCAACGCGAGCCATCCGTGCCCCCTCCTCCCGCTCACGGAACCTCAGCGACGTCCGCCACGAGGACACCATCGGCATTCCTTACGCCGCGACACGCAAGCCATCCATCACCTCCACCCACTCGTCTGCTGCGCGACTACCGCCACCGCCGCCGCCACCCCGGTCGAACGGAGAGCCAGCACAGCGGACGCGCAGGCCATCCTCCAGTTCGGCACAGAGCCCGTGCCGACCATCAATATCGACCTCTGCCTCTGTCGGGAGACCCATCATCGAGAAGCCAGCGAACGGCAGCGTGCGCTCACCCTGTTGAACGACGTCCTACGGCGTCGACGAATGGCTCGCTTTACAGCACGGGGTACGGCAATGGACCGCTGGGTCCTCTTACGCGGTACCCGGCCCCTGTTCCCATCCTTCGGCCTGAGGACCGCTACTGTAAGCGCTGTTGTATCGTTAAGCCACCGCGCACGCATCACTGTCGACAGTGTGGGACTGTGGGTCTACTCGTTCTCGCTGGTTGAGCCTGGCTGACTCGGGTCCGCAGTGCGTCATGAAGTTCGACCATCACTGCCCTTGTGAGTGGCTTCAAAGATGACGAGATCCTAACCGATGCTGAGGGCGGCATGTAGGGATCGGCCAGTGTGTAGGTGCCCGCAACCACAAGGTATGCTGCTTCCACCACCTTCGCGTGCCAGTCATAGACTTAGGTATTCCCCCAGTTTTTCCTCGTCTTCGTCGTGTGGTCTCTCCTGTTCTGTCTATGGACTGTTTCCACACTCATCGGCCTCAATGTCCGTCCCCCAACACCCAAATCGCGACGTTGACCCTCAGCATATCGTCATAATCGCGTTGTGCGCCCATCTTCCCTCGCCTTCCATGGCACTTCTGATTCTCACGAACGCGACGCAGGTCTGGGCTTTTCGCGCTGTTCACGGCGACGATGTTTGTCACGCACGCAGGGCTGATCAGCATGAACATGACCACGGTGGAACATCTCGCCGCGCGGTCGATGAAGGAGCGCGAGAGCGAGGTGCTCGGGAAATTGCACCCGTGGTATGCATTTCAGTGCGTTGTTCTCCCACTTCCTCATCTTCCTCCATCGATCCAACCTCTGATTTTCCGAATCGTCCCTTCGTAGGGCAAAACGTCAAACCCGCCGAGAATGGGACGAAGAGTGGGGTCGGATCGGGTACGAGGGCAACGTCTGGTGGCTAGGGAACGTGCGCACGCACTGGGAGCAGGTGATGGGTCCCAACCCCTGGACATGGTTCTGTACGTGTTTTTCTTTTTTCTCCAGTGGTCTGACCTGCTGATCGCGCTCATCTTCGATATAGTGCCGATCGGCCGAAGTCCAGCGGATGGACTGACCTACGAGCGCAACCCCCGGTTCGACGAGGACGGCCACTGGCTTCCCCGCAAGACATGGCCGCCCGAGCTGCAGTGACCCTGTACACTGGTTTATGACCCACGAACTCTTCTCATTTCCCTTTTTTCTGCTGTATCTGCACGCCCGCATATGTACCATCTACTACCATTGGAAGCGGTAATCTACAGGGGCGCCCCTCCTTTTTCTCTACACCCCATTACATCCTCTCTTGGCGTCTGCCGAATCGATGTGGAATGGTTTTGACGTCCTCCTGTGACTCGGAGTAAGCGCCGCTCATGCTCCGCTCGGCGCTAAACCTGCCATAAAACCGAGAGCGCTTCAGCGGACCTTCTCTGAATCCCGACGCCCACCATCCCGACACCGATTCCCAACACCACAAACCTCTACTCATCTCCCACAAAAGACCGTATTTTTTCTTCTTTCAAACGTTCAAGTCACCATGGCCCCAGTAGCGTTCGCATCGTCGGGAACCCCTGTCAATGGCGCAGCGAACAGAAAGCCCGTGAAGCTCTCGAGCGCTGATCACATTAACCTCGAGCACGAATACGGCGCCCACAAGTGAGTCTTCGTGATATACAACATCCGTCTACGTAGCGAATATCGCGCATGGGACGGTCCCGGGCAATGGTCCCGCCCCTCCCCCCTTTTCTTTTTCTTTTTTCCTTCCTCTTTTCGCCATATTCCGTATGCCGGAGCTGACGCTCGGATCTAGCTACCACCCGCTCCCGGTCGTGCTCGAGCGTGGCCTCGGTGCAAAGTGAGTTGCTGCTTGTCGCCTTCCGTCCGTGAATCGTGGGCTGACCGGGGCTGGAGTGCAGGGTGTGGGACCCGGAGGGGAAGGAGTACATCGACATGCTCTCGGCCTACTCGTGCGTTACCCGCTCTCTTCCACTTCTGACCTCGTACTCGAGTCTAATCTGGACCCAATCGCACGTAGGGCCGTCAACCAGGGTCATTGCCACCCCCGTCTCGTGAACGCGCTCACGACCCAAGCACAGAAGCTCACGCTCTCCTCCCGCGCGTTCTACAACGCCATCTTCGGCCGCTTCGCGGAGAAACTCACCAAGCTCTTCGGGTACGATATGGTCTTGCCCATGAACACCGGCGCAGAGGCCGTCGAGACCGCTATCAAGCTCGCGCGCAAGTGGGCGTACCAGAAGAAGGGCGTGAAGGAAGGCCGCGCGATCGTGCTCAGCGTTGAGGGCAACTTCCACGGACGCACGCTCGGCGTCATCAGGTGCGCCTCCTTTCTTATTTTGTGGATAAACCAAATGCTGATGAGGTTGGAGTAGCATGAGCACGGATCCCGAGAGCCGAAGGGGCTTTGGGCCGTACTTGGAGGGCGTTGGGCCTACGTTCCGGGACGGCGACGAAGTCAAGACGATCCGCTACGGTGTCATCGAAGACCTGCGTCGCGTTCTTGAGCTCTATGGCGAAGATGTCGCCGCGTTCCTTGTTGAGCCCATCCAAGGCGAAGCCGGGTGCGTTTCCTCCATTGCTCTACCAAGGATTGTTCATTGATGTCGTCTCCATGCAGAATCGTCGTCCCGCCGGAAGGATACTTTGCAGAGGTCCGCGCGCTGTGCACAAAGCACAATGTGCTGCTCATCTGTGACGAGATCCAGACAGTGAGCGGTCTCGTCTTTGAAAGTCCCATACCTCGTTACTGACGATTCGACCTCATAGGGCCTTTCGCGTACAGGCAAACTCCTGTGCCATGAGCACGAGAACATCCGTGCGGACATCGTTCTCCTTGGCAAGGCGCTTTCTGGCGGCAGTGCGTCGCTTCCCCTCCACTTGCATCTGTCCTGGCTAATCCTCATCGCAGTGTACCCCGTTTCCGCCGTTCTCGCCGACCGCGACGTTATGCTGTGTATCAACCCGGGTGAGCACGGCAGCACCTACGGTGGCAACCCGCTCGGGTGCGCTGTGGCCATGACCGCGCTCGATGTGTTGCTCGAGGAGCGTCTCGCGGAGCGTGCGGCGGACCTTGGCGAGAAGTTCCGCGCAGGTGTGCGTGCGATTGGTTCGCCGCTCGTGAAGGAGGTGCGCGGGCGCGGTCTGCTGAACGCGGTGGTCATCGACGAGAGCAAGAGCGTGAAGGGCCGTACGGCGTGGCAGTTTTGTCTTCTACTCAAGAGCCGCGGCGTGCTCGCGAAGCCGACGCATGTGAACATGTGCGTTTCACTGGCTATCTTTTTGTCTCCCTTATGGTGTAGCTAACGGATTGCGTTAGCATTCGCTTCGCGCCGCCTTTGGTCATCGAGGAGGCGGACTTGATGAGGGCCGTCGACATCATCGCCGAGGCGCTTGTAGACCTCGACCAGGTAATGTCACCCTCCTCCTTATCCGGCCTCTTCTGACGTCTTCATTGGTAGCTCGATGTCATCCCGGGAGAGGTGGAGAGCGAGCAGGGATTCAAGGACGAGATCAGCAACTGAGGTTTTCACTGGCAAGGAGGTTTCAAGCATTCATGGACAAGCAGCCGTGTACGATATTTGGTCCGCATCATCCATTGGCATCAGTACTGTAGTAGCATCAAGTTGTAGCCTACCGTATTTATCGTCGACCACGGCGCATATTTTGAATAATTTGCATATATTTTTTACATTTTTCGGAGAACAGAACAGACTCAACGCCGCCGCGACCAATGCGCGACATGGGCAAGTTGTTTCACGCGTCCACCTCCGGCTTCGTCGCTCATTGATCATTCACCACTTTTCATCTTCGCCGTGGCCTGGAGAACCCAAAGCTTTTCTTTGACTTTGACTATAACATTCACCAACGACGGCAGAAATACGACCAGCGATGAGCAACCCACTACCTCAGCCGTACCATTACATCCGCCTTTCGCTCTCTCCGCCCAACCCCGATCCTCTCTCTCTCCGGCGCGGCGTCCAGGAAGCATTGACACAGACCTTCGGCATTATCGCCGCGAACACCTACATGGACGTGCTCTGGATCGACGAGCAGGGCGCGGAGACAGTTCTCCGCACGAGCCAGCGGTGCGTCCGACGTTTCTTCGTGTTTGGCCCTTCTCGCGTTTGATGTTCTGAGCTGACGAGTTCACTTTTTTGCTGATAGGGACGCTCAGAAGGTCATGGCGGCGGTGGCGGCGTCGACAGGACGCGTACGGATGGCGGTGGTGAGGGACTCTCCGTTTTTGCCGTCGATCACGGTGGGGGAAAGTGTCTTCGGGTCTTGATATCAAGCCCTTTGTCTGGCTGTGTTTGCTCTGAGGTATGTTTGCTGTCTGCGTGCTGGTGGGATGGTAAACGGGGACTGATGTTATGAGTAGGACATGCCAGCAAAATTGGTAGATTCCTCCGCCCTCCGCGCCCTCCACTCACGATGTTGCGATCGTCGCTGGATAGATTTTCTGCCACACGATATGGCTTAGGACTCGGCTCGAGAAGAGCAAGCGAGACCTTGGTATGGATGCTAGAAATCGAGGAGCGAGATTCTAAACATGATGGTGTGTATATGCTTGCCATTGGTTGATATCCTACTTACGCTTGCTTAGAAACAGATAGATGCGGTCTGTACGCATACCCGTAGAGTTTCTATGCACTAGGATACGCTACTGCTACGATGTATCCACGAGGAAAATGTATTTGCTTCCCCTCTGTTTTCCTCATCGTATGTTTGGAAACCCAGCAAACCGCCTGGCCGCATTGCGAGTCCGCCCTCTTGGTTCACTAGACTGCTGATTTCACTTCAGACGCCACGACGGCGGAACGCTCATGGGGTCACGCACGATTAATATGTCTATTATGGTAAAAGGGACACTCTAAGGGAAAATGTCCATGAGCGGGGAACGCGCAGCGGATTGTTCGTCGGTAACACTCCATCGGTCTACAGACAGTAAAGACTGTCACATCATCTCGTTGATACGTTCCACAGCCGCGTGGCTTTCGAGCTCGTTGAAGGCTTCAGGTTCGTCATTGCAATCCCAGAGGTAAACCTTCTCCAACGGGTTATACTGCCTGTGTCTTCTCGCCACAACCTCCAGTGGAACAACTTCTTCTTCAAACGACAGGCCTTGCAATACGGTCGCCACGATCGTGACGAACTGGAACGTCAAAGTCCTCAGATGGGGGAGGGCAGGAGGTCTGTCCACGGGCGCCACTAGAGCCCGGCAGATGTGCGGATCGACGCAGTCCTGGAAAATGAGGTGCTGAATGGTAGAAGGAATATGTGACGCGAAGCCAGCTGCTTCTTCTGGGGAGGTCCAGAGGGGAACGCAGGTGAGAATGAGTGCTTGCATCTTGTCGAGAGGAAGCGTCCGCACCACCTGCGTGAGTATCTTCTGGACACGCTCATGCGATACATCCGCCCCGCCGCTGAAAAATCCATGGACAAGGGGAACACGAGAAGGTCGCACTGCCAATGGAGCTAGGAGGTCACGGACATTCTCGACAGGCTCTGGCCACACTTCGACTTCGACTTCGAAGGAGTGGTCCTTCTCATAGAGACTCCCGAGACGAAGTGTGCGAGCGCGGGATGTTCCACCCTCCCCGGTTCGAATGTGGTGGGATAGTCCTTCCATGGACTGGGCCACGACCTCGTCCGTTGCATCCGAGACGAGGAATTCGACATACATCCTTTCAAGCGACGAAGCTTCGATGCAACGTAAAAAGGCAGCGCAGTCCACCGCCCGATGGTACAATTGCACATCCTTGAGATTCAAAAGCTTGACCCGCCGGTCTACCGATGGATAAAGGTGGCCGGAAGGGAGGTAGGTAGAAAGTTCCAGACATTCCAGGCCTGACATGCGTTCTAAAAAGTCGAAGAACATGTGGCAGTTAGGCTGCGTGGTGGGAATGGAGGAGGCGTCCAAGTCTGGTGAGAAGGTGATGCATATGTGTTTCAAGTTGTTGAGGGAGGTCAAGGGAGGGGCGATGTTGAACAACTCCAAACTATGAAGGCGGGGAACCTGCCAGCCTGCGAACATCTGCATAGGAAGACTGGTAATTTCGTCGTCCTCTTCGAAGAAGTCCCGCGCGCATTGAAGCCGTTCTAGGGCGGGGGCGGGGGCGTCGCACGTCGAAGCGATATCCTCTATCTCTTGCGCACCTCCGTGAATTGCAAGGCTCCTAATGTGCGATAGGTGCTGGGAGAGAGTGGCCTCGTGGTCCACTGGATCATCTGGATCGACATAATATGAAAGGAGAGAGTCTCCGGCGCGAGCGAGCATTTCGGTGGCCCAGGTCCTGCCAAGTCTGAAGGTAATATCGGACCAGAGGGTTGCGCTGCTTAGGGCAACCTGCCTCCACTGACCACAGACATGCGTCACGGCGATCCTGTCTAAATGACGTCTCGGGGCTTCAATGAAGGGCGCGTTGAAGGGAATATCGTCTTCCAATAGATTGAAGATATGTGAGAGAATCTCCGGGGGGAGGCGGGAGATCGGCCTGGTCGTGTTGTGCTGGTGCAATAGCGCACATCGAAAGAGATTCAGATCAAGCCCGGGCGGGAAAAGCCTCTCTAGCTCCACGGTACTGATACTGCCCATGGGACTGATTCCATGAGTATTGTAATGGTGTTGTACTTGTTCGAGACCACGCGCGAGGAATAGCCATTCTGTGGTCGGCGGACTCCGCCGACTGGTCGACATTCTCTAGAGCGCTAGAAGTGGCGGTGAGCAGAAAGACAAGAGCGTGTTCGAGGAAACCATACTTCGACATCGCTCCAGTCCAGACAGGCTATGGGTGGTACTCGTCACCGTGGTAGAGGTCCGCAGGTCCTAGTAGTTTTGCCAGCGTGGCGCGCAAGGCCCCCCCCTAATGCCCATAACAGTCGTATCGGGATGCTGACGGGACTGGTCAAAATCTTAGCCTTATCTTTGATTTTCGTGCGGACGGAAGGGCCAAAATTTGGGCTAATGTTCGATCCAAAGTCCGTACGGATGGGGTCCATCTGACACGAGGTCCGATCCGCATGCGGACGGACACTTGGGACTGGACGACATGGACTTGGTGAAGACCTCCAGTATCTCGACCGCCCGCGATGATGGTAAGCGCCAACGAGCTCTCTGCGACAGGAAGGGGTGGTATTTTCTCGGTGGTGTGGCGATGTGCGAGCATACGCACGGGTTGACGTCGTTGAGGGTTGTAGTTCGCGATCGAAAGTCACCCTCCGGGCTCGGAACGCTACCGCAATACATCGGGTACAGGGTGTCATATACAGGTTATAAACTAGGGATTACGATGATCTATGCATCCACTCTATGTAGCTCTGATTTTCAAGCGGTGCTGGCGTAGTAATCCAAATCATGCGGGCAGAAGGAGGTGGTATCCGCCAATGCGGACGGACAAAGGTCCATTCTATCTTGTATCCTGAATGCGGACGGGATCGGCCACAAAACGGAGGTCATATCCATATCGCTGACGGAAACAAGCAAAATGTGTGCTGACGGAAGTGCCAAAAGTTCAGGATTTTCGGATATAACCGTTATGGGCATTAGGGGGGGGCCTGGCGCGCAGGCATTTCGGGTAACGCGAAACACGTGACTAGCGCAGTCACTTTGCGTCTCCTGGCGCGCAACTCTAACGATCCGCGGATCCCACAATGATGGTGAGCATGATGATATGAGCTATATCAGCACTTTGAAATGCAAAAAGTCTCACTCATGATGCCCGAAGCTCAAATAAGAAACGAGTTCAGATGACACTACTACCTAGACTCGAGCTGCGCACAGCGGCTCTTGTTGAACTTCAAGAGTCATGCGAGAGCCCCTGAGAAAATATGGCATGAGATATTGTGGTGATGGAATGTAAATATACGGAAAGAGAGGTAGATACATCGGGTGAAAGAGAGACAAAGGATCAACGAAGGATGGCGCGGAGGAAACTCAGGAAAGTGCCCTACATACTTGGTCTTGACTCGGAAAGTATCCATGGCATACGTTCTATGCAATCAACCGTTAACCGAGATGCGTTACGAAGATTCGGAATACGTGCTCACGAGTCGGGCGGCCTCACGCCGTGCCATGAACTGAAGGCCGAGCCTTTGATGAACACTGACGAGGCGAGCAGGCAGTGCTGTGTTAGCCGTGCCATGCCCAGGGCATTGATATCTGCGAACTGGCAGGAATCCTGAAAAGACGGAAAGTCAGATCGACGACCCAGGCTACAAGTAGACCACTCACGACGGCAGTACGTTCACTGCCTCGACTTTCTCCATAAATCGTTCAAAGTTCCATTCGCTTTTATACTCGTGATTAAAGGTGAGCCGCCGAAGCGGAACACCCCATTCCTTCCGCGCACGAAGGATTTGCGTCATGCGTGCCACAGATATCTGAGCATCCTCTTCCACCATATCATCAATGAGGTCAATGCCTCTGATCTCGAGTTCCCGAAGACCCGGTAAGAATACAGTCGAAGGACACTCCTGCGAAATTTCATGCTGAGCTGGAGAGGGACTGTCTGAGTAGTCGGAGACGTCGACCCCAAGTGCTTCAATGAACGCTGTCGCCTCACCACCACTGATAGTGGCCTCCTCTACTAGCCGCATGGTTTCGAAAACCTGAACGCAATCCTCGATCGAGAACATCTCGTCTGCATGATCACCGTCATAAACAATTTTTCCAACGTTGTGGAAGGGGAGTGAGGTGATAAAGCATCTAGCAATGTTGGCTGCCTCAGCCAGTGGTGAATCAGGATCTTCAGGGACAAAAAGTTCGATGCTGAAGATATACGAGCTCTCCGAGTTCCTGGTTTTCGCTTCGATAGTAAGTTCGTCAGGATTGTACAGGTCGATATGAAGTTCGTCGATGGGTACGGGGAGGTCATGATAACAGCGCTGCAGCATAGATATGATAGGATCGACTGGATCCTCTTCGCCAAGTTCAATGCTGAATAGTCTGATTTGCGTGGCTTTGGGGAAGTCGAGGCAAGAGACCAAATCTGCGCATTCTTGGGGAGTGCCAGATAGAATTATATGACGAAGACGGGGAAAGGAAACCCTCCTGGAATGAGGGTGAAGGAGACTGCCTGCAGGCGGTAGAGCACGCTCCAACTCCAGGACTTCAAGTAGAGGCATCTCGTGGAGAATGTCGATGGTGATGTTTGGGTGTGGACATCGCTCTGCGTACATATAGCTATGGTCCTCAGGGAAAGCGAAGCAAAACCGAGTTAAGTTTTTATAGAAAGCGGATGTTTGAGGCAACAAGACCCCGATGAGCTTGAGGATCTGAAGCTTCGGTACGACGCTCGCCAGAAAATTCGGTGGTAGGTCAGGATATGCCACACCGCTATGCCCTATCTCTACCTCGAGCCGGAGAGTCTCCAACATAGGAGCTGAGTGGACCAGCCTTGATGTCAACGATTTCGCGGTGTCATAATCGAGCTCCAATATAAGATGTTGGAGGTGGAAGAGGTGAGATGGGAAGGCCTCCAGTACTGCGTCGTTAATACTAACCGTTCGGGAGACGACGGTGAGAGGACAGGACTTGGCTCGGCGCATCATCTCTAGGGCCCGCTCTGTGTAAAATTTGTCGTAAATCCACGTCCACAGGAGAGGATTCTCCAGCGCGATACTGCGCCAACGCCGGCAGACGTGCGACACGGTGATGCATTGAATATCACGACCAAGCTTCTCTATGATAACGTCCCATTTGTCGAAATCCTCGTCTGCATTGGATGAAGCGTGGAAGAATATTTCGGCCAGCATTTCGGATGGAAAGTCGGCGAGAATTCTGGAGGATCTGATGGTGGGGAATGGGAAGTGGAGAGCGTCCAAGGATGTGTTCCGTGGCACCGTGTCAAAGGGCGTGAGGTGGGGCGGCCCTTGCATCTGCCAATCCATGGCGAATAAATGAGATGGCTTCAACTCGGGTATCGATGGATTCTCTATCGAAGTCGATAACGAGCTATAAGATAGCATTGCGTAGGTTAGCACATAGTATTGAAAGCATAGATAAAACAGCAGACACACCAAGACTTTTGCGTTGCGGAAAGCGTGGGCCACCGCGATGAAGAAGGTGACGGGAAGACGATGCAGAGCTCGCAGGAAACGTTCGATAGTAGTTGGATAGTAGCGTTATTGTTCGTCCTCGATGGCAGCAGTTACATGTGATAATTTCCGGTCTTTGTCTAGCCCTGTCGATGCCGCCGTCGCAGCCGTCGCAGACGTAAGTACTATGGAAAGGCTCGGTGCGCAAAGACACGACACTTTATATGGCGACTGTATATGTAAGGGGGTAGTCACAGCTTAGGGTCGAGCGCAAGAACCGATGACGGAAGATTGCAGGTGTTCGTACTGCATACAATACGCTATAAGTACAAGGTGTACGCGCCCCCGAGTCGACTGGCGAACTATTCGCCATAAGTTCAATACGCACTATCGAACTGGCATAAACTAGAACGAAGACGGAAGGTCCCAAATCCCGCGTGAGTCCTGTCGTCTAGGATTAATCAAGAGGAGCTATGTGATGAGTCAGATTGGCAATGGCTCGGTATGCACAAGAGCCTGATCACTTTACCTCATATCACTCGACGGCGAGGAAATCCTCCTTCTTCCACCCCGACGTCCTCCACGAACTGTCCCAAAACCATATTTGCTTCTATATTTGCAATCCTTGAAGGTGATTCGGTGAAGCGGAACCCTCCATTCCTTTCGAGCGCGGAGGATTTCAGCCAAGCGTGCCACAAATATCTGGTCATGCTCCTCAATGATGGTGTTATTATAAACCGAGAGCTCCCGGAGGCCTGGAAGGAACACGGTTGAAGGACGTTTCTGGGGACCTTGACGCCGAGGCGGGCGAAGGTTGAGCGGGACGCTGCCTACGTCGACCCACAACGCTTCAAAGAAAGTCACGGTTGCAGCATAGCCAATTGAGACTATCTCGACCTCGAATGACGGTTAACGGGGGGGACCTGGCTCGACGCATTATCTCCAGGGTCCACTTTGTGCCAAGCGAGGAGGAAATTCGTGCCCACAAGAAAGAATTCTCCAGTGCAATTCTACGCCAGCGCCTGCAGACGTGGGGTACGGCGATCCATCCGATTGCTGGGGCCACGGACCATGAACTCGACATTGAAGGGATCCTCGTCCCGGTCGTCGTTGGCGTACGAACCGTGCATATTCATGCACGACACCATTTCAGATGGAAAGTCCGTGAGGATCCTGAATGATCTGGCGGTAGGAAAGAGGAAGGAAGGGGTACCCCGGGAGCTGCTCGCCAATTTCGAGGTGGCCGGTGCGAGATGGGCCTTCAAGCTTGATGGCTGAATACCGACTATCAATCGCGTGAGGAACCAATGTGAGCTGTAAGAAAGCTTCAGACGTATGAGAAGAAAAGTTGTGCGGACAGACAAAGTGATAGACATACCAAGTCGCTCGTGGAAAAAGTGGGCCACCAGAGAGTGAGGCGAAGAGGAGGGACGCTCGGCGGGCGCAGCCTTGTCAATCGGCCTTCGATGGTAGCTTCTTCCCACACATACATGTGAAAACTCTAGGCCACGGAATGTTTTCGGCCAAAAAACGCTGACATCGGATGATGATCTTGAAAGCTGGGATGGAGAGCGAAGGGCCTCGCGGGTGCCAAATATCGTAGAAACAGATCGAGAGGTAATTCTGTTGGCGCAGTCCTTCCACTATCGTCGCCAGCACATCCACGTCCAAGTTTCGTTGGTTGGGCGCCTTCGCGGACACGCCTAACCGCGGAACATGAGATTCGAAGACCGAAACAAAAGAAGTTCGAAAAAAATGTCGTACCATGTGCTCCTTCACCTGTGCAAGCTCTCGGCCGAGGATGCCCCGTCCGTACAGATGCTTTGGCTGAGCTGGACGGACGCAAGGTCGGTTAGGCGACGGTCGAAGAGAAGAAGATAAAGGCTGGACGTACCGTACATTGGACCGAATAGGAGACTTTTGTACTGGGTAATATCTACATATTATGCACGACGTTAGCCGGGAGTCTGGAGACCAAGAGAATAACAATAGCGTACCAATAACTTGTGAAGAATATCATCAAGAGTGATGAGGAAGTCGTCGGGGAATGAGCCAAGTCTTCCACGCTGGTTGGTGTTCTTTGCTCGGGTTTCCATGGACGATGCAATACGCCAGTTGTCAGGCGAAATATCTCGAGGAAACGCGGTGTCGCGAATGCGGTCTACGGACGGGTCAGCCCACGATTCCACCATAGCGCAGACAAATACAACTCGCCCGCCGAATTCAGGACTTCGATAAGCAGCTCAATCCTTCACCTCTCCTGCGCCTTGTCCTTCGCGTGATGCCACCGAGAACGGCCCGCCGTCGATAACAGTTGGCTACTCCAGACGAATGTCGTGTCCGGATAGTTTCTGGACATAGGCGGCGTGAAAGGCTTGCGTAGCACCGAGAGCTTTCTTGGATGTGCGCGGCGTCTTCAGAGCCAGCGCACGAGGAGGTGACTGGCTATTTGATGCCCTTGAATTTATACCTAAGCGAGAGAGTGAGGACGTGAATCGTTTTGAGAGTATAATCTGCACTTACACAGGAAGGAAAGCGTCCCTATCATCCGTGCCGCTGCTGTCGTCGGAACCTTCTGAGACGTACAGTAATACCGTCTTCTGTTCTGGCGTATGTCGGGGCGGTGAGAGCATCCTTGCGTTCGAAAAAAAAATGTGTCTTTTCCGTCGAACGGCCAGCGAACGAGGTTCAGAATAGTTTGAAACATCGATTGCGAGGGTGGCAAGGTGGGCGCGTTCTGGTCATCGTGGTCGTCACTGAAATGAATCAGGCATTATGTAACGGGCTTTGAGAAGGATACAAGATCATTAGCACGACAAGGTGATTGACTCGATTTGACAGAAATTACCTTCCAAGATAACATTGAAGGTCGATTGATTGACATGTTTGGGCTTGAACATGATCGGGTTGGGGACGCAGAAAAACGCACTATCGAAGAGACAAGATATGGTTGGTCGTCAGTGGGCCAAAGTGATAGATAAACCCAATAACGTACGTCTTTTTGTCCTCTTCCGCGTTGGTAGTATGCGACGGCATAGTGAGACTGGTGCCAGTGTTGTAAGTACAACAATTCCGATTTCCTGAGAGAAACAATGAGCATTGGAGAGCTTTTTATGGTTCCAAATTATGTCGCACCATGTAACACGTCCGTGTCACCGTCCACCCGGTCGCACCAAGGAGCAACGATAAAGTATGGAAGGAACGGCGTTGAGCCTCGAATCCGATGAGCCTGGCATCAAACCTCATCAGACTTTGAAACAGCGACGGAGATAAAGAAGCAAGCCTATGGTTCTCTTGCTCTTGAATAATAGCGTTTGGGGAGACGAGGGCAGGCAGGTAGGCGAGGATGCGGTGGGTGGAAATGAGGAGCAGGAGGGGCAAGCGCCGTCGCGTTAACGAACGCATGTCACGTGGCGCGTAAAAGGCGCCGACCGTTGACCGCGTCGACCTGCGTCGACCACTCGATGTTGACGGTGACAGCGACGACCATATTCCCTCGACTCCTCCTATCCTCTCTCACAACGGCATGTCTTGAAAAAAATTCCGTCTTCTGGGAAATCTATCTTCAAGAACGTTCGGATACGAGGATGTAACACTAATTTCCGAATGACAAGACCCGCACCTCACCAATCCTGATTCCTCGGGATTCTTTTCTTTACGGACGAAACAATGGATAAAAGGGAGGTCTCAGTGACTTGATCGTCCGCACGTGTGCCATTGTTCAATTTCTCAATAAATGTGCCGCCATCGGCGCTCTCTCATTCCCTCATCGTCGGTTCAAGCCTCTGAAGGGACCCTTGGATCCAGTGGCTTCCCCCCTCGACGACAGGTTCGGTTTCTCTGGTGGGTTTCCTTCACTTATTTTGAAGCTTCGTGGCCACTGACCCATGGTTTGGACAGACATTTCGACACGGCGATGGAGCCTGTCACTACCGAACAACCCACGACGTCCGTCGAACTCACCCTCGACCAGCGCGCCCCAGAGGAACTGGTCGATCCACCCACCGATATTTTCTCTCCTGGTCACGCGGACGATGGCGACGACGCAGGCCCGGTGCCGTTTCATACCCTACAAGAGACGAGTGACGATGAACGGTCGTTTGAGGCCTGGATCGACTCGTTAGAACAGGCCGACGACCAAGAGGATGAGAATGAATCCGCCGACGAAGGTGCGCTCTTTCCAATCCGTACTGCCACACCTTTTTTGACGATGCGCGTATCATAGATCAGACTCCCCTCTGGGCTTCCATCCTGGACGAATACGGACACCTCCATGGCATCGCAAGCGACAAACTCAAGGCTATCGCGTGGAAGATGCAAGCCGATCGTCTGAAGGCCACCGACACTTTGTCCGTGGAGCGCTTCGCGGAAGAGGTCCTCGAGGTCTACCTCGACTTGACCGCCTATACATCGGACGTAGACGACGACACCGAAGACGATACTAGGTCCGACTGCAGCTCCGGGTGCCCAGCCTGCGCCGTGAAGGCCAAACTCGAAGGCGGGCGCGTCGTCGACAGCGACGAGGACGACTGGGACGAAGACTTCGAGGACGAGGACGATGAGAAGGCTTTTCGCGGGGCGACGTTCAGAGGGCCCCTCGTGCCCGCTCAAAGACCCATCATGGATTTTCAGGAGCAGGTCCATGGTCGACGGGTTCGGTGCTTTGCGCGAGCTCGTAGATGCCATGGAGGTCCTCGACATTCTGTGCACAGCATACGGGCGACACAAGCACAAGGGCCAGTTTTGATCCTCTCAGGTGTCCTAAATCATACCTTCTCTTTTCAGTGATGTTATGCTATCTCTCTTTCTAACTCATAGTGCACCGTGCCTCGTACTTTTCCTACGTTATCGAGTGTCTAGTTTCATGTCAGTCGCAGGCTCGAAGGCATGGATGTGTTTCTGTACAGTGTATCACTAATGACAATTTTGTGTTCGAAAGCGGGCGAGGTTCCCAACTACCCCTTCGTCCTCCTTCCAGCAAGATCTTGGTCGGGCCCAGGGCTGTGTCAAATCATGAAGACCCTCTGCATGGCGTCGTTCAACTCCTCCTTGAGCTTCGCCAGACCACCCAATTGCGTAGCCTGTCCTTCCCCAACACAACCCTCCCGGAAATTCACCTCGTCGATGCGCGCCTGCATGGCCTCGATATACACATCCAGCTTGCAGAGGCCGTTCTGGTCCGGAGCGCAGCCGCGGACGCCCGTCAAGGGGAGGACGGCGTCGTTCAGGATCCAACGGACGTGGGTCGGCGCGGAAGAAGCCGGGCAGGAGAGGACCTGAGCAACGAGGTTGGTCGCAAAGGGGACGATATGGCTGGTGTCCCAGTGCTGGCCATACGGTCGATAAGCATGTATGATGCTAGAACGTAGAAAAGGGGGATTCATACGCGGTTTTTGAGAATCTTGTCGTCGGGCAAGGTCCCATCCTGCGAGAGCACCGTGATGTTCAAAGCCAGCGCGACTTTTCCGGCGGCGGGTCGTTCGGTTAGTTTCCCATCCTGACCGCCGAGTCGGAGGGTCGTACGTACCTGCAGTCATCATGCCGTCGTGCGTCGCGTCGACGTAGATCGGCTGGTCGAGCGGGAACGTGATGTTGCTCGACACGATGGTTGCGTTGACCGTAGTGTCGAAGGTGGTGATGCGCGTCTGGGTGAGCCTGGACATGAACTCCTGGACGTAGCCGACGCCGAGTGCATTCGTAGCGGGGCCACCGGGACCGAAGGCGTACCAGAAAAGTAGGTCTGGTTGTCGTTGTCATTGTTACTAGTGAGCTCGGCGAACATGGCAGGAACGAATGAGGGAGATACTTGCCATTGTAGTACTGGAACGACTCCCACTCTTTCTTTACGAACAGATTGCAAAAAATGGAATATCCCAACGCGACGGACTGAAGGAGGTGGTACTCGTGTCAGGATGAAGGGTGCAAAGGTGTGGACACTGCCGCTCACCTCATATGCACACGCTTCCTGCATGTTGATAATGTCATTGGGAGTGAGCTGAACGCCCTTGAGATTCTTTTGCAGCCTCTCAATCGTCTTCTTCGTGTATTCGTTCGCCCATTTCGTGGAATGCCCGGCGGCGAGCACATAGTTCTGGAGGATATTGGGGCATTGGCCGAACGAGGCTAATGTGCTGTTGAATTCCTCGAAGGCAGACTTCTCGATTTCGATGAGCTGGTGGTAGCTGGTGGTATGATGCTGGACGCCGAAGAAGCCCGCGGAGAATTGAAGACTGAAACCAAGCCATAATCCATTAGTAAAGACACCGCCCGGAGAGAGAAGGACGAACGCTGAATCCAGCATGCGTTCTTTCAGTGGCGTCGGCAACAGACAACGGTCAGCGACGATCTGCGCATGAGAAGGTGCATATTTACTTACCTTGAGAAGTCGTACGCCAAACGGGGAGATTGGCAAACCCCTTCAAGAGCCCGCCGTAGCGCACTCTTGCATTCACGCCGAGCATGTACCTGCTCATGATCAGCGCGACGACTCCGAAATGGAAAAGGGAAGGAGCACACAGTTCGCCTCTTCCAAGCGGCGTCAGGATTTCCTCGCCGAGCTTGAACGTCCAAGTGTTCAGGAACTCCAGGGGGCCCGTCGCGCTGAACCCAGCGCCCGTCGCGGCCTCGTGCAGCTTCGCCGCAAAGGCAGCAGGACCGGCGCCACCTGCGGGGTATCTTGCACCGTGACGGTGGAGGATGTGCACCTGCTTTATCGCACATCCTTCGGGGACCACGGGTGACGACTTTGGAAGACCAAATGTGCCTGCGGGGAGAGAGTACCACGGAGAAAGGTTTCCCCAGCTTCTCACGATGTCGAAAGAGCCAGGTTTGTCGAAGTCGGACGGGCGAATGATGGGGTCGATATTGTTGACGAAGGCGATGGCGGGCGCGGTCTCGATTGCGAACGCCTCATCGCCGGCTGTCGAACGAGAGCAGTCTCAGCGGCGCGCTTTGAACAATTGTGAAAGACGAGTGCGTACTAGGGGTAGGCCCCGGGAACCCTACTTGCGTCTTGTCGGGGAAGTTCGGGTCTGGAAAGGAGGCGGTGATGTTGGGCGGAGGGAACGCGAACGTCACTGTAGATCCCGCGAACGACGAAGCCTGAGGCGTTGGACGTTGCGCAACGGGGTTTGCCCAAAGTACGCCGGCGAGGACGAGTTGCAGCAGGGCCGAAGTTCGTAGCATCCTTGGTCCTAGCGTTATCCGTATGTTCAGAGCCGCGAAGGTTGTCTGTGAGGGAAAGTGTACCAGCTTCGCTTGGTTTTTATAAGGTGAAAAAAGAACAGCCACTGGATGTAAAGAATGACGTCAAGGTATCCTTCGCAGCGGTCGGGATATGGAAACACGAAAGAAATAAAGTGGTACCACGGCAACACGGCGACGCTCGTTTCAAGTGTAGTGGCATCCGACTCGTCATAGTACACGTTGTACATGTCCACATGAAGAAAATCCGCGACAGCTTACAGAGAAGAGAAGCGTCGAGATCCGAGCCCAGTGAAGATTTCCAGGATTCAAATTGTCGATTCGAGCGCTGTAGTGGTGTGAGGACTTCTTTACGCTGTCAAGGCAGTCATGGGTACCTATGAAACCTCGCCTCATGGCCTCCTATGAAGGGTTGTGACCTGCTTTCCGTACATTGCTTGACCGGTGGCGCTGTCTTCCCCGAAGCGATTCGAGACGCTTTCAGGTTGGGTACAGGCGAACTCGGGCTGGTTGGCACTCGCATCCTTCCGAAGCCGCCGCTGTACGCGGGGAACTAGTCTCTGTGGCTGACCTAACTCAGAAGATAGTCATTTTGAGTATAGCGGGGAACCAGGTATACACGTGAGAGTGTGCACCTGCGTTCTTCGATACACTTGAGCCAAAGTCGAGCATCGGTATTCTGCGCTGGAAAGTCGGAGGACAGATAGGACGGTCGCTTGCTGTGAGAGGAGACGCGAAAAAGGAAGATCATGGGGCGGGAGCTATGACAGTATCATGAGTCGCACGATGGTCGAGAGCCTTTCCAGACGTATTGCTTTGACGGACGAGCGAGAGAACGAAAGGAGGTGAGGTGAGGGTGGCTAGACGGTGAAAGAAACGTTAAATTGTGGAAACTGAAAGAAGGCAGACCGATAGAGAACACGCCGGGGTTGGCCTGAGGAGTGCAGTGAGGTGTTGTATTTACTTTTGCCAGTTGTCAGTCATGACGGAACGTATCTCACCTCAACATCGACCGGCATATTTTCCACAGGTCCGACGCCGCTCCCGAGGGCTCTGGGATGGTAGTAGTAGAAAAAAGTTAAGTAAGGAGGAAGTGTGAGGCGCGCCCAGTGCCAGCGTCGAGCATTTGCATGTTTGCAGATCACGCCGTGGGAATTTGACCCGCGTGCTCGGATGGACCAGCGAGTCCGACATCCTGCAGTACATATGTATACACAATTGGATTGATGTCGATAGCAAATATACAGTTATGTACAGTACAAAGCAGAGCAGAGCAAAACAAAGCCTGAAAGCGTGTACGAGTCCGTCGCGAGTCGTACTTATGTCCATCATGAGCATTCTCAGAGTAGTCAAGGGGGGAGGGGGAGGGGGGTAGCGCGCCGAAATAGCATCACAATCAACAGGGTCTTCAATCACCTCACCTCCATCCCCATCCCACTCTTCCTCCTCTCCTCCTCCTCCGCCAGTTCCCCGCATATACGCATCAATCTGCTCCCTCTGCTCCTCCAGATCATCCGACAGCTCGATCAGTTTGTAATCGTCCCCATCCCCGTTCGGCAGGTAGAGGAACGTCTTGTTGGAGGCCTCGGGCGCAGGCGTCTCTTGGACCGGCGGCGGGGGCGACGATGGGGGCGGCGTCATCTCGAACGGGTCGGGTGTGCGCGGACGAGCGGCGCGGCGCGTGCGGGGCGCAGGAGCGAACGCGAAGCGCTCGATCTCGTCATCTTGGCCGCGGGCGACGGGCGGGAGACCGCGGCGAGGCGCGACGTTGCGTCTGAGGGTGTGCACGCGCCACTCGTCGGCGGGGGGAGTCGCCCACCTGTCGGCCTCCGCAGACAGCGCAAGGTCGCGCTGGAGCGTTGCGTGGTCACGGCGCGGTCCGAGAGGGGTGCGGGGCGCGGGCTGGGAGAAGGAAGGAGGCTCGAGGTCGAAGTCTGAGTCTGAATCGGAGACTTCGATGAGGGGTGAGTGGGATGGGCGGGGAGGATGGGCGGACGGAGTCTGGGGAAGACGCGGGGCGATGGGGAGGGAGTAATGGCGGCGGAGACCGGGGGAGGCCTGAGGGGGAGAGCGGCCTTTGTACGAGGGTGGGCGACTGCTGCCCGTGGATGCGTCAGATTCGGAGTCAGAGACGTTGGCCATGAATGCGTCGCCTCGCTCGTACATAAACGGCGTTCTGGGCAGGCGACGGTTCAAAGAGATGGCCTCGCGGCGCTGGAAGGGGACGCTGGAGGTAAGGGGTCCCACTCGAACCGGAATGCGGCCAGCCATCGGCATATCCTCGTCCTCGTCCTCATCTTCGTCTGCCGAGTCGATCTCGATAACGTCCGACTCCACGTCGTTGTATTCCGCCAGCACCCCGAGCGGGATCCTTGGGAACGGCCTGGAGAAACAAGGGGCGCCAAGGGGAGAAGCGGCCCCTTCGTTTTCGTCCTCGTAGACGTTGGCGTCGACCTCGAACGCATGTTCGTCCGCATCGTCGTCCGACAGAACCGCGAGAGGAATCCTGGGGAACGACCTGGCCTCCCAGAAGTCGGGCGTCCCGAGAAGAGTGGAGAACTTCCCGTCTTCGTCGATGAAGATGTTCTCATTGCCCTCGAACGCGTTCTCGTCGCCCTCGTCCTCGTCTTCCTCTTCGTCCTGGGCTTGAACATAGCTGGGCGAGCGCGTCTGTGGCGGCACGTTGTCGTCGCTGTCGACCGAGATGGCATCCTCGTAGTCGTCAGCATAGTTGTCCTGAAGTCGGCGCTCATCGTGGTAGATGGCGAACCCAACCCCGTCGTCGTCACCGGTGGCTGACCCGGTGACCTCGCTACCGGTGGAGACGCTGATCGCGTCGTCGTACTCGTCGTCGTATTCATCTTGCCACTGAAGCTGGGCGTCGACCTCCGCCTCGTCCATGGCCTCCTCATCCGCGTAACTGTAGTCCTCATCCATGTTGACATCCTCATCCTGGCCGAACGAGCCGTAATCTTGCGCATCGAACGACGCTTGACTCGCTCCAGAGTCCCCTACCGTCCCCGCATCCCCTCCAGCGAGTGGCTGAGGCACCGCACCCTCCGGCCGCTCGATCCTCTTCAATGCCCCAAAGCGGCCCCACGCATCCGATTCAGGGCCACTATACGTGGGAAAGAAGGACTGGGGAGGGGTGCGAGGGCGAGAGGGGGAAAATGGGAAAGAGAAGGGGTTGGAAAGGACGAAATCGGGGACAGGCGATGGGGCGTCGTGGGGGGTGTCGAGGAAGGAGCCGGAGGCGCGCGAGCCCAGCGAAGATGAATAGGTAGAAGTCGAAGAACGAGGAGGCGGAGAGGCCCACGAGGGGGTGGCAGGGACGTCGGAGGCAACGCTAGAATACGACGTAGATACAGAGAGGGATGGGGGCGGGGAGAATGATGGGAACGAGGACAGAGAGTTAGTTGCTGTAGAGGGGCTTGCGCTTGGAGAGGAAGGGGCGGTCGGGGTCGGGGTAGTCGATATGGCCAGACGATCTTGAGAATGAAGGCCACCGCGGCGACGAGCGAGGGGGGCCAGGATCACTGCCGCTTCGGCTAGCGTGGAGCGAGAGAGCTGCCTGGCATTCTAAACGCCATCGCAACCCGTCAGTCTGAAGCCCAACCCCCAAAGACGACGAGCGACAGGCGACTTACCCGTTCGAGCTCTTCATAGGCGTGCATCATTGTATCCTTCGAGGCGTATCGATTGTTAGGAACGCGAGTCAAGTCTGTAGGGCGGCCCGACATTGTGTGGGTCGATGGGGGATGGAAAATAGATACTGTGTGATGTGGTGGGAGGAAGAGAATGGGGGGGAGGGAATGAGTTGGAACGCCGCACGTGCCCGGTTGAACAGAGGGAAGACAATGCCAGAGACCTCCGGGACGGACGGACGTCTGTTCAACTCCGCCCTTTGTGGTGTCCCAAGGGAAAGAAAGAAAAGTGGCGGGTCCCTCCGACTGAAAAACGGGAGGAGGGAGAAAAGAAAGAGTAAGATTGGGTTCGAAAATTCGTTTGGGGGATGTCCTGCCGGTGTTCCGGCTCTCACTTTTAGTCACAAGTGTCCCGTCCGCGCCCGTATGTCTCAGAATGGGGCGAGTTGAAGCGGGCAGACGTCCATCTACGAGAGACTCGCCGGCAGAGGGGGACGTCCTCTCTCCTCTTGTGCCTGGAAGTTCAACTGCGACGAGACCTCCCAGCCCGAACGCCTCGAGGGAGACCCGCGCCCGAAAATCTAAAATTTCGTCGTCAGCCGTCCGCTTCCTTAATACAGGATCGCCTCCACGTTCGTTGCACGGTCCACGAGAGACCATGCACCCGTCCATCGCAAGATCTCGACGCGGACGTCTGCACGTCCGCAACGCCGACACAGAAGCAGGGCCTGACCACGTTTCCCCATATTCCCAAAGCGAGCGTGCGCATCCCAAGCTATCTCCGCATATGGCAAGGCCGGCACGAGTCGATGTCTCGCAAGCTGCGTTCGTAGAAACGGATCGCTATGGACCTGCTCTGCTCCAAATCGTCGCCTCAGTCCATCGTCCCGGATCGCCTCCGTCTAGCCGCCGTCTTTATCTCCCCACGCCCGACCTGACTTTCCATCCATCAGTTACCGCGCGCCCATGCCTTGCGACGACGCTGCCGACATCCGTCCACACCCCCAACGGAACGGCGACGACATCGCCTGCGGCTTCCGGCACCGCGCATGGCATGTCCCGCATGACGGTAGGCCGCGCTCTTCTCTGCTGGGTCCATCTCGACCCTTGCCTCGATGAACGAGCACACTGCGCATCCTCGGTCGTCTTTCTACCCAGTGCCCGTCAACCCAAACTGATCGCAGATACACACCCACCTCTGTCGCCCACCTCGTCCAATCGATCGCATATACCGGATCCGACGCTCCCTCTGACGCACCACGCCAAGATAACAGCGTGTTCGCACTTCCGGGGATATCTTGACCTGCGCCTCGTGGTATTCGAAGTTCCTCCCCTCCGAACGGGCGGGGTCCCTCCACACTACACAACCGACTGGCATCCTGGATTCGGATATCTCAGAGCAAGTGCGACACAGCACAGCAGAGACCAAGTCCCGTCCATCCCGTCGGGTCCGAAATCGAGATTCCGAGACCATGAGCAGCAGGGGGTGTATCACGCTCCTGCTCCCGATTTTCCCGCGACACATATGCGACGCGCCTTCCGACCCAAACGTAGATTCGACTTCGAAACACAGGATTGAGGGTCGGATCCGGGTCGTCCGAGAAAATATGGGGAGCAGGAGGGACGGGGAGCGGATCGTCGGACGGGCTCGGGACCGGGTGGCGCGGGGGTACGGAGGGACTTAGCGGTGTGGAGGAGAGTTTAAATGAACGCGCCATAGACGGACCGCTCTCTTGTACCGAGAGCAACGCTGTTGAACCAGAACGAGCCTGCGTACGCCCGCGTTTCCTTTGAAGTTCGAATTGTGAAAATTTCAGAAGCGCAGGATGCGACCACAGACGTACGTGCGGGTGTTTCTTAGACTCCGCGGTCTGCAGGTCGTGGCGAGCGGTTCTAGAATTATTTTGATTCGGGCGACGTGGCTTTGAGCATTGTGGCTTTTCGTATTTTTTTCGGTAAGTTGGGGGATGGAGATACAACGACGTGGCGTGAGCCGCCGCACCGTGAACGAGCGCCAAGGAAAATGCCTAGCGTGGGATTCCTACTACTTCCTCTTCACGACCGTCGACCACCATCGATCATTGTTCGTCCTTGCACCCAGCTCATTCTATTCAGCCATGTATACGCACCCCCCCCTTGCCTCTACACCCAAGGGCCCTTTCCCTACTGGTCTGCTCTGCTTAAGCAACAGAGGACGGCGTTGACGCGGTACCGTTCCAGGCAAACGAGTGACGACGAAGGGGGTTTCGAGACTGGGTTGCATGGCTTAGGGGACATCAGGGACGAGGGTGTTTCCGTTGTGGAAGGTGCGTATCCTTCTGTATCCTTAGACTTACGAATCGACACCCTTTCTGACCACACGCACCTCTAGAGGCTGTCATGAACCTCCATTGACGACTATGCACCCATGTCGAATACTCAGGCCAAGTCCGTGGTATGTTTCGAGGAGTCGATCCCAAGATCCTCGTCATCGATAGAGTCGGTACCTGCCGCCAGCCAGTCGACACTTGGATATCCTCTGCGCACAAAAATGCACAAGCACAAGCACGAACCCTTGATCCCCCGAGTTCGTCCAGCCCGGTTACTCCCTTCTTCTGGTGGTCTCCTATATTCGTTGCGCACATAGTTTGGCTAGCTCTGGTGGCACAGTTCAGTATCGGTTGCAGACTCACGGCCGCAAGTTCGAAAAAGCCTGGATGTATATTTGTGATACAAATGACAATTGCTTCTGTCCCCACGCGTAACTTGCACCCTCCGCCTACACTCAACCTCGTATTCCTAACAGACGCTCTCATGAAGCCCTATGAGCGATAATTACCACCGTCAGTCAGCCGAAGACATCGAACGGAAGAATCGACCGCACCGTATTATAAACGATACGTAAACAACCTTCACGCGAACCGACTCGGGAGACCGCGACGCTCCACTGCAACATGGCCTGCGAGCTCGTCGATGACCTCCGGCTTGTATGTGCAATCCGAGACGTAAACCTTCTCCAGCGGGGTATACTGCCTCTGCCTTTTAGCTACGATTTCCACAGGAAGCAAGTCGTTTGCGTCCAGGGGTTTCGTTGAAGGCATCGCTATCCGCATGTTGCAGAATGTCAACGTTTTGAGGTGAGGAAGGGCAGGAGTTCCATCGATGGGCGCGACTAGGGCTCGGGAGATGTGCGGATCCAGCCAACCCTGCAAGACCAAGTGCGGGAGTGTAGAGGGTATGTATGACGCGAAGTTCGCGGCTGTTGGTGGGGTCCAGACAGGATGAGCGCAGAGGATGAGTGCGTCTGCTTTGTCTAAGGGAAGAGCCCGTATCGCCTGAGTGAGTACCGTGTAGAAACGCTCCGTGCTCTCCTCTGTACTGGCACAGAAAAATCCTCCAATGCGAGGAAAATGCGTTGTAGAGGAATCCGTGAGATCGCGCATGTTCTTGACAAGCACCGGTCAAGCCTGAACGCGGACGTCGAACCTGCGATTCAAGCTGCCGCCGCCGCCGCCACTGCTGATGAAGCGGAGGACGTGGACGTGCGACGGTGTGTCGTCTATGACTCGGATTTGCATGTGGCGGGATAGTGAATCCATGGAGTAGATGATGTCTTGGTCCGTTGCCTCCGACACGACGAAGTGGGCGTTCATCTCCTCGAGGGTTGGGGCTTCGATACGATGGACCAGGGCGGCGCAATCTCTTGCCAGACCTTGCAGCTCCACGGTTTTTAGGTTCGGAAACTTGACCCGCCGGTCGGCAGCTGGATAAAGGCGGTAGGAAGGGAGACATGTGACGAGGCAAAGATGATTCAGGCCTGGCATGCTCTCTAAGAAGTCGTAGAATGAGTGATAATCCGGCTGCAGGGAGGAAAGGGGGGCGGTGATGAGCTCCTGGGGAAGTCCGATACATAAGCGATCCAAGTTTCTGAACGCGAGCGAATTCCAAGGCGGGACGACGCAGTCCAAGTTCAAACTGCGAAGGCGGGGAGCATGTCCAGCAAACATGTTCGGAGGAAGGCTGACCACGTCGGCGTTGGAAGAGTCCATTTCCCAATCGAACGATTCTAGGAGAGGGGCTGGGGAGGTACATGCGGTGACGATCTTCTCTGTGGCATGGCGATCTTCGATGCCCGATATTTCCTTGAGGTGTGACAGGTGCTGGGGGAGGATGGCCCTGTGGTGTTCCACTGAGTCGCCTTCATCGATTACGTAGGTAGCGGGGGAATTTCGAGCGCGAGTGAACATTTCTGTGGCCCACCTCTCGCTGAGTCGGCAATTGATATTGGACCAGAGAATCGCGGTAGAGAGTGCAACCTGTCTCCACCGCCGACATACATGTGTTACGACGATCCATCCTAGGTTGTTGGGGGACGCATCAGCAGGTTCCGGTTCTTGATTAGTAGAGCTCTGCTCTTCTCCAGGACACCAATCGACGCACAGGAGGCCAAAGATATGGGACAAAAGCTCCGCAGGAATGCGGCACGCCGGCCTGAGCGCGTTTCTGCGGTGCAACAGGGCCTTGCGGACAATGTCGACGGACTGTAGTTCGCGTTCAAGTATGACGCTCTCCGTATCATCGTGACCTTGACCTGTCCTAGCCGCGAGCGCGTCCTGAAGCTTTTGATGAGCGAACGACAACCATAGTTCATCGCCAGCCTGAGAGGTGGTACTAGAATTGTTTTGGATAATGAGCCTGCCGAGTATGAGATCTTGAGAAGGAGTGCAATAGGAGGATAAGTCATACCTCGACATCGATGGCCCGTCTTTCCCGTCGGAAGTTTGGGGGCTCGTCACTTGGTCGCATGGTGGAGTACTTATAGGACTTTTCTTCTTCTTGCCACAGCGTCCAACTGGGGCTGGCCAGTGCCACAGGTGAGCCCGGTGCCGCCTTCATGCGACGCGGTGGCGATCCAGGTCGCGCGCAGTGACTAAACAGTAAACGGGCGTGGCGGCGTACTTGGAGCTCACGCGCTCACGTGGGCCCAACGCGAGTCTAAAATGCGCGGTATAATGATGCAGGAGAGGTACAACAGTTGTGGTACATGATAATGGATGATACAGTGGCGAACCGTCCGAAGTACTTAAGTGAGAACCAAAGGGTAAAATGCTAGAGAGAATACTATCAACATGAAACGCGATCAATCAAGCGCAAAACCTCCTAAAGCCTAAAGGGATGATCTTTGTAATCGCCGTCCTCGTCACTCTCCTCCCCAACTTCGTCCTCGCAGTCTCCTTGGTACGCGGAGTTCTCGAGGTCGTCCGCCTCACCGTCCTCGTTGCTCTCCTCAGCGTCGCCGTCGTCTCCTCCTACAGAACCTCTGCCATTGTCACTCCGCTGCGCTTCTTCCGCGAGGCCCGCGCCAGGAGGGCGCGAGAAGCACAGGCCAACGCGCGCCGGCGCGGGGGGGCGCGGGGCGGGCGATCCCTCCCGACGGAAGATGGGGTGCGGGAGGGGAGTTAACCGGGGGGGCGTCACAATGAACGGGTCGGGGCTTGACCGTTCATTTGCGAGGGGAGTGCGAGGATGACGACCGACGGGGGCGTATCGAAACGGGGAAATGTACCCACTTGCGTCCTCGTCGTCCGTGACCAGCAGCGTCCGAGGAAAAGTGATGCTGAGACTACTGTCCTCCTCCGTGTACCCGCCCGCGCGAGAGCAGAAGGCGCACGGGCCGCCGTGGCTGTCAGCGTCGTCGTCGCTCTCGCCGTCCAATGCGCGGACGGCGGGCTCGTCGTGCTCGGACACGAGGTTGCGTCCGAACTCGATGAACGAGTTGATCATTTTGCAACAGCTCCTGTCGCACGGGATTGGCTTCTCAACCAGGGGGCGCGCCTCGCGATCGGCGGCGTTGGCGTGTTGCTGTTCTACCCAGAGACGATGCTGGGCGGCCCATGTGCACCTCGCGCGATGCTCCTCGGAAGAGTCGTAGTTGAAGCCGTCCACGGAGTCGCAGTCGGAGTCGTAGGCGTCGTAGGAGTCGTAGGCGTCGTAGGAGTCCGAGCTGTAATCCTCGGAGCTGTCGTCGTCGTCGACGACGTCGGACTCCTCGAGAACGTACACCTGGTCGACGTAACGGCGATAGATCTTGAACTTGAAGTAATCCTCGTCGTCGGAGGTTGAGATAGGGGAGTGAGAAGAAGGCATGGTGGAGGGGGGACGAGGTGCGCCGAAGGACACAAGAGAGGAGGTCGAGGCGGAAGCTGCCGACGTGGTGCAACCATGGAGATTGGTCGCGTCGACTTTCAAGTTGAGGCTGGAGATGCGCGCGCGAGCTTCGCTAGCGCGAGCGGCCCGTACTTCGTCGTCGCCCCATGTAGCGGCGTGCAAGGTGTATGGGTTACTCATCTGTATGGGGGTGTTCAGCGACGACGCGACTCAGAGTAGAAAACGGTGCTCACGGTTGCAGAGAGTCTCTAAACTTCGGGCTTGGGGCGGTGACAGGTGCAGGTGCAGGTGTAGTTGCGGAAAGGTGTCGGGACGGGGTTGAGGGGGCAGTTGGCGAAAGTTGAAAAGCAGGACCGGGCGGGGCCCAGTTATATAACGTGGGCCGGTCAGGCCGAAGAGCACAATGGAGGATTTCCGGCCGCCCATTGGCTGTTGAGACCATGCACAACCGTCTATTGTACCCTCACAAAGGAGATATAAGCTGCTTACCCCTGTTTATACGTCCGTACGCGGAGATCTCGGTAAACGATCCACGCTGGAATTCAACATGGCCTGATCATGCTGCCCTTCTCGATCCCCTCCCACTGGCTATCAACCACGAGCATCACCTTACTATTCCTCTTAGTAGACGTCGAGAGAGCTTTGCGACCGAAAACATGGGCTTTTCCTGTCCCGTTTGTTAGAATCGCAGACGCAAAAGAAATCAGGGTCTTAAAATTCTTATCAGCGTCCACAGGCATGAGGTAAGTAGCCGTGTGGGGGTGGAATGGAACGAACCGGTTGTGTACCTGGATACTTCCCAATCCTAGAGATAATGGTGCAGGGAGAACAGTCCCGCTTCCGTCCCACTACCGCCTCGCCGGGTGGGAAACAACGATGCTTTGGCCCTTCGGACCGCGCATGGCGAATCTGAAAGGGCACCCGACAATCAATGTCCCGCCCAGACGCATTCCAAGCGATCCACTCCTCTCGCTGCGAACGAGTCGATGGGTCAGGCGGTCTGGAAGCTGGATGAACATGAGGCTCGCGCCGAACAGCGCTCGCCCTGAGACACCGTCGGAGATTCTGCACGGACCTTCGCATCTCCAGGGGCGCCAAGTTCACGCCGTGAGTCTGGCCGTGCGGTGGTTTGGGGCTGCTCGACTTTTCAGGAAGACACGTCAGAGAGTGAGGAAAGCCGTCAGGGTGGGGGGAAGGAACGACCGTGGGAACTTCGGGTTCGAACTTTCAACTTGGACTTCCTGCCGCAGCAAGCCCACGACGCGGTCCCGCCCAAGTCCCGCCCGCCCTGCACTTAAGCATCGCGCCCTCCCTTCCTCTCAACTCTCTCCAGAAAAATTTCAGGTGCTGGATACGTTGGGGCTTCGAGCTCACGATGAAATGCAAATATGATCTCGCACTCCGGTTCAAGGTGACCTCCACGAGTCCATGATACTATTGCTGCTACGGTGCCGACTGACAAAGATGCATCTACCACCTCACACAAATTTCTCTCTCCCGAAGCTTCTGTTTCGCCGGAATCGAACCCGTCATCCCGGAACGCGGGACACGAGGCAAGTTTCGACGATAGACCCTCGTAAAAACGTCTCGTCTTACGTCCCCACCGCGCGACCGGGCCCGTCCACGTCCCCACCCCAAGGGCGGCGGACTCGAATTTCTCCCCCCCCAAATCGCTCCAGTTCTTTTCGTTGCATAACTCGCGTACCGAGACCCGGGACCGGTCCACCATCTGATCAGCCGATTTTCACCTCGCGCTCCCGTCCGAGCCTACGCCCCGCCGCCGCGTACGAGGGCTTCCTCATTGTCCCCCCTTCTCCAAGCGCAAACACACACAAAGCGGTTGTCATCGCTCCCGCCTCGTGGCCTCTCCCATTATAAAGCCGACGCCTCGTCGCCCGTCGCCCCCATTTGCGGCCTCCAACCCCCCACCAACCTCCACCGCCTCCTCCAACATCCCATCTCCTTTCCCCCCTCTCCCCCGTGCCACCAGCTCACAAGGTAAGCTCCAACGTCGCGTCGCCTCCCTGGAACACAATGGACTGACGTTTCGGGCCGGTCAAACAGCGTCCACCATGGGTCTTCCCGCACCGCCATCGTCTGCACCCCCCAACTCCCTTCGACGTCGACGGGCCCCGTCCCCGTCTCCCGAACCCTCCCAACTCGACCAATCCCCGCCCCACGTCCCCTCCGACCTCCCCGCCCCGCACCCCTCCGACCTCCCGGACCTCATCGCGATGCGCGACCAAATCCAGCGCCTGCTCGCGACCCCGCAGGGCCTCGCCGAGGCGGAGAGGCAGGAGCTCCTCGCCATGCTCCGCCAAGTCGAGTGCATCATCGGCGACGCCCCCGCCCCGAGCCCCGCGCCCCCCCGCGCCGCGCCCCCCGCTTCCCCCCCCGCCTCCTCGGAGCGCGCCCCCATCGAAGCCGCCCTCGCGGCCCGCGACGCGGAGATCGCGGCCTGGTTCGCAAGGCATGGCCCCGCGCCGCGCGACGCCGTCTGCTCGCAGAAGGAGGAGGCGGAGGCGGAGGAGGAGGCGGAGGCGGAGGACGCCCGCGTCGCAAACGCGAAGATGCTCCTCGCGCGCTACGTCGAGATCGCGGCCTGGTTTGAGGTGTACGGTGTCCGCGACGACGACGACGCCTATGCCTACGACTACGACGCGCCGGCGTCCCCCGCTCCCCGCCCCCCCCTCTCTCCGTCCTTCCCACCGACGACGAGGCCACCAGCGGCGACAAGGCCACCAGCGACGACGAGCTGAACGGCTGCCTCTCCTTCCCCGACACCGTCGACGCGCTCCTCTCCCGACCCACCACCCCCGCCCGGCCCTGCACCCCCCCTCCCCTCATACCACTGCCCGGGACCTACACCCTCCCCTCCCCGCCCTCTCCCCCCTCCCACCTCGTCCCGCGCGCCCAAAGCACCCCCCTCCGCCCGCGCCTGGCCCCCTCCCGCCCCCGCCGCCCGCGCGGTCCCCGCCCTCTCCCCCGGCCCTCTCCCCTCACGAGCGCTCCCCCCCGCCCGCTCGCGTGCTACACCCTCGCCGCGGACGCGATCGCGCGCTGGATGTGCGGGCCGCTCGCGGACGACGCGACGCGCGCGGCGATCGAGCGCGCGCTGATCGCGGTGGACATCACCGTGCACGCGAGCGCGTCCACCTCTACCTCTACCCCAACCTCTACCTCAGCCTCTACCTCAGCCTCTACCTCTACCTCGGGAGAACACGCTCTCACGGCGGCCGAGGGCGAAGACGAGGACCGCTGGAGGGAGGCGTTCGACCCGTACCTCGACCCTGGCGTTTTCGACGAGCAAGAGGAGGAGGAGGAGGCGTTCGACCCGTACCACGTGCCCCGCCCGTCCCCGCCCGCGAGCCCCTCGCCGCCCCCCACCCCGCCCCGCCCGTCCGCGGCCGCGGCCGCGTCCGAGTCCGCCTGGTCGTGGTCGTGGGCGTGGGCGTGCACCCCGGCGCTCCCGCCCGTCCTCGGCGCGTTCAACGAGGACATCTGGGACGCGGACGTCCAGCGGTGGGACGACGCGGACCCGGACGCGCCCATCCCCGGTCTGACGCGCCCATCCCCGGTCTGACGCTCCCATCCCCGGTCTGACGCGCCCCCGGGCCGGTGTATGGGAAGCCGCGGTGCGCGCCGGGTGGTCGTGATTCGTGAATGGTGGGGTGATTGCGCTCCCCGCGTCGGCGGCGAGCGTGGGCGCGTGCGTGCCGATCGTGGGCGCGGACGGACGGGTGTCCGAGGACGACTGCTATACCAGGGTGTGTGCTTGGGGAGAGTCGCCGAGAGGCGGGAGTCGGCGCGCGAACGCGAACTTGTTCCTCTACTTATGATACTTATGCCGGCGGTCTCTTTCTTGCCTTGTTCTGTACTACCATATGGGTTTGGAGTTGGTGCTCGTCTCGTTTATGTTGTGTTCTATCCCGTTTTTTTTCTCCCGGATCCGTGGACGATGTACGATACGCTTCGGTGCTCGCGGCAGTTGGATTCGATGCCGGTTGACCGTAAGTCCTGTGCTCTCCCCTCCTCCAGTGTGGACTCTTTTCTTTATCGTGTACTATGTACTACTACAGCATGGGTTTCGGGCATGTTGTTTATGTTATGTTTTATCCTGCCGTTTTTTGCTTCGCCGTGGACGATGTATGTACGATCGATGCCGCTTCGCTGTTCACCTTACGCTCGTAGGATCCGACGCCGGTCGGTGACGATAATGGACAATGTACAACAACTCCTGTGCGCACTCTCCCCTCCTCCACCGTTCGCACCGCGCGGATCTGTCCAGATCCCTCGATCCCGAGCGCCCGTCGTCTCTCTTCGACCCAACCCTCCGACTCCCGAGGCGCCTCTCTTCGATCAACCCGCGCCCACAAACATACACACACAGCGCCACGGAACACAGCGTACAATTCTTTTCGTTGCACAAAAAAAAAAACCCCCACAACGACGCAGCCTGCGCCACACGAACGCGCCCCCGAGTTCTACACCTTCGTCTCGGTTCCCTCGCCTTCCCACTGCTTCCCCGTCATGCGGCGGCGAGGCGCGCCTGGGCGTAGCTCACGAAGTCGTCGATCGTCGAGGGCCATGCGGCTGCAGGGGGGGAGTAGGGGAAGGGGGGGGGGGGGAGAAAGAGGGGGAGAGAAAGAGGGGGAAGAGGGAGAGGGAGAGGGGAGGGCAGAGACGAATTGAGTGTGCTGCCGCTGCTGAAGGGGCCTGAAACACGCACCTTCCGGATCGTACTTCTCGAACCTGGCGTCGATCGTGCGGACGAACTCTATGAACTGCGCGGGCGCGTGAGCGTCCAGAGTGAAAGTGAAAGGAAGAGGACAAGGGGGGAAGACGACGAAGGCGAGGAAGAAGTGGTGAGGACAGGACAGGACAGGACAGGGAGGCGCAGGAGAGAGAGGAGGAAGAGGGGAGGGAGGAGGGTGGGTGGGATGGAGAGATGAGGAGGAAAAGAGGGAGGAGGAGAAGAGGGAGGAGGAAAAGAGGGAAACGGAAAAGAGGGAGGAGGAAAAGAGAGGAGAGGAAGAGAGAGAAGGAAACGCACCATCGCCCACGTATCCTTGCTCACGCCCTTCCCGCCCCTCTGCGCCAAAAAATCGAACCACCACCCGTCGTACTCGGGCGTCCACCCCTCGCCCTCGCCCACGTGCGCGAGCGCGCCGCCTTGCAGCCCGTGCGGGAGGAGCAGGTTCCAGAACGCTTGGGCGGTTTCGAGGGCTGGGGCGGGTGGGCGGTGAGGCGAAGACGAGGACGACGACGACGACGAACGCCGTCAACGGAGGGACGGGACGGGCGTGAACGGAGGGGCGCGGGCGCGCAACAAAGGGGGGGGCCGTCCGTGAGCGACACACAGGGGGGAGAGAGAGGGAGCAAGAAAGAAAGCGCACCGAGGCTGCGCTGGCCCTGCGCGCGCGCAAAGTCGAACGTGAATGTGTACACCTTGTGGAAGTAGGGCGGGTCGGACCCGAGGCGGTCGCGCAGCCGCAGCAGCGCCGTCTTCATGTTCGCGATCGAGTCGCATCTGCGCGCGAGAAGGAGGGGAGGGGAGGGGGAGGGGGGGGAGGTCATTGTCAGCCCGTTCGTTCGTTCGTTCGTGCGTGCGCGCGCGCGCGATCCCCTCTCGTAAACTCGTTCGGCCCGTCGAGCACTCGAGCACGACCAGCATCGACCACGAAAAACGGAAAGCGACGCCGGGAAACCGCGCGCGCGCGAGCCTCAAAGACTGATCGGACGCACCCGAGCGCCTTCCAGCCCTCCACCCAGCCCTTGCGCGTCCACTCCGCCGGCGCGGGGCTCTTGAGCTCGTACGCGAGCGCGAGCAGGACCACGTCCTCGGGGTCGATGCCCAGGTCCGCGCAGAGCGCGATCGTGCCGTCGACCGCGATCGCGTCCGCCTCCGGATCTGCGCGCCACGGTCCATCATCCGTCAGCGTTTCGGCGTTTCTCGCCAGCGTTCGAAGGCGGAGAGCCCGACCCACCCCCCCGACCCCACCCCCATCGTCCGACCGATTCGTCGCACGGGGAGCGTCCGACCGATTCGTCGCACGGGGAGCGTCCGACCGATTCGTCGCACGGGGTGCGTCCGACCCCTTCGTCGCACGGGGTGCGTCCGACCCCGTCGTCGCATGGGGCGGGGAGTGGGGCACGGGGGCACGGGGGCACGGGGGGGCAGAGGGGGGCAGAGGGCGACGCACCTTTGTACCGATCGAACAGCTGCGCGAGCTTGCTCCCCGACGGCGCCGCGCCCCGCGCGCCGGGGGACGGCGCGGCGGCCTCGTTGTAGAACGCGTCGACGGCGACGTCCGCGCGCTTGTACTTCTCGAGGTACTTCCGCGCGTCTTTCACCCTGTGCCGGCGTCCCGTCCGATCAGCCCGGAGTAGGAAGTGGGGGGGAGGGGTGGAGGGAGCGGGGGTGAGGGAGGGGGAAGAGAGGGAGGGGGGGAGAGAGGGAGGGGGGAGGGAGAGAGGGAGGGAGAGAGGGGGGTACGCACGATGCGCCTGTGATGCTGCAGAACTGCGCGAGCGCCTCCTCGTCGATCGCGCCGTTCTTCTTCGCTGTGTTTCGGGACTGCACGGTGGCGAGGACGAGGACGGGGACGAGGGCGAGGGCGAGGAGGGGCGGGAAGTGGCGATGATCAGTAGTCGGGATGAGCGCCGATAAGGAGATCGGGGTTGTGGGGGGCGTGCGTACCATGGTAGGGTTGTGGGGCTGGGAGCGGCGGGGGCGGAGGTAGAGGATGGGGAGGAGGAGGAGGCAGAGCGCGAGGCAGACGGCGTCGGGGACGCTCAACGGCATGCGGCTGCGCGGCTTGCGTCCTCCAGCCGCCAGCCGCCCGTCCACACTCACCGGCTCCGTCTCCGTCCGTCCAGCTCCGCCCGTCCGTCCAGGTCCGGGCACGTGACCCCCACACGCGCGCGCGCGCGCCACGTCGAAATTCAAACAAAATGAAAACGCCATCTGCAAGGCGGGTTCTCGTGTCTCGTCCTCGGCTCTCCGCGCGTCGCCGCGCACGGACGACTGTCTCTCCCTTCTCCCCGTCTCGCGCCCCATCCAGCCTGGAATATGTACCACCAAGCCCTCGAGCCGCACGCCGCTCCCGGCCCTCGCCCCCGTCCCAATCCCTTCCATCCAAGTCGAGGCAGAGCACAGAACACGGAACACGGGAAGGACCCCGACGCTCGCGCCAAGCGTGCCCGCCACGCCCTCCCTGCCCTCGACCCTATCTACACCGCTTCCAACCCCCCCCCCCCCCCCCCCCCATGACCGCCCGAGCCTCGCGTCCACCCCGATCGCCCCTCCCCCCAAACCTTAAACCCAAACCCAAACCTAACCTCCCTCCCGCATGAGTCGCCCTCCCGCGCCCACTCCTTTCTGCATACATACATGGGATCGTCACGACCGCATGCCATGTCGGCTCTCGAGCCCTCACGGCGATCTTTCCTATCATAATCCCTCACTGCGTAGCACACCCGCCATTGCCAAGCGCTCCCCATCGAACGCCCGCCGTCACCCTCCGTCACAAACCGCGCCGGCCTCTCGCTCACCGCCCCCCCCCTCCCCCCTCCGGTCAGCGCGCTCAGACTCGGACTCGGAAGTCGCAAGGCTGCTATGCATGTAAAGGAAGGAACGTGCGTGCGTGCGTGCGTGCGTGCGTGTGCGCGGCGCACGTCGCGTCCAGATCGGATTCTCTCCCTCTCCTTCAAGTTGCGAGCGCGTCTCCGAGTCGCGTCGCGTCACGGGTCGGGGTGCCGCGAGCGGTCGACCTCAGCGGCTCTTCCGAGTGCGGTCGGGCCCACCGGACAAAGGGGGACGGGAGGGGGGAGGGCGATCGAAGCGCCGGGTCGAGTCGACGAGAGGGGCCGACCGTGGTTCGCTTGCTTCGCATGCGAACGCACGACAGGACCGCCGGGCACAGTACTTACCACTGTACCCAAGTCTGAGTCGCCCCCCCCCCCCCCCCCCCCTTGGCCACGGCGGGTGCGCGGCTCGATGTGCGCGTTCCCTGTCCCTGTCAAGGCGCGGCGCGGCCCCGGGCCAGCTGCATAATACTAGTATCAGCGCCGCGCTCGCTCGACTCGCGGGCGTACTGTACTTGTTGGCAAGCGTACGATTCGCGTCGGCCAATCTGCGGCGCCGTCGCGCGCAGGATGTCGTGAGATCGGACGTGTGCGTCGATCGCCAGGCCAGGCCCCTGGACCCTCTCCTTCTGTCCTCTCCTCTCCTCTCTCCTTCGGACCGAACGCCCGCCGTCCTCGCCTCCAAAGTTCGACAACCCCCGCCCATCTTCCCCCCCCCCCCCCCCCAATCAACCCCCCTCCTATCAGCACCCGATCCCACCGTCGCGGCGAGCACGCGTTCGACATGAGATCCAGGATGACCCTCGATGCATCCCCCCTCCCCCGCACACACACACCCTGCGGTTCGAACGGCGCCGCTCCCGATCCTCCCGCCTCTGCGCCCTTACCCTCGATCCGACGCACACCGGTGTGGGCCCGGGGATCCGATCCGATCCGATCCTATCCGATCGAAGTCTGTCTGTCTCAGGTCTGCATGTAAGCGAGACAGTATGTGTGTGTGCGTGTGTGTGCGTGTATGCGTATGGGATATCTGTTCCTCGGGCCACGCGCGGCGGGACGGCTTGCGTGGAGTGCGCGTGCGCACGACGGTGGACGGTGGACGGCGAGGACGGACGAACGCGCGCGCGCGCGAGTACAGTGGTAAGTAGGGTTCGCCCCCTTCGGCCACCGTCGACATCCATCGAACAATGCACTGATCGTGCACGTAGGACGGGAGATCGCGTGCGTCGGACGGGACGCCCACCGCCGCCGCGGATCTCTACCCAAGCTCAAGCGCTCAAGCTCAAGCGCCGCCCTCTCCCCCGCAACGACTCGATCCGCGACATACATGCTTATGCTTATGCTTATAAGATCGACGTCGGGAGCACGCAGTGGCACGGCGCTGGGTACTGGCCCATCGCCGGGACGGGAGGCCCGATCGGACGCCGCTCGCCACCGCCCGCGCCACCGCCCACGCCCAGCGCGGATCTGCGGCGAGCTCAGCCGTGTCGTCGCCCGGGCGAACAGGGGCGAACGGTGTAAGCAGCACGCGCGCAGGCTGCAGACGTACGACAACCATATCGATGTTCTATCGCGGATCGACCGCCCCCGGGCCCCCTCGGCCACCCTGAACAAAGGACCGTCCTCGCCTTCGGACGCAGGAGATGGCATGCCCGATCCTACGTGCGCCATGACTCCTGGCACTGCACGCCTCCGCCTCCGCCGCCGCCCACGCATCGAATCCCACGCCCGAGCGCGGACGAGGGAACAGGAGGGAACCCTCCGAGCCGCGGCCCCGGTCCCCGCCCCTGCCGCCGCCCCCGCACCCCAACCCTGCCTGCCTGCCTGTCCTCCCTCCCTCTCCTGCGATCGGGCTCAACCAATGCGCATCGACCGGAAAACCTTATCTCACCCCCCGCCCCAACGGCAAGCGCCCCCTCTCCGACCCCCCCGCGTCCTCGTGGGGCCCCGTCTGTCATCGTCCGCCGGCGCCGGCCGTGCGCGCCTTCACGCAGTACACCGCGAGCGAGGGTGCTCCCCCTGCGCCTCCGCGTCCGCGTCTCCCAGCGCGGATACGTACATACGTACGTACATACACACGGACCCGCGTCGGCCTCTGCACTCCTTCTGCCCTCGCCCCGTCGTCCGCCACCGCCGTATCTCATCCGGCCTCGCGCGGACAGTGGACATGGGGGAGGGGGGGGAGGGGGGCGCAAGACGCTTTCCCCGCGCGGCGTACCGTCGACGGACCACACCGGAGAATGCCGTCTCGCATCTCGCACATGATTATGGATATCGAACACGAGTATTAAATAAGTACACGGTCGACCATCGCCCAGGGGCGGCTTCGCGCCGGATGCACCTGGCGGGCGGGACAGGCGTTCCTCGCTCGTGGCTCCGTACGGTAATGGGCGCGCCACCGTGCACCATCGCTCGAGCTCGCCGTCGCGTGCGCCCGCTCCCGCCTCCCTTCGCCTTTCCGATTCCGAATCATCCATGCGCCCTCCCGCCTCGCCTCGCCCTCGCGTGTTCCCCATCTGAGCAAGCGCGCAGACGCACCCGCCCCCCCCCCCCCCCCGCCCCGGCTCCGAGGAAACGCCCGCCGGATGCCCAGAAACCGTCGCTCAGCGCCGATCGCCCACAATGCACGTCCCCGTCCGCGTCCAACCCCACGCTCTCCTCCGGGACCCCCGGGCCCATTAAGTTCATCCCCACACCCGTCCACGATCGGCTCCAGACCCGTGCCCGCTCCCGCGCGCCCCCGACCACGAACGACGAACGACGAACGATGAACCCGAACCGACATGCGCACCCTCGCTCGATCGGCCGGTCGCAGCGTCCCGGACCGCGCGCCTGACCCGCCCAACTCGAACCTAATATCCTCCTCCCTCCAGCTTCGACCCTCGACCCCGCGCCCGCCCGTCCCCTAAGCAAAAAGCCCCTTCCCACCCTCGGCCTCGACCCCCCCCCCCCCCCCATTCGCACCCACCCAGATCCCAGATCCCAAATCCCCCTCACTCCTTGGCACCCCCCACCCCCCCCCTTTGCCTTCTTTTCCGTGGGCGCGGTCCCAGGCCGGCTGGCCCTATCCGCCAACAGGCGCGCTCGGATTCGCAGCTCGCGCCGTTCGTCGGTCGGCCCTTCTCCCCTCCCTCCCTCCCTCCCCCTCGAACTCTGGCTCTCCGGCCTCTGTATGTAGGCATGTGAAACCCGACCCCGCAACCTACTCCTTACTTATCTAGAGTTCGACGTGTGTTGAACGTTCGTCCTTGGTCATCCGCCCGCGCGCGACCGCCCGCCCTCCCCCCCTCTCTCCGGCCGGCTTCCTTCTCGAACGGGGCCCAAGCTGAATGGATCTCGACCGTCGTCGGCGTCGTTGTCGATGGGCGGAGCGGAGGACGGGCCGTGGGGGGGGGGGGGGGTGGACAATGGGGGGGGGTGGACAATGGGGGGGGGTGGACAATGGGGGGGGGGTGGACAATGGGGGGGGGGGGGGGTCGACGTGCGTGCGTCAGCGCCAACGTGCATGCGTCGAGGTTGGACGTGCGTGCGTCGAGGTTGGATGTGCGATCGCGCGCCAGGGAGAGCTGCGTCCCGGGATCCCCCCTTCGCTCGGCCCAGGGTCCTGTTCGGAGCGCAGAGGACGGGGGGCTCGTCTGGGATAGGGGGACAGACGGCGAGCGGGACGGCAAGTCAGCTGGGGGTTGCGCTTGCCAGCCGCCGCACCCTAAGACGACACAGTGCAGTCGCCTCGGACGCGGTCGTCGGTCCACCTCCGACTGCATCGTGCATCGTGGATCCTATCGCGCCATCCCCAGCCCATCCCATCCCCATCCCCATCCCATCCATCATCCATAGACAAGCGAACCCCCCCCCCCTTCCTTCCTTCCTTCCTTCCTCCCGATCCCCGCGTTTCGATCCCGAGGAAGGAGAGAGGGCGCTCCGAGGATCCCCCCCTCCCCTCTTACACACAACCGGACGCAGATCGGGAGGCCGCCCCGCGCTTCCTCGATAACGATCGGACACCCCCCCCCCCTCCCTCCCCTCGCGCTCGACGACGCGAATGGTGCAGCAGCATACGCATGCGCGTACGCGAATCGCGTCGACCGCGCCGGCCCCGCTCAGGTACCGCGACGTGGAGCGGCGAGCCCGCGAACGCGTAGGCTACATCAATTTCAAGGGGTTTGGCTGGACGGGAAAATAGCCTTTTTGGGATGTCCCTTCATGTCATACCTATCGCATCATCACATTGACGGCTCGTGCACGTCGACGGTCGTTGCACTGTGACTTTGCTCTCGAATTGCCGATGTCGAGTGCAATATACACTGACACGGCTTTATCATTGAGTGCTTTTGCTCAGAAGGTCAGTGGTGTCATGCTCAGTGGTGCAAGGCGGCCGCTGGTGCTCATTAATAAGTACAGTGCGTGCATTATGCGTTGTGCAAGAGCTCGTGGTTGCATTTCTGACAGCCTTGGATGCTGACTTCATGAGCACCGGTGTTTTCGACTTTTCGTGTCGCTGCCATTCGCTGTCGCGGGTCGCACTGTCACCCGTCATGTTGCATGATATACGATCCGCAAATGAGGCATACATCCTGCACAGAAAGCGGTACGAGGTTGGTGGTTACGGCCTACACCAGTTTTCATGTTGACGAGATCCACTATCTGACAGCTGTCCGTCTATGACCTTCCACAAACAATGCTTAGCTGGCCTACCATGGCTACAACTTATGGTGGTGCGGCCTCGGTATCGAAGTAGTACATATGCCGTCTTTCTGTTCTTACCGTGCAGCGCAAACCTTGTTCACAACGTGTTTACATACCCGTTTATCTCGCGGTCGATGTACTTATCGAAGTCCAGCCCGGTAGCTCGAGCCAGCAGTGTAAGTACTAGTAGTTTAAATAATCAGCTTGTAGCTCGTGTCCAGCCTGCTACCCCACTGCCGCAAGAGCACTGTTAGCATTCCCTTTATATGCATATCTGATGCGATGCACGGCACAGAATTTATTTAAACTATCCACCACCATCTCCGTTTCAGAGCTCAGCCAGAGGAGGTCATCCGCATGACGAGCAAACCATGACATAAATGAATTTGATTGGCTCTCCAGCGCTCGAGAGAGCCTTTCGTGCCGTCCTAAAATGGCTATTTTCCCGTCCCGCGAGATCCCTTGAAATTGATGCAGACCTTATACTCAGAACGACTGTCTTCTGAGTAAGGTCAGCCACGGAGACTAGCGAACGCGGACCGTCGTCGGTGTCGATGAGCGCATCCGCAGGCCAAGCAAGCAGGCAACGTGGGCAGGGGGCGCTGGGCACCGCTCACACAAGCCAACACCAACACCAACACCAACACCAACACCAACACCAACACCTGGTCGCCCGCGCGGCTCGCACCGCCCGCCTCTGACAGACAGACACACCCCGTCCCCACTGGCAGCGACGACGTTACCGTCCGCGCGCGATCTTCCCCCCGGCCCCGAATTCAGCATATATATACATACGCTCAGCCCACTTGGAGCTCGCGCACACACGTTCCCCATCCCCATCCCCATCCCCATTCCCAGGACCGCCCAACCGCGCCGGACGCCCGGCCAAACGCACCGTCCGCCTCACGACGGGGACGGGGACGGGGACGGGGACGAGGACGGGCCACGGCCATCACCATTCGACTGGACCACAAGGGGAGTAGCAGTCCCTCGGTTATCGAGGTGTGGCGTACCGCCACGCCTTCGAAGCCGATCTTTCCTCCCCCCTCCCGCCCGCCCCCGCAGCTCCGAGCGCGCGGGGCAGGGGATAAGGGAGGCGTGGACGTCACGCGCGCGGACTGAGCGCCGAGCGCCGAGCGCCGAGCCGCTGAGGACGTGGACGTGCGCTGTACCCCATGCATATGGCCTCCGACACCCCACCCCTTCCTCTTTCCTCCCTCCTCGCCCCGCCTTCTTCTTCTCTTCGCCCCGTCTTCTCTTCCCTTCTCGTCTCCCTTCAACGCTCCCCCTTCTCGTCCCCCCTCAACGCTTCCCCTTCCCCCCCTTCTCTCCTCCCTTCTCTCCCCCCCCCTTCCCTTCTCTTCTCGCCAACCCCCCCCCCCCCCTCCGTATGACGCCCTCGGATGCGCCGGAGGCCGTCACGAGGATGGGATGGGATGGGATGGGATGGGACAGCTTCGCCTTGATGCGCGCGTCCCGCTCCATGCCAGTGGAACCCCCACAATCAGCCATCGAACGGAACGGCCCCCCTCCCCACGTCCGTCCGACCCGCGCACCCTCCTCCTCCTCCACCACCACCACCACCTCCAACGCCCCCCAGCCCCCCCGCGATGCGATCGAACGCACATCCCTATCCCGCTCCCGCACGCACGCACGCCGTGATCCCTGTCCCTGTCCATCTGCACCGCAACACGAATCCCCGCACCCCGACCCCGCACCCCCCCCAACGGCACCAGCAACAGGCAACAGGCAACGCGTCCGTCGCACGCGCGCCTCCCCCCCTCCGTACCCGACTTACCCGCGCCCTCTTCCCACGTTAAGCGTTAACTTCAAGTTCACCGTTAAGTACCCCCGCGCTCTCTTCCCGCGTCCGCGCGCGCGCGCCCCACCGGCGTCTATCGCATCACAAGCTCACAGCGAATGCGAACGACGGGGCGCGAGCGCTCGCCGTGGATTGGCCAGCCTGTGTGCCCAGAAGCGTCGGGCGGGGCGGTGGGCGGTGGGCGTTGATCGCGCCGGCTCGCGCGCGCCACAAGGATCGCGTCGCGCCGGCTCGCACGCGCCACAGGGATCGCGTCGCGTCGCGTCACGCCCACCGCGCCGCCTCGCGCGCGCGACACTTCCTCGCGTACGGCCCACACGAACGATGGCGGTGCAGTATGTCTGGAGCGGTGTCGGGCCTCGCGAGCGTCCGAGCGAGGTGAGGGTGGGGGCGGGGGCGAGGGCGAGGGCGAGGGCGAGGGACGGACAGGTCGGACGGGGCGCATTGTGTGTATGTAAGTTTGTAAGCTTGTAAGTAAAGATGGATGGATACCTGCATACTTACATACGACCGTCCCGCGGAGTCGCGCGTCGAACCGCGCGCGATCCACGTTCCACACCTTTGAGCCGCAGCTTGAGCGTCGACCGGTCCCGCGACGCTTTTGCTTCTCAATCCATCCATCCATTTCATCTGTGTGTGTGTGTGTGGGTGTGTCTGTCTGTCTGTCTGTCTATCGACGCTGGCGGCTTTTCGGATGCGTTCACGCGATGCAGGCCAAAAGTGCGGTTATGCGGACGCGGACAGGGGGACGGATATGGACAGGGATACGGATACGGATACGGATATGGACAGGGAGACGGACACGGACACGGACACGGACACGGACACGGACACGGACACGGACACGGACAGGGAGACGAGGGGGAACGCGGCTGTGTACTATATACTGTAAGGGCGGAGCACGATACGATACGAAACGAAACGAAACGGGACGCGGGCGGGGGCGGGGGCGAGGAACGAAAGCGCGAGGCACTTCTGGGGAGCAATGGCATGCATGGGAGCGTGGACGAGGGACGGGCGCGCGTGCGCGTTTGGATGAGCACGGGATGGGGGTGGGGGTGGGGCAGCGAAGGGACGGTGGTAGCGAAGAGACGGGACGAGGGACGAGGAAAGCAGGTGGGGATGTGCGAGGTGCGGGGAGAAGGGAATGAGGAGAGAGAGAGAGAGAGAGAGAGACGGATGCGTTATTGCGTATGCGTATGCGTATGCGCGGCGGAAGGGAGGGGGCTTGCGTGGCAGGGAGGTGATCGTGATCGTGAAAGGCCGGGGGAGCGCCCGGCGCGAGCAGCAGGAACGAGAAGAGAAAACAAGGAGAAAAAGAGGACAGCGATGGGTGGTGGGAGACGGGGCGGCGGGGAGATGCGGGGATAGCGGATGGGAAAGCGCGGGTGGGGGGGGGGGAACAGCTACGTTTTGACGACGACCCGCCGGGTGTGTTTCCCCGCCCGCCGGCGCTCGTGGTACGGTATCGGCCTCCTCCACGCCTCGTCCTCCTCCGGCCCCATCCCCATCCCCACCCCGACCCCCATCTCTCCCTCGCGTTCCCTCTCCCTCTCCCCCATCCCACGCTCTCGCTCTCGCTCTCTATACTCCTCCTACCCAGGCCCATTCCATTCCCGATCCGATCCAACGACGAAGCCGCGTTTTTTTTGATCGTGCAGAGGTGTGTTGTGTGCGTGTGTGTGTGAGGGGGGGAAGGGGAGGGCGGATGAGGGAAGGGCGGACGCGGGCGGACGGACTAGGCGTGACGGAGGGGACGCACCTGAGGCGGCGGTGCGGACGCGGACGACGACGACGAGGAGGACAAAGGGAGGCCAGCGCCCGCGGTCCCGGCGGGGGACGGATATCCCGCGTACGCGGGCGGCGGGGGCGGCGCGGCGTGCGCCCACGGCGGCGGCTGCCCCATTCCCATCCCATTCCCGCTCCCACTCCCACCCCCGGCCCCGGCCCCGCTCGCGCTGCCGTTGACGAGCACGGGGGGCGGGGGCGCGGCGGCCTTGGGGGCGAAGTCGGACTCGACGCGGACGCGGATGATCTCCTTGCCGGCCTGGGCGAAGAAGGCGCGTTCCTGGCGGTGGAAGTAGACGCTCGTGGGCCCGCCCTTGAGGACGGAGAACTGGGAGGGCGGGGGCGGGGGGAAGAGGCGCATGAGGTCGTGGCCGGTGGGCGGGGGCGGGTAGATGCGGGCGTTGGGGGCGCCGGGGGGGGGAGCGAGGTCGACGTCTGGAGGGGGACGGGCGTAAGGATGGTGTGGGTGGGCGTGGTGGGAGCGGGAGCGGGAGTGGGAGCGGGACGGGGTGGGGGGGGAGGGGGGGGAGGTGGAGGTGGAGGTGGACATACGTGGGAGATGGTTGGGGGAGAGCGGGCGGCGGGGAGCGGCGGAAGTGGAGGAGGAGGAGGGGGGAGGGGGCTGAGAGTGCGAAGGGTGGTGGGAGAGATGCGGCGGGGGCTGTGGGGGCTGCTGTTGTTGTTGCTGCTGCTGCTGTTGTTGTTGGGATGGCGGTTGGGAGTGATGGGGGTGGTGGGTGTGCATGGGGGGAAGCGGGCCGGAGGAGGGCGTGGGCGGGGGCGGCGACAGCGAGGGGTCGTGCTGCACCGGCCGCAAGCTGAACTGGTGGATGTGCGCGGTGGCCATGGGGACGGGAACGACGGCGAGAGGGTCGAGAGGGAGCGGAGAACGACGGGGGAGGGAAGGAAGGAAGGGGGGGGAGAATTGAACGCGATAAGGCCCACGGTGGGATTTATATACCGACCGCGTTGCCGAAGCACGTCAAAGGCGCGCCAGGCAACCCCCCTCCCCCCCCTAGTCTCCGTGGCTGACCTTACTCAGAAGACAGTCGTTCTGAGTATAAGGTCTGCATCAATTTCAAGGGATCTCGCGGGACGGGAAAATAGCCATTTTAGGACGGCACGAAAGGCTCTCTCGAGCGCTGGAGAGCCAATCAAATTCATTTATGTCATGGTTTGCTCGTCATGCGGATGACCTCCTCTGGCTGAGCTCTGAAACGGAGATGGTGGTGGATAGTTTAAATAAATTCTGTGCCGTGCATCGCATCAGATATGCATATAAAGGGAATGCTAACAGTGCTCTTGCGGCAGTGGGGTAGCAGGCTGGACACGAGCTACAAGCTGATTATTTAAACTACTAGTACTTACACTGCTGGCTCGAGCTACCGGGCTGGACTTCGATAAGTACATCGACCGCGAGATAAACGGGTATGTAAACACGTTGTGAACAAGGTTTGCGCTGCACGGTAAGAACAGAAAGACGGCATATGTACTACTTCGATACCGAGGCCGCACCACCATAAGTTGTAGCCATGGTAGGCCAGCTAAGCATTGTTTGTGGAAGGTCATAGACGGACAGCTGTCAGATAGTGGATCTCGTCAACATGAAAACTGGTGTAGGCCGTAACCACCAACCTCGTACCGCTTTCTGTGCAGGATGTATGCCTCATTTGCGGATCGTATATCATGCAACATGACGGGTGACAGTGCGACCCGCGACAGCGAATGGCAGCGACACGAAAAGTCGAAAACACCGGTGCTCATGAAGTCAGCATCCAAGGCTGTCAGAAATGCAACCACGAGCTCTTGCACAACGCATAATGCACGCACTGTACTTATTAATGAGCACCAGCGGCCGCCTTGCACCACTGAGCATGACACCACTGACCTTCTGAGCAAAAGCACTCAATGATAAAGCCGTGTCAGTGTATATTGCACTCGACATCGGCAATTCGAGAGCAAAGTCACAGTGCAACGACCGTCGACGTGCACGAGCCGTCAATGTGATGATGCGATAGGTATGACATGAAGGGACATCCCAAAAAGGCTATTTTCCCGTCCAGCCAAACCCCTTGAAATTGATGTAGCCTACTCCCCCCCCCCCCCCTCGGCCATCCCCGCCCCCCGATGGCGATCTAGACGCTGATCTGCGCCAAGCGACGGGGGACGGGCGACGGGGGCGTGCCTGGTCGCCCGCAACCGGACTGTCAGGGGGGAGGCGTCAGATCTTGGGGACGCGATCTGGCGGACGACCCCGGCTTCTTTTTGCGCGATGAATGGGGGGCCCGTCGGCGTCTTTCCCTCGCGTTTTTCTTCCGTCTCGCCGGGGTTTCGCGCCGTGGGTCCGGGGGGTGCCGCGAAGGAAGGAGGGAGGGAGGGGGAGAGAGAGCGAAGGATCGATCCGGAGGTGCGTTGGAGGGACAGAGAGTCAGAGAGGGACGTGCGATGAGGAATTATAATGAACTTCCGCCGATCTGGAATCTGATCGTCGCCGTCCCTCCGCGTCCGTTCGCTTCCTTTCTCGCCTCGCCTCGCCTCGCTTCCTCTCCATTCCCATTTTCCATTTACTTACACCGGTTGGCGCCATCAAATCGGCCTCTTCGCCGTCGCTCCCGGCTCCAGCAACTCCCAGCTCCCAACTCCAAACTCCCACCCTTGCCCTTCCATTTGTACACCGGCGTCGTGCGCTCTGCTCCTCAACGCCGCCTGGGCCTCGACCACCTCCCCCTTCACGCTCCCCGCCTCGAGCTCCCTTCACTCGCCTTTTCCCACGTCCCCCCCGCCTTCCCTTGCACGCATCGGTATCGAAGGATGTCACGCCCCCTCTCGACCGCCCCGCCCGAGTCACCCTCTCCCCCGCTCTCCAATCAAGAACGAACCTCTGGGGGACCGGGCGGAGGCTCAAACTCAAGCGCTTCAGCGCTCATGGCGTCGGTGCCGGCGCCGCGTGCGACGGTGACCATGATTCGTGACCATGCACCTGCACCTGCACATGCTATGTACATGCACACCCCGGGCCCGATCGAACCCCTGCCATCCTAACGTTCGACGTTCGACGTCCCGTCCGTTCAGCCCCCCCGACGGCCACGGAGGCCACGCATCGGACATCCAGCAACCGACGGCCTCCTCCCCGCGCGCGCGAAAACGGGAAACTCGGAGGCGCGTGCGGAGAGAGGGGGGAGGTGGAGGTGGAGGTGGGTGCTCGTGCATGCGTGCGTGTACCGTACGTACGTACATGGTATCGTAGAGTGGTATACTTACGAGCGGGGCGGGATCTTGGGGGGGGGGGGGACACGGGATGGGGCGACGCGTATATGTATGTATGTACGACATGCATGGTCCAGCTCTCGCGTCTGACGCGCATGGCGGTCGGGAAGAGTGTGTCGGGCGACGTGTTGGGCGTTTTCTATCGGGGCTCGGAGTAGGGTGCGCGTGGGACCCGCGTCTCCTCTCGACTGCAGGCGAGCTTGATCAGGCTTCAGCTTCAGCTCTCTCCTCGACTCGGTGCTTCGCAAAACGGAACGCTCGCCGTCCGCCCAAACGTCCGCCCCACCCGCACCCGTCGTCCCGCTTCTCGAGCCGCGTCTGCGTCTACGTCTTCTAGTACGAGCGCGATGCGGGGCGGTCGAACATCCACTATGGAGATGCACACACACACGCCCCCTCCCCCCCCCCCCCCCCCCCCCCCCCCCAACCGAACCGAAATACCCCCCGTCGTCGCACCAGGGTCCAGCACGGCTGGCTTGCTGGCATCCGTAAGTCCGTTATTGCCTGTGCGGGCGCACAAAAGGCCGTCCGATAATCGATCTCGTATCCGAAAATTCGGCGCGCGCGAATCGAGGCTCGAGGTCGCGCTGCGCATCCGCCATTGTCCCTCCGCGGGCGTGGTTGGTTGGTTGGTTGGTCTTGCGAGCGATGGATAAAAGTGAGCCGCGCCTCTTTTCTCACTCTCCTCCCATTCTCTCTTCCGCCCACACCACACCACATCGCCCGCCCACCCCTTCCGCTCCGATGCCCATCGACCGACCGCGCACGCCTCGCAAGACGGCCAGCACCCGCGCCCCGACGAAACGCGAGAGCACGGCGCACGCCCACGGCAAGGCAGAGCCCGAGCGCGCGAGTCCCCGCCCGTGCGGGAAAAAAACGAACAGGATCCCGACGACCGGCGCCGTTCAGCGCGCACGCGCGCCCGCGGTCCGCGCGCCCCTTGCGCGCCGCCGACGGGACCACGATCGTGGCGAGTCCCCGGCGGCCACCCTGTCCGCGCCGCGGCCGAGCTCGTCGGCAACAGCGAGCTCCCCCGCACCATCGAGCTCCCCCGCACCATCGAGCTCCCCCGCACCATCGAGCTCTCCCCTTCCCCGTCCCGCTCATCCTGCCCCTTCTCCCCACCCTCAAGCCCCCCCTTCTCCTCATCCTCCCCCTTCTCCCCACCCTTCTTCTCCCCGCCCCCGCCCCTCTCCCTCTCCACATCCTTCTCCAGCACCGCCCCAGATTCCCCCCTCACCCCGCCCCCGCTCTCCACCACCTCCACCTCCACCTCCACCTCCACCTCCACCTCCACCTCCACCTCCACCTCCACCTCCACCTCCTCCACCTCCACCTCCATCACCTCCTCCACCACCACCTCCGCCACCTCCTCGACATCCTCCTCGTTCCTCCTCACCCCCACCTCGCCCCGCCCCGCCTTCGTCCTCGCCGACCCGTTCGCCCCCGGCGCTTACGAACGCTTCTTCTCCCCCGCGTACGGGGGCGGGGCGTGGGCCCGGTTCGGGGCCGCGGCGGGGCTCGGGCGGGGGGGTGGGGATGGTGGGTTCGGGGGCGGGTGTTGTGTGCACGACGACGACGCCGACGACGCCGAGGAGGAGGAGGAGGACGAGGACGAGGACGAGGAGGAGGAGGAGGAGGAGGAGGATGGAGAGGCGCGGGTGATTCGGTGGCGAGAGCCTGAGGATCGCGGGGCCTCGGACGACCACGCGCGCGCGCGCGCAGAGCACCGCCGCCACCGCCGCCGCGATCATCATCATCATCATCATCATAGACCGCAGGACGTCGAAAGCGCGGACGCGATCCCGACCGAGGCCGACGGCCCCGATCCAGCCCAGGACGAGGACGGGGATGGGGACGGGGACGGGGACGGGGACGGGGACGGGGACGGGGACGGCCGGCAGGTGCGCGGGAAGACCCCCGCGCTCGTATGTGGAACGCCCGGATCTGGGTGGGGGCCGGTTGGCCCTGGGGTGCCGCTCGCGCAGGACGAGGACGAGGACGAGGAAGAAAAAGAAGAAGAGGAGGAGGAGGAGGAGGAGGAGGAGGAGGAAGACGTGTTCGGGGGCGGCGGCGCGAGGCCGTCCGCCCTTTTCGGCGGGACGCGCACGCGGACGTCCGATGGCGAGCGGAGCACCGGCAAGCTGCTCCCTGGGGCCTCGCGCGCGGTGCTGGCCCACGACGACGACGACGCGTGGGGCGAGGACGAGGACGATGCATGGGACGAGGACGAGGACGAGGACCACGCAACCCCGGTGCGCACGCCGCGATCCCGCCGCCGCCGCCGCCCTGGGAATCGGATGCTCTTCGCGATCGTGCACGACGACGAGGACGAGGACGAGGACGAGGACGAGGACGCCGCGACCCCCGCGCCCCCATCCCCACTGGCACTTCCCCGCCGCCGCTTCTCCCGCACGACGACGCTGCGCCCGCCACGGACCCCGCCCGCGCACCCTCGGCCTCCCGTCGACCCGGACCCGGACGTGCACTCCCCCTTCCCCTTCCCCTTCTCCTCCCACGTCGAGCTCGCGCCTCCCTCCCACGCCCGTTCGCACTCGCACGCCCACTCGCACTCGCACGCCCACGCCCACGCCGAGCCCGAGCCCGAGCCCGCGCCCCTCTTCGCACCGCGCACCCCGCGCCGCGCCGGCCTCGCGCGGGACGCGGAGACCTACGGCTGGATGACGGGCACGCCCGACGACGAGTGGCGCGGGTACGCCCTCCGGCGCGAGCTCGCGCCCCGCCGTCGTCGTGCTCGTCGTTCTGCTGGCGTCGGAGACGAGGGGCAGGCGGCGGGCGGGGACGGGGACGGGGAGGACGTGTTCGAGCGCTTCGCGCCACATACCCCCGAAGCGGGAGGCGCGCGCGCGCGCGTTTTTCGACGTTGCGAACGGGGCGGCCGGGGACGGCCGTTGTTTGGTTGAGGATCTGGAGGAGAGCGAGGTCCCCCCTTTCCTTGGTCTTTGCGAGTAGCTAGTATGCGACGACTCATGATGCATGATGCGTGACGGACGATCTGCGACGGACTGCACGCCCTCGCCCTGTTACTGTACCACTTATCATGCTTTTTATGCTGTGCGTTTGCTATCGATGTCAATAAACTGTGTATACCGTACTTCAAGTCTTGTCTCGCTGAACGCCTTCGCACAGGACGCGACGGGCGACGTCGTTCAACCGTTACTTCAGCGTTCGCGATTCATGTGGCGAGATTCCCACGGCGTGATCCTGTTCATGGACGCGCAGTCGGGCGTACGCGTCTCCGTCCAGACTCCAGACCACAACCTGATACTATGTAGATCTCTCTTTCCCTCACCTTCTGTACGGTTCCTTGCTCACATTTACGCTCTCGAAAAATGCTTTCAGACCTGGGCTCACCTCTCCATGACAAGAACAAGAGATTGCAGCCGACCTCAACGGACGGCCGTGCACGAATTCATCGGGGGGTGCGGCCTGGACCATTGACGCGAACTTGGCGACGGAAATCCTCTAGGGTACGACAAGTGCTTTCTTCCACGTCGACTTCGCTCGTATCCCTAGGACATGTCCTCGCGCTGGCCCAAACGTGTTGGGTGTGGCATCGGAGTGGCCAAGTGCACCTCTGGGCCGCATCTTCAACCTTTAAGGGAACTTGAATGTTGAATGTGAGTGGTGAGCCTGCGCTATTGTTCGTCTGCTATTAAGCTGCACCGTCTTATTGTGCCTCCTGGTTTCTCCCAGATTTGGGGGTTCCTTGGGCCAAGCTTCCCATAACACGGACGTCTTTCAGTTCGCGTCGTCAGCCCACCGACTTCCGCCCCATCCCCCCTCTCCTCTACTCACCCCTCTCCATCGACGCTTCGCCCTCTTCTCTCTTCCATCCATCGACGGAATGCACGCCCTCCGTTTTCCTTCCAGGGCTCCCTATTTCCTCCACTCTCCTCCGAAAAACGCCGACCTCGCTCTCACCCACGAACTCGTCAACCACGCCGCGCAAGGACTCCTCTTCGGAAAAGCCCGCCCCCACGATCCAACCGAAGTCGTTGCCGGGCCTTGCGATCGCATTCCGGCCAGGGGATGCCACATCAAGCGCGCCTTCGACGAGGTTCGCAGGCTCTATCGCGCCTTGGCCGGCACCGAAGACGCGAAAAGGAGGGACCAGCACATCATGCGTATTCTCTCCATAACCGTCCTCGTCACCGCGATGCTCGAAAACGTTCCCCTCCCTCGCCCTCCCCTCGCGGACGCCCGCCTGAACTCGCTGCAACGGCGGCTCGCACGGTTCCAGCGAGACCACGCGCCGCATGTGTTGGACGTCTTCCGGGCCAGGCCTGTCGAGCGTATTCCGGCCTCGTTGCGGCTTCCGCCGTTCAGCGCCATGCCCCTGGACAGCGAGCGCTCTTGTCGTCTCAATCCCATGGTTGGAAACACGCTGGTGCCGCCGGACCTACACCCCATCGAGGACGACACGCTTCCGCTCGCCCTCCGCCCGCACGTTATCTCTCCGTGGGCGTGGTTCGTCGAGAAGTTGTCGGATGAAGATACGGGGTTGGACGGAAGTGCCTGGGGAGATGATGGCGAAGTGGATCTGGTGGACTGGGAGGACGGCACGGAGCGGTCGGTGGAATATCCCGACTCAGAGGACGGCGGGGAGAGCTGCTATAATGACGAGGCCGTCGCCTATGTTTTCCTCTCCTGAGACCATGAAAATTCCTTGCATACGAAACTATTTGGCGAATTTTTCTGTTCGGTTTCCCCGTCCCGACGTCGAGCTATGAAGCAACTGCATAACATCATAAGCATCATGCAGAAGACAACGCGCCTACGCGCCAGTCACGTGTACCGCGTCAGTAAATAAACCGCGGTGCACGCTGTAGACTACACCACCAGCAGATCCTTCAGCTTCATTCCGATATCATGCCCCTGAGTGTGATGCTAGCGTGACACCGGATGGAATCCAAAAATGTCATGCTGATATCAGACTCAACGGGCTCCCTTGGGTCGGAAGCTGAGTTCCTTCGGATTCAATCCAATTATCTTACTAAGCTCGTCAAGGAGCAATCGGCGGGATGCTGGCTCAAATCATGCTTATCGCAATCTTATCATCCCAATGTGGAAGCAAACAAAGCATCGTAATATATATATCATTCCGAGAACTACCATACAAAGTACATGGGGGGTGTTACAGGATGTCTACGGGTCCAAAAGGAGGAATGAAAAATGAATTAGAGTGTGTTACCTGGCATGCCAGCAAAACGGGATTGAGATAACCTAGCAAGTGCCAGCGAGCAAAAACCAGAGACCCAGGGGGACCGAGAGCGAGGAGCGAGACGACAACCACAGGCCAAGACTGCAAGCAAAGACCGAGACCGCGAGTAGAGACCAAGAACACGAGGAAAGACCGAGAGCAAAGCCCATAAGTGCGAAAGAGCCCTCGGCAACAAGAGATCCCCAGGGGTACTAGTAGGGCCTATGCATGAGTGGCGTGGTGAGACAGACGAGCAGGAAGTGAGAGATACTAACACGCACCCAGGCTGTTGTCTCAATGCTACTCATGCTCATGAGAGAGCGGGCTGGAGACCTCGACATTGATGTGAGCGAAGGGGAAAGGGTGGGGTGGTCAAAGCCCACTCTTTGAGGAGATTCCGATATGTGATTCCGGTCTCGAAATCAGCTATACCGGGGTCTCCAGTGGTAGATGAGATGCTGTGGCCAGGTGGAGGGAGTTGACGTTGAGCGGTGGAGGTGGTGAGAGGAAACAAGAACGACACCGCGCGACGACGAAAATTGACATTGCTTACATAATCGACTTCAGACTCATCGCGCGGGGACTCCGTTCTTTCCACTTCTTACAAATGCCAGTGAAATGGGCTTGAAACCGACGGACCAGCTTGTGCTCACGCTGACTTTGGCGTGGAATTGGCTTACACTGACGGAAAAGCGGGATGGAACTCGAATCAGGGGTTTAGATTCAAGCTGACGTGAAGCCAGCGTGAACCTCCGGTCACGCCATTCGACTCACCCCAACTGGCCATCATAGATTGATGCTGAGGCAACTGCTGGTGGTGTAGGCAAACTCGGAGATTTTTACCGGCGTTTGCGCGAAGGAATGCTGACATCGCATTCTTCCCGATTGAATTCGAGTTCTTCGTCACATGACCCAGCTCGTCTGTCGACGCGTCGCGTTGTGTATCGCTACTCTTACCATACACTACTCCATGTATCCATCCAATACAACCGACGACGATCTACCATCTCCTTCCTCGGGTCTATTTACTCGTTCGGACGACACTTTTCGTCCCACTGAACGACCACCAATCCGTCAACCAGCGCGCAAACTCAGGCCAAGGAAGCAAAAAGAACTACCAGCAGAGAGACCACCAGCCCTCGTAACATCCAGCAGCTTCGTGTCCTGCAGCGCGGCCGCATCTGCTGCTCCTGAAGCACTTGCTTCACCTGCACCCGGATCTTCATTTACGCTACAATGGCCCACAACCCCCACAGTGGTCAACACGGACGGTTGGCAGCACAGCCCTAGCTCAGTTTCAACGTCCCCAACGGTACCATCGACCCCACGTTCGACATTCGACTCTGAAGGGACAAAAAATCGCTCCTCATTCCCAAACACACCCCTCACTCCTCATTGCGCCTGGTCGAGTCCGGTTCTCGCACGTCTGGGTGAGATGTCACTCCGGTCTCCTGAAACCAGTCGGTCCAGTCCGGCGCATGGTCCTTCCTCCCCATCCCATTCGCTACTCCCCCCCCCTCGATCTTTCCTTCGTGTCATCAAGGCTCGCTGAAGACCTCGATCCCGGGTCTTCGCGCTGGAACGAATCTTCATCCGACATGCTCGACAGCTCTCACTCCCCGCCTTTCTCCGTCCAACCTCTCAGACCATCAGCATCGATCGTCTCCCGACCTCCTACGCCCATGTGTGAGGACCCTCAAGTGGAAGAATTGCGGCAGACAGTGCCGAAGAGTCGCATCGTCCAATCGAAGCGCATGTCGGCAGACAAACGGTGTCTCTCGGTGCTCGATGGTTTTTGTCGAACCCAGCGACGCGGCGGGTGCAAAGAGTTCCTTCTCACATTGTTCAGTGCCGAAGCGTCCAAGGGCACACGCAAACATGCACGTAGCTTCCTCAAAAGTCGCCGGATACGCTGTGAGCGAGGTCGTCTCTTCGGAGATGGAGGAATTCAAGGATCAATACCTCCTACAGATCAAAGAAGTTACACCGGGGTACCTGCTGAATTTCAGCTTCAAAGACACGATCAAGCTGCTCACGAAGAACGTAACACCGACGATGCGGAAAATGCTGCTCAAGGCGGTCCGTTCCAAGCGCGCTGGCGAAGAGAATACAAAGAAAGATCCCGAGGAGGTGAGTCGTCCATCATTGTAGGCGTGCGTTTCTCATCGACGTTTTCAGGGTATGCTCGTCCTTCTTTCACAGATGGCCAAACTCCGATCGGAGAATGCGAACGCCTTTGCGTTGGCGTTCGGGATAGCGGCGTGGGCAGCTAGGACGCCGAGACAGACCATCGACATCTGCTCCAAGATCGGCCTGTCTATTTCGTACCCCTCTATTCTTACAGGTACAAAGTCTCTTTGCATCAAGCTCATGGACGAAATGCGTGAGGACAACCATGCAAGGCCGTTCATGTACTGCATCGACAATATACAGACATCAACATCCATTTTCGTCGAACAACACGAAGATGCTCCTCCGCGCATGCTCACAGGGACAACCATGGTCACATACCCTCTGCACGGCGTTACAGATAGGAGCGTCAGGCCCTGTCGATATCACGCATCAACATGTGCCTCGGGAATAAACAGGAGAAACCTGACCTGCGCGAACGCACTACTCGCAATGAGTATCTTGCAGCTTCCTGTTTTGAACGCGGCAAAGGTTTCGTCCAAGTACCTCTTCGACATCTCCGAGTGGTAGAATCGAATTAATCCGTGCATAATCAGAGCCGGTCGAATCCAGAGAGGGAATAGCTTGTATAGAGGCTATGAGATCGCGATCGTCCATGAAGATCAGTGTCTTCTTTGTCTGTTGAGCCAGAATATTCACAGTCGTGCAGTCCCGTTCGTCGATGTCGTTCGGCACCAGCATACCGAGATTGCGGAAATCCTTAAGGTCGCCGTAGATGGGGCACACAGCAAAGGTCGGATTGGGGCGGTTTGAGGTGGTCTTGATAACGGCAAGGTCAGAGCCAAGACGCATGGATTCCTTCCAGGAGTCGACGATGTGGCGAGGGGCGGTCGCGGTGAGAAGGAGCATGGGTGTGCCTGCAGCAAGGCGTGTGCGCAGCTTAGCAATACGGCCCCAGGCCTCTCGGAATGCAGGCTTGGTGCTGCTAGGTTGACCCCAGAGGCATATGAGATGAGCCTCGTCGACGATAATGCGGCCGAGAAAGCCTCGGAAACGTGTGCTGTCCTTGATAAGGCGAGAGAACCGAGTGGGATGGCCGTCGATGGGCCCACACTGCTCCGGAGATGTCAATATGACCCTGTATTTTCCGGTTTCGATATCCTGTGTCACTAGCGTCAGAAATATGTCCGAATATGAGGCTGAGGTTGACCGCGATTGCTGAGACACCGGTCGTCGTAGCAATCTCTTCGGCCTAAGACATATGTAGTCAAGATGCGAAAATGCGATGCAGACGAACGTACCATAGAATTCTGGAGGCGCTTCAGTGGCGACATCACCAGAACGACCTTGTCCGGGTTGAGAAGCGCGGCCACTATGATCTGCATGGTCTTTCCGGAGCCCGTTCCTGCGATAAGCACCGTGTCGTGTCCTTCGTGATATTGCACAGCTGTCAGGAGTTGGTCTTCTCGCAGACATATCTTCCTGCCCGTCGCTGTGTACACAAGTTGATGAGCTTGATGCGCCGTGTCTTGAGCTGTATCCGATATCCGGGCTAATGTCTCGAGAAATAGGGAGGAAAGCGGGGGTATAGGTCCGTGATATAATTCCATTGTGTCTCGTGTCGAATAATTAGGGTATCGTGAAGTGAAATGAGAGAAGGACGGTGGAGAACACGGTTCAAAAATCCTGGCGACGCGTCGACGCGCAGACGAGCTGGGTCATGTGACGAAGAACTCGAATTCAATCGGGAAGGATGCGATGTCAGCATTCCTTCGCGCAAAACCCGCCAACGAAACGCCGAGTTTTCCCAGTCTCTAACAACACTACTCGTTCGTCAGTGGCTTGTTAGATCAAACTGGTTACGAGTCTATGCACGCTGCGCAGACGCAGCGCCGCGCTGGCAAAAGCAATCCTATTGCCATACCCACGGCTCCTCTGGACTGCAGCTGGCATCGGTCAGGCGATCGATACGAGTAGATGGCGAGGTAGCATGGCATGTCCCGAGTACGCTCTCACCTGCATGGCTGACAACCCCTTCTGCTGCTCTTAGTGCCCCGCCCGGCAGCTTCGGCAAGGCTGAGCCCAACACATTCTGGCTGTCCATTGCGAGCCGACGGTATCAGGAAGTGTGCATCGCGAGTGGCGTCAATCCAATCGAACCTCAAGGACGCGCGGACGTAGAGACCATCATCCAACGGGAGCTGCGTTCCATCGACAGAGTGCGCCGTGCCCTGCTGGGTCAGCAAAACGCACTCAGGCCGCTGTGTCGCTTCCCTCCGGAGATCCTCTCCTACATTTTCAGCCTCGTGGACTGGCGTCCGGGACACCATTCCATCTTTTATCATGGTTCCTCCATCTCACCCATTTGCTCTCCCATTCGACTAGGATGGATCGTCGTGACACACGTATGCCGGCGATGGAGACAGGTGGCTCTTGCCAGTGCAACATTGTGGTCCACGATTGACTTCAAGCTCGGCGCGAAGTGGGCCATGGAAACCCTCACTCGCTCTAGAAAATGCCCCATCTTCTACCATGTCGATGAAGGTGATCCGCTACAATACCATAAGGCCATTCTTCCCCGACATCTCTCGCACATCAAGAGCCTGACAATGCACGAACAGTCAAATGCCGTAGACGTTATAGCTTCCGAATGTGTCGCGCCGGCTCCCATCCTGGAATCATTTCATTGCCATCGTTACTGTGAAGACCCGGACGCACCAGTGGCAGTCTGTCTTCCGGTGAACCTATTTGCAGGACACGCGCCCCGCCTCCGGATAATGAAGCTCGACAATGTCGTCCCGTCCTGGGCGTGCACCGCGTTCAGCAACCTGGAACATCTATCGATCTCCTCTCCCATGCCAGAGCTTCCCTCAAACGCCGCACCCATCGTGCATCCGGAGTACGAATTATTCTACGACTTTCTGGAGCGCATGCCAGGCCTGCGGCAGTTGTCTCTCCAGTGGTGCTTCCCTTCCAGACATGACCATCCAACGGTCGACAGGCGGGTGAAATTCCCCAATCTTACGCATATCGAGGTGAATGGTCTTGCGGGCGATTGCGGCGCTATGCTTCGTCGGATCGAACTTGCGCCCGACGCCACATTTCTCGTTCACTTCGTGGTAGCAGGCGCAACCGATCTCGACATAGTCGAGTCCATGGAAGGATTGGCCTGCCACATGCGGAGCGTGGATGACGCCAGGCCACCCATCCACACGTTGCGTGTCGCGAATTGTTCCAGCGGGGAATATGACGTCGAGGTCGAGTTTGAAGCGTGGCGGGAGTCTACCAGGAACATTCACGAGCACCTGTCTCTCATGAAGGTGCATCCTCCCATTCGAGCAATCTTTTGCGCGGATAATGAGGCCCCGGAACGTTTCCAGACGGTTTTCACGCAGGCGATGCGGGTGCTGCCCCTCGACAAAACAGAGACACTCTCATTCTCCCCTTATCCTTTCTGGACGCCTCAAACGGCAGCACAAGTCGGGTCATACATGCCTTCCGCTCTCCAACACCTCTTATTCGATGTGGAGTTAGACCCGCACCTCTCCCGCGTTCTAATTGCACCGGTGGATGGAACTCCGGCTCTCCCCCGTCTGAAAACGTTGTCGTTCGTCTCTATCACGATGGCAATCACGGCGACGGCAGCGAAGGAGGAAAAATACCTACTTCCCCTGGAGATTGTGACGAGGAGGCAAAGACAATATACACCGCTAGAGAAGGTTTGCCTCTCCCGATGCCCATACACACCTGAAGTCATCCGCGAGCTCGAAGCTTGCGTTCCCGTCGAACATTACCCCGAGCACGTTCCTACGTGAGGTGTTTCTGGACAACTGTTTCAGGCCTTTTTCAACTTCGATTGGTCGCAGTTCAACGTTCAAGTCTCAAGTCGAGTATCAAGAGTGTCGTGTAGGAGTGGGATGATCGGGGGTGGGATATCGCCCCTCGATTCCGCAACATCTGATAAATGTTTGTATTAGGTTACTTCGATGTTCACGGCCTTCCCGCTCTGAAGACCTCAGTTTTCTATCGTAATAACCATTTTAATCGTGCATGTTTTGAGAGCATACGCACGGCCACAATGCCCGAATTGAACCGAGCTACATAGGGAAGTACGACGAAAGTCGAGCTCAGGTCGATATCAACCTCACGCTGGGCGACGATGGGTTACTGCGTGATGATCCACGACCACGGCCTTCCTGAAGCTCATAGACGGCGCTAACCATGTACATAAAACAATTGTCATTGACATTACAACCATACATTGAACCGGCGACCGACACGGAACCAGACGTTCGCTACCTAGAATACGCCAAATCACCACGATAAAGATGGGATGCCGCCGTCGAAACGAAGAGAATCGCCTTGGACCTGTGTTTCGAATCGAGGCAGGTTCTTGTGTCTGTACTTGCTGTACACGGTGCACAGGGTGTCCAAGACTTCCATGGCGTCGACGAGCTCGCGCAAAGCATCGAACCCGTTGACGACAGGGACCGGCTCCTGGCGATCCATGACGGGTCTTCGAGCGGGCACGAGGGGCCCTCTGAACGTCGCCCCGCGTAGAGCCTTCTCGTCGTCCTCGTCCTCGTCCTCGTCCTCGTAGTCTTTGTCCCAGTCGGACTCATCGCTGTCGACAGCGCGCCCGCGTTCGAGTTTGGCCTTCACGGCGCAGGCTGGGCACCCGGAGCTGCAGTCGGACCTAGTATCGTCTTCGGTGTCGTCGTCTACATCCGATGTATAGGCGGTCAAGTCGAGGTAGACCTCGAGGACCTCTTCCGCGAAGCGCTCCACGGACAAAGTGTCGGTGGCCTTCAGACGATCGGCTTGCATCTTCCACGCGATAGCCTTGAGTTTGTCGCTTGCGATGCCATGAAGGTGTCCGTATTCCTCCAGGATAGAAACCCAAAGGGGAGTCTGATCTAAGATACGCGCATCGTCAAAAAAGGTGCGGGAGGATGGATTGGAAAGAGCGCACCTTCGTCGGCGGATTCATTCTCGTCCTCTTCGTCGTCGGCCTGTTCTAACGAGTCGATCCAAGCCTCGAACGACCGTTCATCGTCACTCGTCTCTTGTTGGTTATGAAACGGCACCGGGCCTGCGTCGTCGCCATCGTCCGCGTGACCAGGAGAGAAAATATCGGTGGGTGGATCGACCAGTTCCTCTGGGGCGCGCTGGTCGAGGGTGAGTTCGACGGACGTCGTGGGTTGTTCGGTAGTGACAGGCTCCATCGCCGTGTCGAAATGTCTGTCCAAACCATGGGTCAGTGGCCACGAAGCTTCAAAATAAGTGAAGGAAACCCACCAGAGAAACCGAACCTGTCGTCGAGGGGGGAAAGCCACTGGATCCAAGGGTCCCTCAGAGGCTTGAACCGATGATGAGGGAATGAGAGAGCGCCGATGGCGGCACATTTATTGAGGGATTGAACAATGGCACACGTGCGGCCGACCGAGTCGCTGAGACCTCCCCTTCATCCATTGTCTCGTGCGTAAAGAGTCCTGAGGAATCAGGATTGGTGAGGTGCGGGTCTTGCCAGTGTTCAGAAAGCGGTACATCCTCGTATTCGAACGTTCTTGAAGAAAAATTTCCCAGAAGACGGAAGAATTTTTACGGAATGCCGTTTTGAGAGAGGATGGGAGAAGGGAATGCGGTCGTCGCTGTCACCGTCGACATCGAGTGACGGTCGACGCGGTCAACGAGTCTCGGCGCCTTTCGCGCACCACGTGACATGCGTTCGTTGACGCGACGGCGCTTACTTTTACCTTCCTGCTCTTCACCTCCACCAACAGCGTTCTGGCCGGCTTACCCTCTTTCCGTCCCGCTACTTGCCGGAGGAGAAACACACAAATTATAGGTGTGCTACACCATCTCTACGGTCTTCATCCTCTCGGAAAGACTGGTCACTGATGCCAGGCTCGTTCTATCGCCAGCCGGTTCCATCTCATAAACGCCATTTCTTCCATATTCTGAAACATCGTTCTTCCTTGGGGCTGGGATTTTTGCTATAGGGAACAGAAATCTGTTTGGTGCGCTATAATATTGAACCATAAAACGTTCGTTAAAGCTCACACCTTCTTCTCTAATTCTCAGGAACTGTCTGTCATACTTGCGGGTTTACCTGCCATCCTAATGCCACCGCGCGCCTCTGCACAGCGACACTTGCCGCCAAGCCAGGAAATCATTGAGATATCATCATCTGATGAAGAGGAACAAGCAACGTATGTTGGTGGTTTCTACTTAGAGGTCCAGCTCGCCGACGAAAAATATGTATCTGTCCGCCAGTCTACCCCGTTGCATTCTCGGCCCCAGCCATCTTCAAGGCCAGCCCCCACCCATCAGCACTTCTCAAAGGTCATTCTTGCGAAGCTTCCAACACCATTCCTTGCTAACGATGGCGTAGCCCCCTCAAGGCTCGTCGCAGACCGCGGGTCATCCACTCTAGCGACGATGACGACGACGAGAATGCGCCTGCGTTTCCACCCTTGGATGTAATCGATATCTCAGACGATTCCGAACCTCCTTCTCCGGCTGTTAGACGGCAAAGAAAGACTGTTTCAAACGCGAGGATCCTCTCATCACCCCGTCAGGCGCCAGCACAACAGACGGTACCACTCTATGCTTCGGACAGTGACGACGGCAGCGCCTGCGATACGGATGATAGCGACGCTTTTCTTCCTACGTAAGTGCATATGACGGGCTCGAGATGGTCTCCGTTCTCACTCTATCCTCTAGGTACATATCCAAGGGCCTCAAACGACCAACTCACCTGCAAAAAGCGTCTACACTCCCTGTCATCCCAAGGACTCCCGCCAAGCTCAGAAAGACGGGGTCTCTCCAAGCAGACTCTACGCCCGCCCTTCTTCGCACATACACTACCACCACGGCCACCACTTCGCGCCCAACATCGCTCACTCCCTGTACACCCCAAACCGCTCGTACGTTAGCACCGAAGACGCCACGTACGTCCAAGAAGGCCCTCGCGCAGGCCACACAAGCCCATCGCGCTGCCTATGCCCAGAAACTATTCGACGAACTCAACCGAGAGGTGTTCAACGATGGCCTCCCAGCGGACACCACGCTCATCTGGAGTAGCCGGCTATTGTCGACGGCGGGGCGCGCCAGGTGGCATCGCGCGAAGGACAGAACAGAGACGTCGGAGATCGAGCTGGCCATCAAGGTCCTGGATTCGGACGGTGAGTCGTAGTTGTCTATGGGAAGATGGAATGGCGAACTGACTAGCCAGCAGAACGGATACGCAATACGCTGTCCCACGAGATGTGCCATCTGGCGTGCTGGACGATCAACAAGGACCCGAAGGAAGGACATGGACCAGCGTGGAAGACTTGGTAAGACTGACTCTGTTCATCTGGTTGCGAGGTTCTGACCTGGCGGCTACTCCAGGGCATCGAAAGTGATGAAGAAGAGACCCGAGATAAGGATATCGGTACGGATTCCTCGTGCTGTCCGCCTGCAGATCACCAGCTAACATCATGCAGACCAGACACGAATACGAGATCTCTTATCCGTTCCAATGGGGTACGTCCACCGCTTGACCTTTTTCTCGGTACCGTGGCTTAACCACCCTCCATTTGTCCAGAGTGCAACAATTGTTGCAAGATGTTCGTTCTCCTGGCGTACGCCTTAATGATTGTCTGACCGGTTCACAGCTATGGTCGGTTCAGCAAGAGCATCCGAGCGGACGAAGTCTGTGAGTGTTTCGACCTCCTTCTTTTCTGTACATCTTGAGAAACTGCAGCCGACAGTGTGCGGCGCATGCAAAACTGGAAAGCTCGAAGCGCTCTTCACCACTCGCGTCAGAGCGAAGAAGACGCCCGGTACGTCACTGTGATGGATCCTTCCTTGTGTCCATACTCATGTAGTCCTTCTCGTTAGGTCCGTCTGCAAAGGCACCTGACGAACGGTGCTCGGACTTGGAAGTGCTCGCGGCAACAGTGGGTGGACTACGCCTATGAGTTTAGTGTCGCTTCTTGTCCCAGGGCGTCGTTATGCATACGATGCTGTTCTATCTCCTTCCCTTTCCTATATGAGCGTCTTCCCAACACTTTATATCAGTGTCGTTCTGGCCAAAGACAAAAACCGAAAGTTATCACATGCCAGTGTGGTAAGAAGCTGCCATCGAGAGCCAACAATAAGGTCGCCATCGAACGTCGAAACTCGAGCTCTTCCTATTCCCTCTTACCCTCGCCGTCTTCATTGTGGGGGCCCACTTTGTTGCGAACGTCTTTCCAGTGTGTCATTCCGCCTATCTTTTCTATGGTACTTATATGCTCATGTGTGCGAAGCTTTTTCACAGCTCACTGTCCATTTCGAGTGAAAGACGATCGATAGCTGATCTCTGGTTCTTTATTCAAGCTCGCTGTGAAGAGCCACGAAAAGACGCAAAGCCGGCTGCTATCTCTTTTCCTTATGATCACGACTATATGCTCCCAGGCAGATATCCACACCCAAACACCGCCCGACGTGCTCCGCAATATGCCCCTGCTCGAAGTCCTTGACTTGGAGTTTGTTCTTCCCCCTACAGACGGAGGCATGCATTATCCCCAATCTAGGATGGTCTCCTTCCCATGTCTTCGCCAGATAGAACTGTCCGGAAATACGCCCCAAGAATGCGTTGACTTCATCTCCTGCCTCGACTGCCCAAATGTCACGACAATCGTATTCAGTGGCATCGACGTCGACGAGGAGGACATGATCGATCCTATCATATCCACGCTCCAACAGCATTGCCGTAACCTCACCATGCCCATCGGAGAACTTTATGTGGACATGTATGAAGACGAACTCGAGATTCAGGCGAAAGACATAGACACGGATATCTTGATCTTTCGAATCGCACATCGTATCCACGAGGCCGACCTGGACTCTACGTCATCCCCGGCCACCGTATTCGCCCACTACGCTAACCGCTTCATCACGTCGCTCCCCGTCCGCGACGTTGAAAGAGTCGACTGCTCTTTCTGTTTTCTCTATGATGACATCAGCAACAACAATTTCTCGGTCGAAATTTGGGTCTAAGTTCTTGGAACGCTGCAGTGCGTGAAGAAAGCCGCTATCTTCTTCGGAGAGCCCGCTTTCATCCTTTCCTTTTCTTCCTTTGTTCCCTCTCGACGTTAAGACCCTCGATTTCTGGACGCCTTTCTACCCTTTCCCTCCCTCTACTTCAAGTTCCGCCATCGACCTCCTATTTGCGACTCCGCTCCCACATATATACCCGATGTTGTCATTTGCAGGTTTTGACTTTGGACTGCGCAGATATAACGGTTCGACTGCGACTGCATAGGTATCGAACGTTGAACGTCGCCCACTTACGTCGCATCCTGAATCATTCCCATGCCGGGAGCAACGCTCACCGTGTCCCGCAGCTTTCCTGTCAGAGCTTCTGCGGCTCCAAACTTCGGAGACAAGTCAGCGCCCAATTGCGACAATCTACTTATGAGTATATGAACTGTCGTCTCCCAAAGGTCGTCCCTGGCCCGACGCGCGCTACCCGTCCCACGTCGCGGCAGGTCAAGCTGTACCGCGTCCCGCGCACCAACGTCCCGCCCTCACGCACCGCTCGTTTCTCCGTTTTTCCCGTCAGCATCTCCCAGTTCGCGACCCTGACTCGACCGTCGTCGACACGGGACGCATCCTCGTGGGAGGCGTGAACCGAGAAAAGGTCGATGTCTGTCTCGGAGATGCCGTGCAGATGGGAGGTGTACAGCTCTGAAGAGGTGATTACGAGGCTGCGCGGTTCGAGAAGAAGAGAGAGGGCAGGTGTGGGGTCGATGGGGCGACCAACGCTGGTGGCGGCGGAAGATTCGTCGGCGTAGCGGTAATAGTGCATCACCGTGTGCGAACCGAGGGAGAGCGTCGCAACGGTTGGGTAGTACGACGGGCCGTCCTCGTGCGGCTGAGCGAGTGAGGGGACTCGTCGGCGTTGGTTGAGTGGTGTGGCTTGCGAGACGTACCATAATGCCTTGTCCCGCGTGGTACTGCCGGTAGAAATCAATTGAACGATCTTCGGATGAAAGAACGTTTGATACCTCATTCATAATGATGTGATTGGGCCGTTCGTGCGGCGACTTGTCGAAGATACCGACGTCCTTCAAACGGGAGATGATATCAGGGCTATAGCTTGGTCAATTACCGAGTGCATTTTGGGACCTTAAAGACGCACTATTTGGTCACGAACTCGGGCATGGCTTGAGGGACGAGAACATTTGTGTTGGTCAGATCGCCGCCTGGGGGTGTGAAGAAGATCAAGATCAGGGCGAATTTGCGGTCTGAAGTGGGCTGGTATGCCAAAGGACATGGAGACTCGACGGACGTGCCGACGTCACCGAGGTCGTGGGCATCTCCAAAGTCCCGATGCCAAAAGCAGGACATGATTCCGAGGTACATATGTAGAGTATGTCAATTGGATCGGACGATTTGAACGCACCCCATGTTTGAAGCCTAGTACGGCCACCGTGTATGGTCGGACGTACGTCAACTGATTTTAGACATTTTGCGAAAGAGAAATGAAATCTAGTAAACATACCTTCGGTTTGCGAGCTGTCGCCACTTGGGCTGAGGAGTTTCCTGGATCTAGGATGTAAAAGCGAATCAGCGATTGATCGGTGAGCACATGACGAGTCCGGGAGTCGGTGACGAGATGAGGAGATGTCAACCGGCCCAGTCGACGGGTGCCACACAATGGCACACATTGTCGCAGCCTTCCACAGTAGTACTTATCCTCAGAAGAACTTCAAGTTGAATGGCGTACCTTTCGTACCAAGTACGCCTCCTCATCTTCCGTGACAAAATCCGGGATATAGAACGAACATTCCGAGCCGGGAACACGATGGAGAGAGAGGTCCATAGGATTGTTTTCGCGTGGTGCGATTTCCGTTGTTGCTGGTGCGGATCACTGATCAGGCCATCCAGGGATCCGAGGAGGATGGGCTCGGGGCGAACAACGCGTGTTCGGCGTCTCCGGGATTCATTACGATGTCGCGATGAGGTCATGTCGCCGACCTCCCACTTGTAAGATGCTCGACGTTCGACTGTTCAAGTCACGGAATCAAACCCTTACTAGCTTTGCTTAGGGTGACGTTCTTGTATATGGCCCTTTTACTTCCAAGGGCGCCATGCCGTCGACGAACGCCATACCTCGGAGCCCGGAGGCAGACCTTAGTACAGACAAGTAAAATAAACGCGCCGCTGCACTTTGCAGGTACCGGTACGACCAAGGTACGACAGCGTACCAATGACCAGTCAGCACAATGTCAATGTTGTCACCATACTTGACAAATTTTTTCTACCACATGGCATTTTGACGAGGCGTGCCAGATATCGGAAACATCACGGTTAGGGATTGGTTAGGGATCTGAAGTGTCTGTGGACGGCTGCACATGGATCGACTGCGGACTTCGAACCTCGGTGCAGTGTGACTGTGCGCTGGGACTCATGAAGCCTGAGCTTGGGTTCCCGATGCGAATAAATTGGGAAGATCAATATTCAATGCCGCAGCATCTTTGCTCGTGAAACGCATGCGAGTGAAACTTGCTCGAAGGAGTAGCCATGAAAGACAAGAACCCCTTGCCGGATGCTGACGTAAGTGCTTAACTGGCTAATAATGTTTATGACGTTCGATCTCTGAACGCACCACCACCACCACCCTCCCGTCCCCTCCCGCCGCCGTCGATGCTCATCGTCTCCCGTTAATACTAATGTTCTCTACACTCTCATCTTTTCTACCCTCTTCTCTGCAGCAACAGTCTACCGAGGACAAGAAGGTCGGCACGGATTCGCCCAGGCCTGCGGAGAAGCCATCACAACCGGCCAAAACACAACCAGAGCAGGCGTCCTCGTCTGTCGACGAGGTTGGAGTGGTGAGAAGAGAGAGGAAGGAGAAGAAGAACACACAAGAGGTGCGTGACTTGGTTTCTGTCTTTTCTCTGTCGCCGAACAGGCGTTGGGATGGGTTGCGCGGTACACCCTGTTGGAATATGACGCCGACGAAGTCATCGGAGGACTATATGCCCCACCGCTATCAGTCTACATATCAGTCCACCCTCGGTGCTTCTGTCTTCACCATGTGCTTCGCCCTTCAGACGCACTCACCGAGGAGAGCGGTCGACTCAGACGGTTTCGGTAGCCGCCCGCGAATGGCACGGTGCGGGATCGATGGTCAGATTCGTGAAAACGAGTGGACTATATGTCCTCTACGAGCCCGAAATCCGTGCATGGACGCCAGGACGCAACCTGCGCTGTCCGCAGCGAGCCTGCTCTTCTGTTCGTCGGAAGACTTTTTCTTCCCATTTCTCGCGATTTCCCCGCCTCCTTCGCGCCTTCTCGACGCGAGATTCGTCGTTCTAACACTTGATCTTCAGACTTTCATTGTCGTACGACCACCTCCAGCAAAAAACAACCACCCTCTCAACCTCCAGGTCCAACTTGTACCACCGCAAGCACGCGATCGGTCCCAGCGCCGCTCTGTCGACTTCTCAATATCCTCCCGCGACAGTGGCGCCGACGACCCCAATGCGCTCGCCCGCACCCAGTCTGGCCGCTCGGACGTGTCCTCTTACTCCGGCTATGCCTCCGTCGCGTCCTTTTCTTCCGTGGCATCGACCAGCACGACCTCCTCCCGTCGCATGATCATCCCGCTCTACAACCTCCAGGCGCACAACGTGATGCAGAACGTGATCGTGGACGCGGGCACGGACGCCAAGGTGTCCAAGTTCATGCGCCGAGGACTGGAAGTCATCGGTCTCGCCGTGCTGGAGCCACTCGAGGTTTTCGGGACCAACTCAAGCTTGGCGTTCGAAGTGCCACTGTCCCCCAGCACCCGCACGAGCATGGACGACCGCCGGGATTTCATCCACAGCGTCCAGGCAGGGGAACACGAACGCCCGCAGACCGCGACCTCCTCCGTGCTCTCCGTCTCCTCCGCGGGCACAGATCCACACGCGACGCCCGTCGCAGGCCACGGCTTCCCCGTGCCCCCCGCCGGCGCAGCCCCCGAGCGCAACGGCGCGAAGAAGATCTTCGGCAAGCTGTTCAAGAAGAAAGACACCGCACCGGCCGCACCCGAACCCGCCTCGCCCTCCGCTGCGTCCTTCCTCAGAGTGCCGCGCGCGAAGGCGCCCGCGGGCCAGGCAAAGCGCGGATCGTGGGCACCCCCGCCGCCAGCACACGCCCAGGAGGTGTCGGGCGCGTCGACAACGGCCGGCGTCACGCTGCAGCCTGCGGTGCTCGGGCTCCAGCCTATCCTCAGCTCGCCGATCAACCCCCCGCGCGGACGGCCCCACAGCTACGCCTGGCTGGTCAGGCGGTGGATCAAAGGCGGGGACGAGGGCATCCTCGGCAACGTGATCGGGCTCGTGGGCGGCATGGGCCTCTCGGACGACAAACGGCGGTCGCGCATGCCAGAGGGCGGGCAGGTCGAGGTGCAGTTCATCTGGGCGCGGGGCAGGAAGCCGGTGGGAGGCAAAGGCGCGAGCGCGAGCACGAAGGAGACGCGGCGGAGGAGCACGGGCGGGCTCGCGTCCGACCCGCCCTCGCTGTCCTCATTGACGCATCCAGACGGGAAGCGGGCGTCGACGGACCAACACAGCATCTCCACGGGGACGAGCGACGAGCCGCCGCCGTCCTCGATGGCGGGGATGGAGGACTCGGGGGACGAGAGCGATCCGGAGGACTCGGAGCGGCCGTGGACGTGCACGCTGGTCATCCGACGGGTGTCGTCGCCCGGGGTGGGCGCGGACGCGAGGCTGGAGGACATGGCGTCGCCGACGGACGGGCACATGCCGCAGACGCTGATCCGGATGAAGGTCGCGACGTTCTCGCCGACGCCGCACCATCCGAAGGTGGTCTCGCTGCTGAAGGTGCCGTTCCCGCTCCCGGACATCGTCGTGGACCAGATGATCGTGCATCGGCGCGTGGTGACGCCGCAGGGGCTCGCGCGGCCGAGCTACGACCCCAGTTCGCAGAAGGGCCTCGTGCTGACGGCGGAGGAGATCAAGGATATCGTGTCGTCGACGGGGCTGTGGCTGGTGGTGCGGGAGAACATTGGCGGGGTGGGGAAGGTGAGTAGGAAAGGGGACGGGTGGAGGATTCGGGCGTGAGGGGAGGGGTGTGGCTTCTTCCCTACTGGCTTCGGGTGTTAGACTAATCCCTTTCTGTTTCTTTGTTTTTTATTGTCTTTCTCATCCTCCTCCAAGGCTCCACCCCTCTCCCTCTCCCTGTGTCGATACTCGTTATGTTTGGCTTGGGTCACGAATCACGATCGATTATGTCTTTCAGATGTACCTATGCCAGTTGGGGCTGACTTTATTTTCTACCCTTTCTTTTTCTTGGATGCTTTGCTCCGATACCACAGCACGGTGGGTGACGACGGTCATACACGATACGGTTACTGCTCGTATTGATATTGCGGATCCGGTGGCAGCTACAATATGGGGGCAATATGGGAGGAAAACGGCCATCACTAGTAGTACTGATTGTAGCCTTACGACGATTCCACCCTTCGTATACCCACTTTTTTCGGCAGCGGGTCATCCAGAGTCGCATCGACGTGATACCCAGATTGAAAAGATATCCCATTATCACTATTACAGCTAACTGCTTAATACACTTTTACATCAACGAGCAGTGAAGCAAAAAGGAAACTTGCTGTGCGACATCTCGTAAAACCGACTTCCGAAAGCACCCAGGAGTTGGGACCAAGAAGCAGCTGAATAAATGCCGTATGGGCTTGATCTCCCCCCGCATTAGCAGCTCGAAAACGCCGGGTGGGTGAAGATGCCCGGCGCTGAGCGAAGAAAGAGGGTTTGTAACGATGCAAGCGACGGTGCGTACCGCGCAGAGGCGAGCCGACGGGCTGGCGAAGAAGAGAGTAGGTTTGCGGGGACGTCATGGGAATGATATGAGCTCAGGGAGTCGGAACGTGTTCATTTTGATTGAGGGGTGCAGAGGACGGATGGGGAAGGGTGGGAGAAAGAAGGTGGGCGGAGGTGATGAAAAGCAGTCGCGTGGTTCCTGCGGATTTTATAAAGGGAACTTTAGGGCAGGTTCCGGCAGACGCCGTCACGCCGGCGAGAGCACGGGCACCTCTTCAAGCCCTTCAAACCACCGCTCTCCGCATTTCTGCCTCAAACCTCCTCAGAATATGTCGCGGACTCTTCACGTTAACGCTCGCATAATTGATCTGGATTTCTACGATGAAGAGAAGAGAGCAGGGGAGCGGCCACGCGACTGAGGGCAGGGAGGTGGGCGCAGCCTTGTAACCCTGTTCAACCCTGTTACTTTTGGAAACCGAGTGGGGTCAGCGATTGGTCTTCCTTTCCTGCTCGTCCACGACGTCCGCCGCCGCCACCGCCGCCGCCAAAGCGCCCCCCGCCACCGCCCGCAATGCAGCCCCGAACGACGTCGAAGGCGGTGGAAGCCGCCGCTCATCGACCGCCCGACACGTGATAATCGCCTCGCGCGAGAGGGTCTCCTCTTTTACGTCCTTTACGTCTTCGACCGCCTCCCCTTCCTGTCCAGTACTCATCGCGCGCCTGTGCGATTCCTCTCCCCTCTCATTTTCCTCATGGACGGCATCTCGACGGAGGGCCTGCGCCAACGGCACAAGCTAGGCCCCGAAGAGGTTGCACACGACAATGCTACGACAGACACGCACCACGTCAGCGACACCAAAGAGGAGGTTGTCTGGGGAAAGACGCCGGGAGGCGAGGGTGAGCGCTCCCTGTCAACCCGTGTCCGTGCAAGAATTAACGACGACGGCCAGTGTTCCGGGTGCCCACGACGCACGACGTCGTGACCGCACTCTTGCATCCGGCCTACCCCAAATCCCACATCGACCTCTTCAACATCGCGCTCCTCGCGCTCCAAGCCGTCCTCTTCGTTGCCCTCCCCTCCACGCCCCGCAAGATCTTTTTCTTTTGCTACTTCGCGTTCTGGCGCGCGGCGTACGACGCGGGGCTCGGATACGTCCTCACGAAGCAGAGCAAAACCAAGTGGATCGTGAAGGAGGTGCAGCGGCGCGGGTGGCTGGACGAGAAACGGAGGCCGGAGGTGAGGAGGTGGATCAAGGACCAGTTGGTCGGGAAAATGGGGAAAGATTATTCGTTTGACGTGCGTTGCATCCCTCCCTTTGCCGTCATGTTAGGGACTCGTTTACTGACGCGATCCGCAGGAATTGCCCTTGGAGTACAACACATGGCTTCTATTCCGTCAAGCAGTAGACATCATCTTAATCAAGTACGTCCGCTTGCCGCCGTTCGAGACGCGCCAGCTCATATCATCGTCCAGCGATTTTTTATCCTTCTGTCTCTTCGCCTTCGCGTGTTTCCGCGTCCCGCTTGATCTCGGTATCTTCGTGCATATATTGAGGTACGTGAACACCCAGACTACCTGTGCCAACAGTCCCGCACTGACATGCACCTTTTTTCAAGGTGGGTCGGCGGCATCGTGCTCATCGGGTTCAACTTGTGGGTCAAGTCGGAGGCGCATCACGTCGTGAAGGACTACGGCTGGTACTGGGGCGACTGTTTCTTCCAGCGCGGCGCGCTCGTGTTCGACGGCGTGTTCGAACTTGCGCCGCACCCGATGTATTCCGTCGGTTAGTGTTTGTCGTCCCTGCCCCAGACAGGCTGTTCTGACCTCGCGTTTTGCAGGCTACGCCTGGTTCTACGGCCTCTCGCTCATCGTCGGAAGCTATCCAGTATTATTCGTCAGCATCGCAGGCCACGCCGCGCAGTTTGCGTTCCTGGTGTTCTTTGAGAATCCCCGTGAGTCCGCCTGCGTTCTCGCCAAACATGCGTCCTGATCGTCCGGAAAGATATCGAGCGCTTCTACGGCCAGCGCAAGCCCCTCGCCGAGCGCGTGCCCGTCCGCAAGGAAGGGACCCATTCGCGGCAATCGTCCGGCACCGTGAGCAGTGGGGGCGCGCGCACGCGTTCTTCCTCGGAGCCGCTCGACCCTGCGGAGATCCTATCCACACCTTCGGCCACCGAGGGCGAAACCGCGACGGAAAGCGAGACGGAGACCGAACTCGAGGATACCCCCAGGATACCGCCGCGCAAGGACCTTCCGACGCCCGCCACCGTCCGTGCGGGGCTCGCGAAAAAGCGGAGCCAGTCGCCGGTGTCGTTCCACGACCTGCGCAACAAGTACTTCCGCAAGGACGCGATGTTTTTGTGCAACTTCGACATGCTGCGGTTCGCGCCTCTGTTCTCTGTTCTCCGTTCTTTTCCGTGGCTGACGACGAGGGGCGGGGCAGGGCGACGGACTTCATGCTCCTCCTGGCGATGGTCTACCCTTTGACGTCGGCGCTCCTCCCGAGGCTCTCCCCATCCGGCGCCCTCGCGCTGCACTTCGCGCACGCGTTGTTCTGGTGCTTGTTCCACAGCTTCGGCCTAGGGTTCGTCTTGCAAGCCCAAAGCGAGCGCAAGTTCCTCGTGAGGCATTACATGAAGCATTACCACTACCCTCAGCGGGACGGGGGGAAAGGCGCCGTCCAGGAAGCCTTTTCGAACTGGAAGGTGTTCTACAACCTGAGCATGTCCATGACGTTCGGTGGGTCGTTCTTTTCCTTCGGGTATGGACGAAAGGGGCTGATCGTGTGCCTTTCTGTCGACAGTGTCGTGTGTGTGCTTGGCGTGGAAGACGTACTCGATTCCTCAAGATTGGACCGTCGGTGGCGAGCTGCTTCGGCACACGTTGGGAACTGTGAGGATGACCCATTGCAATTCTTTGGGATGACACTGACCGTGCTCTTTCAGGCCCTGATCGCGTTCCACATCTGGGTGACCACCGAGTCCTACGAAGTACTGGGTGTCTTCGGTAGGCAAACTCTCCATGCATTCACCATAGACCCGTATTGATCGACGTACGCAGGCTGGTTCTATGGCGACTTCTTCATGGACGACTTCCCTTCCAACCTCGATTACACTGGGATTTACCGGTAAGTACCATAAAACGCTGCTGCGATCGTCTATTCATATTCAATGTATCGACAGATATCTCAATAACCCCGAGATCGTGTCGGGCGCGGCGTTCTTCGGGATGGGGCTCATCAGTGGGAGCAAACTGGTGTACGTGCTCGCCGGCGTGCGCCATGTCGGGTATTGGTGGTTCCTTCGCAATGTCGAGAAGTACGGTTTCCCCCTACGCCTTGATCGTATCTCCCGACTGACGAAGGAAGAACAGCCCCCACATGCGCAAGCTCTACGGCGACTCGCTCCGCAAGGACGCAGGGTTCGTGAAGGTGTTCAAGACGGTCGCGAGCAAGAACGTGCGGCTGTTCGACGAGCGGGCGGGCAGGCATGCGCCGGAGATACGCAGGGTGGCGCGGGAGGTGCGCGGCACGTTCGAAAAGGTGTACGAGGAGACGGCGGAGGTCGTCGAGGAGTTTTTCGCCAAGTGTGAGCGGCTGTGTCATCGTGCCTTTTCGGCGGCATGACTGATGTGTTCGGTTGCGGACAGCACGGCCAAAGATCGAGGGCGTTGTCCAAGATACCAAGGTCATGCTGCAACAGTCCAGGGAAAAGCTCGTGATCACGCACGTCTTCCTTTCCCGTGTATAGCGCATACACTCACTTCTCCCATAGACGTGTCGCCAACGACCTCTCTGCCTATGCCACGGACAAGTACAACATCCGCATCGTGTCCAACCGCCCCGACGGCGCCCTCAGGTTCCACCTCGGCGAGGAGATCAGAATCGGATGGCAGGCGCCATCCAACCATTCACGGAGGGACTGGATAGGAATTTACAGGGTACTCCTCCCGCCGCCCATGTTCCACCGACCTGTATTGACCGCCCTCTTCTTCGGAATAGGTCGGTGCTAACCAGTCCAACCTCGTCACCAAGACGTCTTCCTTGGGCATGTGGGTGCCCGTCCACGGCGAGGAGTGGGACGGGGACGTGCACATCGGGGCGGCGGGCCACGCGAGTACCAGCAGGCCGGTGGATCCGGAGAAGGGCGTGGTCGCGTTCAAGGGGGAGACGCTGCCGTGGCAGGTCGGGAAGTACGAGGTGCGTCGGCGGCTGCTGTTCGGTGTGGCTGAAAATGGGCGGCTGAGCGGGGGTCATGCGCTGTTGTAGATTCGGTACCATCACGACGGAAAGTACAACGTCCTCGGGCTCGACGGGCCTGTCCAAATCTACGGTATGCGATCGCTCTCTACGTTTCATTCGTGCCGCGGTTGACGTTTGCGGGTTTTTCGTCCAGTCGACACGCCGGAGAGGCTGGACTTCGACTCGGTCCGCGGCTCGCTCGCGCACGTCGTGCCCCTCTGCCTCGACTCGGACCCCTCCCTCGTCCCGCTCTCCTGCCTGCCTCCGTCGTCCTCTCCCTCTCCCCCGTCCACTCCCACCACCGCCGCCTCCCTCCCCCCGCGCGAAGACGTGGAGGAGAAGGACCCGGACGACTTCCGGTTCTGGAACGAGCGCCAGGCGCGGCGGATCGCGGGCGCGATCAAGCAGATGTTCGGGGTCGAGTACACGCCCGAGGTCATCCTGGCCGACGCGAACCTGGGCGCGTTGGCGTGTCGGATCTTGGAGAGCAAGTCGGTGTTGGAGGGGTAAAATGGGCTGTTTGGAGGGATCGATGAGCTGGCTGGGAGGAAGAGGCGAACCTGGACGGAGGGGAGGGGACGGCTCGAGGTGAGGAGGCGGGGGGTATGAAAAACTGTTTTGTTGGTTCGTTCGATCTATACCGTGGAATTGAATGTGTTTTTGGAGACGTCGGTCCGGCGCTTGGTTGAGGGCCTGCTTTGGTCAGTGGACGAGGTCATGTATGGGCGAACGCAAGGCGCGAAGACCTTGCAAAGTCAAGTGTCCACGGTGCGTCTGCCAGCATCCATTTATGAGTGGAAGCTGACGATTCCATAGGTGTGTTGACCCCCGAGCGGGAAGGTCCCTGCGTCACACAAGCAGAGCTCTAGACGGCCACGACCACACAAGACGCAGACCTCGCCCTCCCTCCCGTCGACCTCGTTCGCACGATTCGAGCCCGCGACGAGCCACGCTTAGCAAGGAAGGGATATCCTCGGCGGGCCCGGTCGGCGAGATAGAATGTGGGACGGAGGCGACGGGGGGCTTGGTCTCGTCCGAGTCGCTCCCAGCTCTGGCCCTGAAGAGACACACTAGGCTGACAGACTGGCATACAGACGCGCGGAAGATTTTCCGGAAGGAGAGAAGAGGAGAGGGGAGGAGAGACGAGTGGGGGTCCTTGGTCGTGAGCGGACGGCGCCCTTTATAGAGGGGAGGCGGGGTGGCCAATGCGCTCGCGGGCGACATTGGCCATCATGGCCACCGCACACGTTGTTTCAGATTTATTGTGGCATCCTTCGCGCGCGCGCGCGGCTGCAAGTACCGCCGGTGGCTCACCGCAAGGTGGAGTGCGGGTGTTTCTGTCGTTCTTGGATTCATTGCCACCGCCGAGAAACTGACTATGAGCGGGGGGGCGGCATGGCGGGCATGTTCGTGGCAAGCTGCCTACACCGCCAGCGCGTTGCCGGTTGCACTTATGCGTATATCCCTGTACTTATGGATGCGGGGTGAGCGCGGCTAATCATGCGCACTTTTTTTCTTGCTATATGGTACTTGGCGAGGAATAGTTGTTCGCCGTCGGCGCAGTGCGTCTGTGGCCCAAGTTCGAGCGCCTTTGGGGAAACCGTGGGAACGTTTCCCCTATGGTCAGTACGTACCTTACCGTTCGACGGCGGTGTCCGTTGTTCACGCGTTCAGTACTTTCAGTACGTTCAGACTTCAGTACTCAGTACTCAGTAGTACTCAGTACCCATGTCTCGGTGGCAACCGTTCACGCGTTCAGAGCATTGAGTCCTCTCTCCTCTCTGTCAATGGCACTTGGAACCTCCCTTTCCTTCGTCAAAGTCGTGCAGTGCGGTCGGTATATGAACGCCCAACACATTTCACCATCCCGAGAACATGTCTGGATCAACGGACACCTTTGCGTGGCAGCTCGACGAATCTTGTAAGTATCCTCCCGCCCTATTTAGTATTCACACCCTCCCGTGTTTCAGAACTCCGAGTCGGTCGCGTCCATCCTCTCTCAAACCCCTCCCGCCCCCGTCCAACTAAAGCGAAGCTTATCAAAATGTTGGTGTGATACTACTCCGCACGCTCAGACCGCTTAGACCGACCATATTTGCGCAGGAGCATTGGCAGATACGATGCGCACGAACGAGGGTGCCAGCGCGGTCCTGACGGAATGCCCCGCCTCTTCATCCACAACGTTTTGCGTTTTCCAGAGCCTCCCTTCGTTCGACCATGGAAAACCTGGGAATCACGGTACATGCACACCGGGCGGGTAGGCGGCGAGGGGGATGCGGTTGGGGGGCTGGGACCAGAGTTGGGCCGCATGGCAGCTCCAATGGAATCTTAGGGAATCTTTCTCTTTTCTCCGGACTCCTGGTGCCAAAGAAATCGCTCGGCGGACACTGATACTGACATCGTGCCCTTTGACAGCAGGACAAACAGCGCAAGCGGTTGGAAATGTCCGCCCGTTATCAAGGCCCTTCTGCTCCGAGTCGCCTTTCACTGGCATTTCTGCCAGAGTTAAAGGCGGCCACAATTCAGAGCACTGTCGCGTCCACCCTCTCTCACAACCTTCCCGTCCTCGTCCAACTGCGGTGAAATTCCGATCAAAATGTGCTTGGTGCGATCTGTGGGTTCTGCACTCTCAAACTGACCGTCTTCCTGCAGGAACATTGGTGGATACGACTCGTACGAACAAGGGTGCACGGTCCTGACGGAACGCCTCGCCTACATCGACACCTTCGTAGACAACGTCTCGCGCTTCACGGAGCCTCCCTTCAATCAGGCGTCCCTCAAGAACGAACTAATGTTTCTGCAACAAGGAAGCCGTCGCATAGGGCATCGCTGGAACATGTGCACGCCCGTCCATCGCCTTCCTTACGACGTCCTCGCATACATCTTCCGTATCTACATCAACGATTCCTTCGACTGCTCCCGATTCTGTGTCGGCAACACTAGAAAGCTCGCCACAAGCGAAATATATTGGGTCATTCCTCTCACGCACGTCTGCCGGGTCTGGCGCTGCTCTGCGCTGTCGCAGGCCAGCCTGTGGACGACGGTCAATTTCGGTCCCGGGCTGGAATGGGGACGCGAGATGCTCGCACGATCCCGCAGGGCCCCCGTTGATTTGAGTATGCTCAAGTACCGTCCATGCGATCGCGAGGACCCACTCCGCATGCCGAACATGGACGATATGGCTGCGCTCGTCCCCGAGCACATGCATCACATCCGGCGACTATTCGTGTCTGGATGTCTTTGCGACATTTCTGCAGCCGTTGTGTCCTGTTTCCCCCCGGCGCCGGTCATGGAGGTCCTTGAAATCTGCATGATAGCCCACGGGGACTGGAGAAAGGACGAAGAGGACGACGAGGACGACGAGGACGACGAAGACAGAGACAGCCCTCCGGTGATGCTCGACTCTCGCTTCCTCTCTGAGAAAGCGCCCAAGCTTCGTTCGATGAGCCTGGAAGGGTGCTGTCTGCCGTGGACGTCCCCCTTCCTGCGGAACCTCACGAACCTGAAAATATCACTCAAAGAGCACCACACGTCCCCGGCTCTCGGCTCTACACCCGATCTCATTCGCTCCTTACAGGCCATGCCCGCTCTCCAGTCGCTCAAGCTCTCGCATTGTTTTCCTCCGGACCTCGCATCGCACTCCACGAGCGCCGTTATCAGTCTCCCTCTCCTCGCCGACCTCGACGTATCCGGGACTGTCCCAGAATGCAAGGCGCTGTTCCAGATGCTAGACACACCGTCTCTCTTCCTCTCCTGCTCCACAACCAACCAGAACCCCGCCGAATGCTGCACCGTCCTCCCAACAGTCTCCGCCTACCTCCTCCGCGCCGACAATAGTGGTGCTGCGTTGAGATCGTTCGCTCTCGTGCACGACCACGACGAGGCCTCGCTCGAGGTAGTAATAATGATATGGGAGCTTCACTATTACGAACCCAAATTCAAACTCTGTTTCTCCTGGCCGGCGTCACCCATCACACCGGACCTTCCAACCCTCGAGAAGGTTTGCGACGTCTTTGCGCCATATCTGAGCTCGTTGGAGGCCGTTCGCGTGTGGAGTCCTGCGTGGCGTCCTGACCACTGGACGACGTACTTTTCCCAGTCGAAGATGGCAAGTCGTGTGCACGGCAGCGGTTTCGCCGGCCAGACCCTGGTGCAGGCGATCGCCGAAACCACATCCACCGCTCCCAACGCGCCGAACGAGTTGCTGTTCCCTGCGCTGCGCGTACTGACGCTTTCGTGGATCGCGCTGGGCGAGCCCGCGCAGGACACCTTCTGGGCCGGCGTGATCTCCGGGCTGAACAAACGGGAGTCGGAGGGCGCGGATCCCTTGGTCATGCTCATCCCCATCGAATGCACGCTGTCGCCTCATATGGAGAAGAGATTGTATGAGATCGTGAACATCTACCCGGGATGTCTCCCAGAGGAAGACGAAGACTCTGTCGCTGCTCTCGCGGATTCCGAGGATCTTCGTGATATGTAGGACGATGATCGCACGGACACAGAGGAGTAGGGTCGCGGTGTGGGAGCACGACTGGACTACACTTATACGGCTACGAATAGACCCTTTGTCGGCCACTACGTCGGCATCCTGGCGCCGGTATCCAATAGCAAACTTCTGTATACGACAACTGAGACTGCGGTGGCTTAGTATCAGTACGAATATACAGCTGGCCTCCTAGCGTCGACTCCGTCGTGTACATGTGTAACATCACCGTTCGCATTATATCAGTGCTCACAAACAGAACAAGCGCATTGCGGAAACGAAAGTTGGGCGAGCAGCGAAGGTAGACATCCGAACGTGGAAGAAACCGAGTCAAGACGCAGACTCTTTAACGCGGACAAAGAGTACCTCCTCAAAATAACTACCAACCCTAGCAATTCGTCAGCCAAACACGAAACACGAGCCGAAGGGCGAGGAAAAAACCACGCACCAATCCAGAGAAGAGCCGGATATCGGCGTGCGTCTCGTACTGCCTCGGGTCCGCGCTGTTGACCTTGACGACGTCAAAGCGGTCTTCCTCCCCGTTCCAATGGAAGATACGCTTCACGCCCGCCCAGCGACACCACTCCAAACATCGCCAGCACGGCTTGGCCGAGCCCATGCCGACCTTGGTGACCCGGGCGACGTAGATGTCTGCGCCGTTCACCCTCGGATCTCTCCGCCGCGCGTCCCAAGCCTTGGTGTCTGCCCGGGGGGGAGGAGGTGCCATGCAGCAACCTCTGTCGGATGATGATCGCGAGCACCCCCGCTTGTGGTGGCGCGCCCCACCCTTTCCTGCCGTCCCCTCCCCGCCACTCCCGCTCCCGCCGCTTCGAATGCTCTCCGTCCCACCGCCATCGCTGGAAGATCCGTCCTCCTCCTCCATACCCGCGTCCCTTCCCCTACGTTTTCCCGCCGACCTCCCATTAGATCTCGACGAGGGCGCCTGAAAGACGCTTCCAGGGGTGCCCCTCGCATGTAGCGGGGGGCGCCGCCCCTTTAAACGCCCTTGTTTTTGCAGAACCTTTTGTTTGGCGCTGCGAGTCAGGCGGTTCGGACGCCGTGCTCGACGAGGTGAATGGGGCGGCGGCGGGAGAGGCGGCGGCGGCGGAGCGCGAGCCCTGTTGGGTGCGGAAGGAGGGCGACATGCCGGTCACGGCGAAGATGGCGTGCATCTCGGCGTGCATCGATACGGGCTTGCGATGTCCGCGCGTGCGCACGTCTGCGCCGTCGTAGTTGGGACGGTGGTGGTTGTACCCGCTCGAGATAACCTTGCCACCCTTGACGAGCACGGCGCCGAGGGTGAAGCACATTGGGCTTTTGGCGGCGGCATCGGCGCACTGGGAGAGGTAAAACTGCGTCTTGTTCATGATGGGAGGTGTATCGAGGTAGTTTCGTCGCAGTTACGTCGAGTTGGCGGGGGGGGGATGCGGTTGATCGGGCGGACGATGGGCTGGGAATGAGATGTGCAGCTTTTGTGCGACAGAAGCGATGAGTCGGTTTTTTGTTGGGCGGCTGGCCCGCCGATGGCACAGAGTCACGTGTATGTCAACGTCCCCGCTCGTGACGTCGACGCGTTCAAACTCAGACGTTACATTTATTTGGCCAATCGCGGCTGTAGTGTGTGTTGATTCCCCTGTTCTCCACGGGCACATGGTGTAGTTGGTTTATCACGCTCGCTTCGCATTGCACATGTGAGTGAGCATCTGAATGTTTCTGCGAGAGGTGTCCGGTTCAATTCCGGATGTGTCCAAAGCTTTTGTCCCTTGTATCAAGCTGTAAATTGTAAATACGTAGTAGACTGTAGTAAGCACTTAGCACTGAGCATGCCAGTGAGTAGTAGTAAGTACTGAGTCCGAGCCCGAGTCTGTACATCGGACATTCGCGATGCTACTTACAATTTACAGAGTTTCGGAATAACTTGAACTAAGTTTCTGAGGCCTGAGTATGGATACCGCGTCCTGTTTCAGCCTCGGCGCGCCAGTTATCTCCCGCTGCAATCTGCTGAAGGAGACCCAGTCATACACGATACCACGCATATCTCACAGGAGCGAAGGTATGTACATATGCTGGCGCATACCATTCAGAACCCAAACAGCCACAGTCCCGCGTCCATGCGCGGGTACGCGGACCGCCCCCATTCGTCCCACTGCACCATCTGCGCCACCGCCTTGAGCCACCCGATCTGCAACGGCGACACAGCGCACTCGGCGATCTTCAGGAGCTTGAGCCCCACGCCCGCCGCACGGCGCTTCTTCAGGACCTCCGCGAGGGCGCCGCCGGCGTCGTACTGATACGGCAGGTCGCGGTCATACGCCGCCATCAGGTCCACAGCGACGAGCGTGAACGAGACGAGGTTGAGGAGGGGAAACGGGGGCTCCGCGGACGCGATCGCGCGCGACAGCGCGAGGCCCGCCGTGCCCTTTCCGAGCAGGTGCTCGACGCTCGGACAGCCCCTCACGATCTCCGCGCCTTCGTCCTCCGACCACGCGCGATGGCCCATCATCACCGCCAGCGCGCGCAGCTTGTGCAGCGGCAGTGCGCGCACGATCCGCTGCACCACGCTCAGGTCCTGGGGGATGGGGACGGCCGCGGGCCACGCCAGCGCGAGTTCGATGGCGGGCGTCGCCTCGAGCGCGTACGACGCCAGGTTCTCCGTGACGAGGCACGCGTTCCAGCCTGTGGCGTGCAGCGTCGGAGGGAGGGACGTCGAGGACAGGACGAGGGTTTGAACCCCTTCGGCGTTCGCAGGCTCCGGCCCCGCGCCGAGGCGAAGGTGCGAGGCCACCCAATCCAGGAGGTGGTGAAACTCGACGTCGGTCGGGAGACGCGTGCTACAGTGCAGGTCGAGCGCGGTGGAGGGGGGAAGAACGAGGTGGCGCAGAAGGCGCGTGCAGTCGTGCACGGTGCCTTCCAGGCCGAGCAGGCTCAGGTGGGGAAGCGGCGCCGCGGGGACGTCCCCCGGCGGATCGACTCGGTCGGGCAGGCAGTTCTTGAGCACCAGGCTTTGGAGGTGCGGCATGTTGCGCAGAACGTCGAGGAAGCGCGAGAGGGTGGTGGACGCAGAGTCGGCGGTCTCGGGAGCGACGGCGTCTGGACCCGGTCCTGGCTGTGGAGGCGCGCCTGACGCGGGGATGGAAAGGTTGACGGGGGAGGTGACGTGAAGGTGTTCGAGCCCGTGAAAGAGGGAAGATGACCAGAGGAATCGGAATCCGTTCAGGAGAACGCGGCGGAGACGGGGGGTGTGGGTGGCGAAAAGGGCGAACGGAAGGGTCAAGGCTTCGATGCTAGCAAGGCTCGTCAGACTGAGCCCCTCAAGGAGCGGCGCGGGCCCTGTGAACGACTTGACGAGACGCTGCATGGTGGCATACGGCGCCCGCAGTTTGAGCTGTTGTATGTGGGACATGTGACCGGTCAACATAGTTTTCTCGTCGGGAGGAGGAGGCCTGGTGCCTGCGTTTGCGGGTACTGCATGCTGCGCGTTTCGAGAAGAGAGGGCGGGCGGGATGTCGCGTTCGAAGACGATGGGCGCCGCCCTCGAGCGGACGAGCATTTCTTCGACCCAGCGATTTCCGAGCGCGAAGCAGATCTCCGTCCACAGGCACGGCTGGTCCAGCGCGAGCTGCCTCCAACGCCGGCAGACGTGCGTGACCGTGATCCACCCGAGCTGCACCTGGGACATCGACGGCGGATCCGCCTCCTCGTCTTTATCGTCCCAAACATAGTTGTCCGACCCTGGGGGCTGGTTGATGGCGTGTATGGAGAAGATTCCGGACATGATTTCGGGGGGAAGGCGCGAGATGGAAGCCAGCGCGTTGCGGCGCGTTTTGAACGCGCAGAGGACGTCGTGGATGGCTGCGAGCTCGCGGTCGACGTCCCGCCGACTGTCCGCGAGTGTTCCGACATGCCTCTGCGATAAGGAGCGGTCATACGAGGACAATCGAGGATGTGCGGCGGCATTCCAATACGCAGCGATACCGTCGACGCTCGAACTGTATACATTATCGAAGCTGTAGGATGTTCCGTTCATCCAGGGAGCGACGAGCTGACCTTTCCATATGGCAAGGCGAGTTTGGTTTGTATTGCGTTCGTCCGAATCGTGTGTGCCCTGTCCGGGAAATTGGCTGTAGAGTGTCTCACAAGTATGCTGCCGCGGCACTGCGGCGGGTCCTACTCTGCCCTACTGATTAGCAGCGATCTTCCCAGCGACGAGCTGTGATAGGGAGACGCACAGCTTCTGCAAGGCTTAAAATACGACGACGGGTGAATAGAGAACGTAACGCGGCGGTACTGGGAGGCCCGGGGGAGGCTGTGGTCTGAGAGAAGGAGAGAAAGGAAACCGCAAATTTGAAAAACGCCCCACGTTTTTTTATTGGTCACCTGACACGTGATTGCTCGTGGCACCGTGGCCAGGCTGAGGCTGTCTTTAGTTTCTGACTCTCTACTTGCTCTCTACGTCGCTCATTCGAGATGAGAATGTCAGCGGTGAATGCGTACGTCTCTTACATCGCCCAATGCACGCATGCAGTGAAGAAACTGATAAAGGCTTTGTACCGTTCTCTTACAGGAACAGGTTTTCGTACCGATTCCCCGACCAGTCCCACCTTCCCGATCCAAGTTGTATCTCAATCGCGTGCTGTTGACTTCTCAAGAGAACCGTTAGCCCCAGATGGTCGTGCATCTTCTCCGGAGCGACCAACTAGATGCCGATGGTCATGAGCTCATAGGGAGCGTTGAAACACCTTTCGGTCTAAGGGCCAGACGGTGCGTTCATTTTGCCTCGTAACCCCCGGCTGTTCCCATTTCTTCCCCCGTTCATGACGGTGCGATTCTTTCACATTATTCTCGGAGAGAATACTGAGGTACGCACCGTTTACACGTGGACCGGCGAGGGCGAACGGTGGTTGTATACGTAGGACGGCGGGCGGTGGATGTTCTTGCATCAGTTCTGGCTTTCGGAGGCCCGCGAGGGAAGCGCGACTTGGATAACAACGCGGACCGACTCCTCCCGTCCCAGCATCGTGGTGCCAGGTCTCCCGCCCGCCCGCGTGTGCTCGAGCGCTCATCGTGCGATGGACAAGGTTCCCGCGTAACGCCCTTCTCCCTATCACGAACGCCTATCCTGGATAACTGAACTTCTATTCTCAGACGCCAGCCTCCCACGCGGCAATCCCTGCGCGGAGCCCTCCGATGTTCCCTAGTACATTGCCCCGCACACGGAGTGGGAACAAGCTTACGATTCGGAGCGCGGTGTCGGGACGCTGAGGTTTGAACTGTTTCAATGAGCGAATCGACGTCGATCGGGCGATGGTAGGTGCATCGGGGTCCTATCTGGATAAGGGGAAGCTCATCCCGTACGAGGGACGGGTACGTGCGATTGGTGCATCGCTTTTTCGCCGCGTGAGATTGACCCGTTTCTATCCTCGTCCCCAGGCCGCAGCGCCGATCGCCATGTATTGTTGCTGTATCCAATAGGCTCCAAGGCTTGGGGGTGCGGGTTGCCCCCCTGCTGCTTGCAGAAGCCTGTCTGCAACCAAGAAAGACTAGGTCTGACGTTGTCGGAGAGCAAAGGAGCAACACCACTCGTCACGATCCCAGTGAGCTCCCACAGAGTCTCCCACCCCCGCCAAATCTTTCTGGCGCCTACCGCCGTGTCGGCCGCCAGCGTCTAAGAATACGACGACGGGCACGTCGATGCCGCGGCGGATTTTCGTAAGTATGGCTATTGGGTGGTCACGGTCCTGGGCTTTGCTTTCTTCAACTGTGGTTTCCTCTTACAACACGTTTCTCGAACGACGCGGTGGATCACATCTCAAATCCGCCCAAACGTCCACACGCCATCGACACGCACCTTGGAGGGCCATGGGGTCTGCCGGCCGAGGTGGTTCGGGGGAGTCTATTGCTCCTTTTTGCTCCAAGCCTGCCCAGAAATGGATAGAGTAAGTACAGAATGGAATTGAATGGCATTTTCGCATCTCGGGGCGACAGGGACTCGAGACGCCCGGACGAAGAAGGCATCACCGCGTTCCATCATGTTCGTGTGACGGCAGCGCCCTCGCCGCTTCTGAGAGTGTAACTGCAGAGTATATAGCTTCGAAGGCCCTGGGTGTCCTCTTGCGCCCGCCCTCTTCCTCTTCCCCTTCCCCTTCCCGACCATGACCTCCACGATGCAATACTTCGACCCTCAAGACCCCGTATGGAACGACGACCCGTATCGTCGATCCTCGCATGGCTACCCTTCTCACAATTTCGCCTCCTCTGCTCCGTTCAACCCCTCGAACCCCCAATGGTCTGCGCAGCAGCAACCTGCGTATACCTACCATGCGATCTCCGATCCAGGTTCGCAGGCGTACGAGGCTGAGCTTCAAAACATGTATCTCAACTCGAGTTTCGGCCCCATGGCCCCCGATCCCGATTCAAGCGTTAGCGTTTACGAGCCCACGTACACCTCGGCGAACAACTACGGTGCGTCATGCGGGGTGTTTCGGACAGACTACCCCGTCTGACGATCTTGCGCGTGTCGCGCGCATAGCCTCGAGCTTACCCTCGAACGACGGATACTTCCCGTCTGACCCGTTCTATGGCGCCTCGCAGGCCTACCCGGCGGCATTCCAGACCTCCCCCGTCGACACATCCTCAGCGTCTTCGATGTCCTGTCCCACCCCCGATCCCCCAATGCATCCGGGGCTCGCTCCGACAATAGCCCCACAATCTCCGCCGTTCGATGACGTTCCTGGGTTCTTTCCCATCCAAGCACAACTTGGCCACGGTGGCCCGGACCCCGCCAGCCCAAACTCTCTGCACAAGGCATCGACCGGCGCCAACGTCCGTCCACGGCCTCCAGGGGCTTGCGCGCGATGCAAAAGACTCAAGGTGAGCAACCTTCGCGGCGCCTGCTCTATCTCGCAAGCGCTGACCAACCCCACCAGATGAAATGCATATTCCCAGAGGGCGCGATGGATTGCGCGCGATGTGCCAGCGGGCGGCATGAATGTCTTGTCGAGGGGCGTAAGCCACGAACGCCTGGGTAGGTCGACTTCCACTTTGGGGGCAACCGATGGGTCACGCTGACGACGTGATGTATGATGCAGACAGCGAGAGCAGCTCCTCCGACAGATCCGCGCGAAGAATGAAGCGATCAATGAGCACCTCGAATCCCTAGAGCACTCGGCGCTCACCACCCCGCTCTCCCTCGTGCCGTCTCTCCTCCCGCTCAGCGCTAGGGAGCGCGAGATCTACCGCGAGGTTCTCACTTGGCTCGAGAAGCGCCCCGCTCCCCAGCGCACCGTCGAGCGCTCGTACGCGCTCATCGACACCTCCGAGCTCGAAGACTACCCGTCAGATGAGGACGACGAGGACGTTCTGATGGACGATCCTTCCCCGCCTTCTTCGGCCGTGAGTGTGCGGTCTTCGTCGCGCCGATCGCAGTTCGACGAGGCTGCGCCGCTGGGTTTGTTCTCGAAAGGGTCGAATAAGTTCGGGCGGGCGTCGCCTTTATCGTCGACGATGTCTGCGTCCGGGCTGGGGATCGCGAACCCGCTCTTGTTCAAAAGCAGTATGTTTGGCTCTTTCCATCGATCACGTTCTATGGGCTGACTGTCTTCCAGAAGGCCCGTATTCGGATTTGAATCTGCGAAGGATCATCGTAGAACGTGAACTCGTTCCCGAGATCCTGCTGTCAGGCCTGGTGTCCACTCAAGAAGCGAAAATATTGTTCGAGATGTAAGCTGCGACTTGTTTCAGGGTCTGCACAGTCGTTGACCTTGTACCCTCCAGTTTCTTTGAACATATCAACGTGAGCCGCACGGTTCAGGGGGCTTAGCGGTGGCATTAACCTTCGCTTATGTCTAGCCTTTCATCACCCTCCTCGACGAGAACATCCACAATGCCGCCTCGGTCTTGCGAAGGAGTCCTTTCCTTTTCACCGTCAGTGAGTGATTATTCGCAGTTCATGTCGTCTGCGCATGGCTTACTCTATGTCTCGTAGTTTGTGCCGTCTCTTCTCGATTTTACAGGCCAAGGAAGGACCTGTATAAAATGGCCATGCATTTCGCCAAGGTTGCAGCGGCGTCCGCCGTCATCGACGGCTGGAAATGCGTCGAGACGGTTCAAGCGTACCTCGTCCTCGCCTCGTACCCTCCTCCGACAAAGAGGAAGGAGGATGATCGCAGCTGGATATACACCGGGATCGCTATGCGGTATGTTCGAATTCCTCGTCTGTTTTCTCCGCCCATCGCTAAGCGCGATGTCTTGGGGTAGGATTGCGATGGAGCTCAACTTCAATAAACTGCCGACAACACAGTCATCGGACGAGAGGGTGGAGCGCGAGGCGTTCAATAATCAGCGTACCTGGGTGGTGTGCTGGGCGCTGGACAGCTCAACGTCCCTCGAGATGGGCGTTGTCCCCAGTGCGCCGGAAGACGCGGTTCGTCCTTTCCTTTCCTCCGTCCGACGACTGCACGAATATGATGCTCACCAAAGGTGTAGATCATCGTCAACCTCGCCGAGTGGGCTTCGTCGTCCCGGTTCCAGACCGAGTCAGACTTGGGACTGCCGGGGATCATCGGCCTGCTACGCATCGTGAGGTCGTTCTCTTCCACCGTGCAGTCCTCGGCGGCGGCTGTCTCGAACCCGATGCAGGTTGGTTTTTTTTGTTCACTCGCATACGATGGGGCGCCCTCATTTCACTTCGCAGAAAAACAACGTTGGGCGTCTTATTGACTCGTTCGACGCCAAGCTGCTGGGATCGGCATCCGCAATTCAGGACGTGAACACGCCGGTGCTGCTCATACACATGGCGTCCTAGTACGCATACTCCCCTCTCATTACCGACGCCCGCCTCTTACCCACCCATACAGCCTACGTCAGTATTGCCGTCTCGTCGTGTTTTGGTTCGGCTTCCAAGTGGAGCAGAAGTCCCGATCCTCATCGGCGCGGTACCTCCTGCGGGTGCGTCGGCCTTCTTCACGTCTTCGTCTTCTTTCTAACTCGATATATGCTAACCTTTCAATGGGCACAATTAACCAGGGCATGGACGCTGCGTTCGACCTTCTCAATACGTGGACGCGCGAGCTCTCCGGGACCGGTCACATGGGATACGCGCCCGATTTCCTCTACGCCGGCGCGGGATTCGCGGGGACGTTCCTCCTGAAGGTGCGTGCGCCCCTCCTCCCGAGTCATGCTCGGAATATGACGATTGCGCCTCGTGATGCTTATCGTTGCTTCTTGCGTTCGTTTCGTTGCCTTTTTTCGCACAGCTCCTGCACCCCAATTTCAAGGCGCTCACCACGGACGAGCAGCGGAAGGACATGGTCGACATGGTCCAGAACACGATCCGCACGCTCGGATCGGACGAGATCGCGGCGGACGAACAGCATGCGCCGCACCAGTTCTCGGTCTTCCTCGACAACTTGCTGCAGGGAACTTTGGGGCTGTGGGAGCAATCGTCCGAGGCATACATCGAGCAGTGATCCGATTCGCCTCTTCCCTCCCTTCGTGCCGCATGCCGGCTTCCCTCGCCTTCCCTTAACATATCTCACCTCTCATCTTGCATCCGTGGATAGCTACCGTCGTAGCAAAAATAGGGTTTAAAGGAGGACCGTGCGGTGCGCGTCCTCGGTAAGCAGTATCGCCGTTTTCTTGGAGTTGTATGCTATGTTAGTGTGTTTATAGACCACCGATTACTTACGCTACCCCTGCGTCCTCTTGCGCTTACTTGTACCACCATATGTAGCTTAGTATCGCCCACTCCCCCCCCCCCGTCGAAGTCTCGTACCGTGTATGATTGATGGTATACATATCGAACAGAGACATGTGTTTAATATGACCTGCAGGATTCGGGCTCGCCGGCGGACAGGGTGAGGCGTCGTACCAGGGAGATGTCCCGACGAAGATGGGCTCGGGGGGCTGGTGCACATCACGTCGCGGCTGCAACGCCCGACTAGCCTCCGTTGGTGGTGGCTGACCTTACTCGAAAGAGGTCGTTCCAACGCCGGACCCTGCCACGCGGGTACGCGAGTCACAAAATTCGGCAGGCGTATCGTATACCTCGCACTGGCCCGGGACAACGCCGCTTTCGAAGAAAGGGGCGTTTGGGGGGGGGGGGGGGGGGGGGGTATGGGGCAAGTACAGAGTTCAAGGTGGCGTCCAAGACGGTGCATATGAGTCGGATGCCCCCGGTTCGGAAACGACGTTCCGCTGGATCAGTGGAAGATTAATCACGCTGCCGCCGCCCGACACCGCGTGGCTCAGCCAGGAGAGTTTGGGAAAGACGGCAGCCGACTGGCTGAGTTTCCTACAGAAGTTAGCGGTTCTGAATGCGTTGAAGGGGCCAAGCTTCAAGGGGGCGGTGTTTTTTGTCCCGAGGATCAGTGTGTGATAGTAGGTGGAACACGCACCGAAGATGAGCCATGTGTATACCATGCTGAGCGTAGCCGTCCGCAGGGCCTTGGCTTTCGCTGCTGGTGCGTGATGTTTCTTTCGTTGGGAGGTTAGGTCGTAGTGGACATGGGAGGACTTGATTCATGGGCGAGAAGTAAGGCATGCTGCCAGTCGGCTTCCAGACAAAATGCGTGGTTTCATCTTTCAAGAGCTTCGAGGCCACTGACACTTACCGTGCGTTTCTGACGCAGTGAACCGTCGCAGTTGATTTTTTGTCCCGAACCTCCTCTAGGATTTACCGTGTGCATGGCACGCGTTTTCCTTTGAGAAAGGCTACCTTAATCATATTGGATGATGTGAACGGGCGGTTGTAAGTGCCACCAACTTCAAGCAAGTAAGTTAGACTCGGAGACCGTGACCGGGCTACGTACACCTTACTTACTCTGAGTCTGTGACGCCAGTGTTGGTGCGACCTTGGTCTGATTCCACGGATTGGATTATGCTTGAAGTCGCTCGTGCGCAGCTTCAGTTTATTCCATGGGATCCCCAGCGGCCATCGCACTTGGGGGGGGACCGGAAGGGCAATGGCAGTTGAACTTGATTATGTAACACGAAAGTCCCAAACGATGAACGTGGACAAAGACCACCTCTTCGCGCATCCGCTTAGGTGTGATTCGAGAGCACACACCTGCTAGTACAAGCGGACTTTGCCCTGCTTCGAATTCGATGGGACAATTTGAAGGGACTTCACTGGAGTGGCGGCGGGAGATTCAGAAAAGCGCGGGTGGCGGTGGCCACATTCCCACGATGGGCAACTGCAAGTCAACTTCCGACTCTCCGGGTAGCGATCTTCGCGTCTGCGAACCGGTTCCTTCCTCGAGAAAAAATCGCACAAATACCCACATGTACCCCATCGCTTTGACCAGGTCGTGCAGGTGCGCGTCCGTGGAGAATGGGGCCGGTTGCGCGGTGGAGAGCGAATGCGAGCGCGTTGGCGCGGGGAATTTTCTCTGGCCTTCATCGCTTCTCAATCGGAATCTTATGGCGGATTTCTCCTGATTCGTTGTGCGATTTTCCGAGCGCACGGACCATGCGTCTCCCAATCTTCCAACCTCCCCCACCCCCCGAACTTCCCTAATTTAGTGCCCGTCGCTCGCTGTGCCACACAACACCGCCCGACGACCCTCACAGCCAGCTCTCAGCGTTCTCAACCATTTTGTGCGCAACAACCATGGATTCCGACGTGGAGATGCTCGAGGGGAAGCCTCGTGTCGTCGTGGCATCATCCTCGCCACGCGCCGACGCCTCCCGCCTTCCTTCCCCCATCGTCGTCGACGGCGCCGACTCCCCCATCACCGTCGTCGACAGCGACAAGCCCGAGCCCGCCTCCGCCCCCCGCTCCTCCAGCCACATTAACATCAATGCCATCAAACCCGACCCCCCTGCGAGCTCCGCCCCGTCTCCCGCCCCCGCCCCCGCCCCGACCACCAAACCCAAGTCCACCAAGCATCGGCAGCGCTCGCCGTCACCCTCGCCCCCGCCCGCCCCGCCGCCGCCGCTCCAAACCATCCGCCTCGACATCTCGCTCGGCGGCCCCGATAACTACGAAGTCGACATCGCCTTCATGGCCAAGGAGACCGGCCAGCGCCCGCCGACGCCCCCGCCCGCCGTGAAGCAGTACGAGTCCGAGTCCGAGGGCGAGGACGCCAAGGACAAAGACGCCCCCGACGACGGCGGCAAAGGCAAGAAGAAGAAGGTGCGTAGCACGTGCCTGCCTCGCCTCTCCCCGTCCTCACCCATCTCCCACCCACCGCAGAAGAAAAACCTCGGGGCCGAGTACTACGACCTCAACGACCCCTTCATCGACGACTCGGAGCTCGCCGTCGACGAGCGCACCTACTTTGCCCAGACCAAGCAGCAGGGCTTCTACGTCTCCTCCGGCGAGGTCGCCCTCCTCAAGGACAAGACCCCCAAGAAGCCAAAGTCGAAACGCCCCGCGCTGCCCCCACCCGAGCCCATCGCCGGCCCGAGCAACTTTCCCCACGCCCATCCCCAGCACACCCTCCTCGGCCGCAAGGACAAGGACAAGGAGAAGGAGAAGGAAAAGGAGAACGGCACGCGCGAGGCCCCCATCGCGCTCATCTCCGACGCGGAGGACGTCAGCAGCGCGAACGGGAAGCGCAAGAGCCTCGGACCGTCCGACGGCGGCAGGAAGAAACGCAAGGTGGCCGAGATCGTGAGTGCGCCTCCGTCCGCCCCCGCGCGCGTCTCACACCGTGCGCACAGCAGCCCTTCCACCCCGAGCTCGAAGAGGCCTTCGACGACCTCAAGTCCGCCATCGCCAAGGGTGAGCGTCCTCGCGTCCGCCGCATCTCCCGCGCTCACGCCTCCTTCCGCAGAGAGCTGGGAAACCAAGGGCAAGTTCCCCCAGCAGCTCAAGCCGCGGCTCTGCCAGGTCGCGCTCAAGGCGATCCGCCTCAACGAGTACGACGACAACTTTTTCAACATCATGCCCCGGCTCTTCCCCTACAACCGTTTCACCATGAGCGTGCGTCCCCCGTCCCCCCCTTTTTCGTCTCGCGCTCACGTCCGATGCGCCCGCGCAGAAACTCATCAAACGCCTCATCTTCCCCGAACACATGGCGCTCCTCGTCACCCGGCAGGACGAGATCCTCCTCGAGCTCAAGGGCCTCGCGGACGAGGGCTTCCCCAAGGCGGAGGAGGAGTGGGAACGGAGCGTCGCGGCCAGGCGTACGTCCGCGTCCACTGCCCCCAGCCTCCGCTCACGCTCACCGTCCCCGCAGAAAAACGGCAGGAGAAGGCCAAGGCGGACGGCACGCTGCCCGAAGAGGTGCCGTCGACGCCGCCGGACGCGGTGTCGGTCCCGATGGACGTCGACAAGGCGGACGACGGCGAGGGCAAGGACGGGAAGGAGGACAAGGCGGGCCATCCGCCGGGCAAGCGGTACCGGCTGACGGAGCGCATGAAGGGCCTCATCTGGAACCTGGTCTGCCTCAGCAACGAGTGCTGCCGGATCGAGAACGAGAAGAAGTGGGTCGGGGGCCCCTCTGCGTCTGTCGTCGCCGCTGACCGTTGTTGGTTAGCACGTTGGAGGGCTCGACCACGCAGGTTAGCGAGCAGGGCCTGCGCAAGGTGCTCTACCAGAAGATTGTCGCGGCGTTCCCCGAGGGCTGGATGTCCTCGGGCCAAATCTCGCGAGACGGTATGTTCCTCTTCCCCAACGTCCTGTGTTCTTACTCTTTTACTGACATCGGACCCAGTGAGCGTCATGAAGAAGAAATTCGAGAAGGAGGCGATGGAGAACGACAGCTGACCCCGCTGTCTCAGTCCGTTGTTTCATTTTTATTCGTCATGCTCCCTCCTTCTGCTCCTTCGGACTACGCACGTATATGCTCAGCCAAGGCATGTTCGGATCATGAGGACGACAAACGCCGCCCCAACATGCCTCATTGCTATCTTTGGCGAACTCAGCCTCGCCTGTTTGTCCTGGCGGCTGTGGTGCCCTTGTACCATTCATTTCCCAACTCCCTCTCTTTCCGTCCAGTCACATTTGCGTCATCCGGCACCTTACCTGCCTCCCCCTTACACGGCCTTTGCCAGGCTTCTACTGTCACTCCGTTTACTTTGCTCTGCTCCTCAACTACGTTATTCTTTCTGTATGGCACTTGTACAGTAACCTACCCTGTAATACCCCCACGCTACGATTTTGTCCTATTCACGAACTCTATCTGCCTCCTTATCCCGAACCCCGAGCAACTCCGGAATAACCAACAGGGGCATATCCGTTACCCCAGACAGTTGCTCGATCAACGGGCGGTGCCGTGGGGTATTATGTAACGACCTCGCGCCGTGGATGACGCACCGAATATCTGCAAAGTTGTCCCGTTTTCAAGTTGCCCTTGAACCACCACGACCCCCGCCATATTTCTGTCCACTCATTCACATCGCCTGCCATGTCTGCTTTCCGATTCAAACCTGGAGATTCTTGGGGAGAGGGCTCCGTCGAGGTATCGCCGTCAACGAAGGAGGGCGAGAGCGGCGTCCGCCGCCTCGCGAAGACAGCCGACCGCCTCGTCACCTGCCCACTCGACGGCATCGCCACCGTCGCCGACGTGCTCAAGTACGCAGAGCGCACTCACGGGTCACGCAACGCGTTCGGATACCGCGACATCGTGCAAATGGTCGAGGAGGAGAAGGAGGTGACGAAGATGGTGGACGGCAAGCAGGTGAAGGAGACGAAGAAGTGGAAGTACTTCCACTTGAGCGACTACAAGTACTACTCCTTCCTCGACGTCAAACGCATTTCGTCGGAGGTATCGAGGGGTCTACTCGAGCTCGGGATCCAGAAGTCGGACGTGTTCAACATCTACGCACAGACGAGGTGAGCGCTTGTTCGCTGAGAACCGTGGGCCACGCGTCCGCCTGAAGGCGTCGAAGGGCCTGAAGGCGTCGAAGGGGAGCCGGAGGTCCTCGGGGCGATGTGCTGGAGTTGTTGGGGTTGGCAACCATCGCCGCGGGCTTACAGCCTTTGGCCGAGATCCGCTTCCCGCTGTTCTCGCTGTTCTTGATGTCTTCGAGCGCCGTGCTCATTGTTTGTACAGTCCAAATTGGCAGTTTATGGCCTACGGATGCGCGTTCATCTCGACGACGATTGCCACCGCATACGACACCCTCGGCGAGTCCGGCCTCGAGCACTCCCTCAACGAGCCCGAGTGCGTCGGCATGTTCACCAACGCCGACCTCCTTCCCACCGTCGCCAAGGTGGCGGCGAACGTTCCGTCACTCACCCTCATCATCTACGACGGCAAGCCCTCACCCGACGTCATCTCCTCCCTCAAGTCCTCCCGAGAAGGCATGCGGGTTTTCTCCCTCGACGAACTCAGGAATCTCGGACGCGACAAGCCCGTAGAGCTCGTCGACAGCCGGCTCCCGACCAGTGATGGTGTGGCGTGCATCATGTACACTTCGGGGACCACCGGTCCCCCCAAGGGCGTCGTCATCAAACACTCCAACCTCATCGCCGCCGTCGGTGCGGTGTACACCCTCTTCGGCCACAACGTCAAGGCAGAAGACACCTTCCTCGCCTTCCTCCCCCTCGCGCACATCCTCGAATACATTGTCGAGCTCTGCTTCTTGTTCATCGGCATGACCTCCGGCTTCGGCCGGGTCAAGACGCTCACGGACCAGTCTGTCCGCAACTGCGTGGGCGACATCAAGGCGTTCCGCCCCACCATCATGGTCGCCGTGCCCGCGGTGTGGGAGCTCATCCGCAAGGGTATCCTCGCGCAGGTCAACGGCGGGAGCGTCATCACCAAGTCGGTCTTCCACGGCGCGATGAGCGTGAAGAAGAACCAGGTGCCCGTCCTCAAGGGCCTTGCCGACAGCGCCGTTTTCTCCAAGATCAGGGCGGCGACCGGCGGCAGGCTCCGTCTCGCGCTGTGCGGAGGTGCCGCGCTGAGCAAGGAGACCCAAGAGTTCCTCTCCGTTGCGTTGGTCATGCTCCTCCAGGGTGGGTGTTCCCTCCCTTTGTGTGGCTCACCAGTGTGCTGACGCACGTTTAGGCTACGGCATGACCGAGTCATGCGGGATGTGCGCCATCCTGCCCCCGGAATGCATGCAGTACAATTCGGTCGGTCTGCCCTCGCCTGCCGTGGAGATCAAGCTGCTGGACGTGGCCGAGGCAGGCTACCGCGCGCAGGGCGACCCACCGCAAGGCGAGGTGCTCATTCGCGGTCCGGCGGTTATCAAGGGATACTACAAGCGCGACGACCTGAACAACGACCCGACGATCTTCACCGAGGACGGATGGTTGCGCACCGGTGACGTGGGCCAGTGGAACAAGGACGGCACGCTTTCTCTGATCGACCGGTACGTGCAACCCCCGCCTGCGTTTCCCGTTGTTCCTGACCTTGCCCGCCGCAGGATCAAGAACCTCATCAAGCTGCAAGGCGGCGAGTACATCGCGCTCGAGCGGCTCGAGTCGACGTACAAGGCGTGCAACTTCGTGTCGAACATCTGCGTGTACGCGACGCCCGACGCGAAGCAGCCGATGGCGATCATCGTCCCGAACGAGCATCACCTGCGCGCGGGCCTGAAGAACGTCCCGGACGTCGACGCGAGCGCGAGCCTGGACGCGCTGTGCCACGATCCGCGGGTGAAGAGCATGGTGCTCAAGGACTGCAACGCGGGCGGGAAGAAGTCCGGGTTCAAGCCGATGGAGATGCTCCAGGCGGTCGTGCTCTCGCCCGAGGAGTGGACGCCGGAGAGCGGGCTCGTCACCGCGGCGCAGAAGATCCAGAGGAAGAAGATCGCGGCGAAGTTCGATGCGGAGATCAAGGTGCGTGCATTTCTTGTCCCGCTTTTGTACCTGGAGCTGGAGGCTCACGGTCATTACAGGAGATATACAAAAACCAAGGATGAGCACGGTCGGGAGGTAGATGGGATAGACGGCTCGGAAGACATTTGGGCGCATTTTTCGGTTTTTCTGCAATGTCGATGTTGATTCATCATCTTTGTTTTACGCGTACATGTATTCACGATTTCTCAGGTCATCTTCATCTTGTAATATTTTTTTTCTGTGTTGTTCTACCCTCCCCGTTCTGGACGTGACTTCTGGGTGTTGCGTGTACAGGTGCTGTATAGTGCCAGTGATTGGCGACGTCACGGTGGTGAGTGCACTGCCTCGCGTCAGCGGGCGCTTGAGGTTCCTCGGCTTGCCTTACGCCACACTGAACACTTCCCTGGAGGCTAGCAGCCAGGTTCGTGCTGTCCGAGCAGGCCTCAACTTTCAACCCTGACCATGTATTGTTACAGGAATCCAGTCGTATCATGGGCACTGAGCCAAGTACAAGTGAATTTTCGCTCACTCCGATGCTTGTAGAGGCAGCCGAAGATGAACCAGCTAAACCCAGGTTCGTTAGCGATCGCCGTTCGACTTTCTCTGGATCTGACTCGGACGGCCTTCCAGCGCCGACACGATGAGCTACTGGTACTCCGCTGCTGAGACGCACCTCGAACCCATCGCTTCGGTATCGGCGCGGAGCACGGCATCCGAGATCGCGCGCGCGGAACGTACGCTCGAGGAGAACATGCGCGCGGTGGAGGCCGTCCTTGCGTCGCTGAAAACAAGGCAGAACGCGCTGCGCGCCGCCACCTCCATGATCCCGTCCGAGGTCCTCCTCTGCATCTTTGAGTTGCACGCGGTCAACCAGCCGATCCAGCCCTTGCTGGTACCCGTTTACGGCGGGGACCCCGGCACGACGACGGCGACGTTGTCATTTGCGGAGGCGAAGTTGGGGTGGATCACGATCACGCATGTGTGTGCGACATGGAGACGGCTGGCGGTGGATCATGCGACGTTGTGGGCGGAGGTGGTGTTCCCGCTGAGCACACCGTGGGCGCAGGAGATGCTCGTCCGTGCGAAGAACATGCCCCTCTCCGTCATCCAAAACATCCCACCAGAGGCCTGGCATATCAACTACACGATTCCCACCGCCTTCGATAGCTTCATCGTGCTGCGGTTCGACGACATTCGCGAACTAAGCTTGCGAGGGTGTGAGTGGGAATGGAAGCATATGGCGCTCGAGGTGTTTCCTCAGGCATCCCTTCCCCCGTCACTCCGGACGTTGCGTCTCTGGAACAACAACTATTCTGAACTTCCGGACGAATTTCCCTTAGATGAGGCCCCGCTGTCCGTGCGCAATCTGTCCCTGGAGAACTGCTTTGTACCCTGGCATCGACTGGTCCGATTGTTCAACCTGTCGACTTTGGAGATAGCTTTCAATGTCCATGCCATGGGGTGGCATTCGGATGACACTGTGGACCCGTCCGCGGCACGGATCGCCACATATGAAGAGCTTCAGAGCATCTTTGATGCGTCTCCCGGGCTCGAGTCGCTCGTCCTCGAACATTGCCTTCCCACTTTCATGCCCCCACCGGTCTTCAGCCACAAAAGCAAACTCCCAAAATTGTATTATCTCCTCTTGCGGGGGTACTTATTTGGTTGCGTAGGTGTCGTCCAGATGATCGACATGCCGACCACGGCACAGATCAGCCTCAACGCCTCATCTACAGATGCCGTCCACGGAGTCGAGTTTCCCAGTTTGCTGGAACAGATGCGCGTGCACGCGGACAAGGCAGTAGAAGAAGGCATTCCACTGGATTGCTTATCGCTGGACCGTGACTCTGACGATCCAGGGCCTGCGCGAGAAATGTGGACAGCGCCTTACCGGGCCCTTCTCACACGCGGATTCCCAGTCGTGCTCCTGCTTCCATGGAACCTGGTGGACAAACCGTACATATTAACGCGCTTCTGCCTGAATCCACAGGCGGGAAAGCCCGTGACAGGCGCAGAGGTGGCAGGCGCTATGATCACCGCGTTGATCTCGCAACATATCCGACATTTGTTCATCTCCTTTGATCTTCGGTGGTCGGTCTCCAGCTTTGTGAAGATCCTCGGTCCTGCACATTCCATAGAGACCCTCGAGTTATTCGGCATGTCTGCAGCCAATTTCTGCAGGACTCTCGTCAGGTGTACGCCACGGAAAGGCGCCGCTGGAATCTATCTTCCCAATCTCCGGCGGCTCTACCTGTGCGAGATTGACCATCACTTGGATGAGCACGGGTGGCGTCCGTACGAGACTTTACCAGATGCGCTGTTAAAAAGGAAGGAGTGCGGATCATGCGCAGAGCTGTACTTGCTGGTGCTCTCATACAATTGGAGGCCGATCGTCGTGGAGGTCAAGGGTTTTAGGGAGAGGATCGAGGCCGTTGTGCCCAATTTTTTCTGCCAATTCTCCTCCGCGTCCACGGGGCCAGGCGGGCGACCCACTTCTCGTCCACAGAGCAGAGGCTCGAGAGGATCGGAATATTCCCGCGAGCCTCCCGTGGGTCACCAGATACCGGGGTCACTGAATAACTTGACCCCAGTGCAAATGCCAGATAACACGTTTGGAGACGAAGAGTCGGTTCTGGCCCCAAGTACGAATGCCGGCGTCGGGTTTCCATCCAACGTACCGCCGCATGAGGCACCTCAGCAGTCTACGCATGCACCACTCCCTATATTGTTTGATTTCCATTTCATCCCTCGTGATTTGCCCGCCGTCTCTCCGATCCCCGCCACACCCACTACGCATACTGGTCCGAGTCCTGTTCAAGTTCCTAGTCAGCACATAGTGTCCCCGATTACGGGGGGCGCGTCAACGTCGTCTTATGATCCTGTCCTGTATACTTCAGAATAAGCTTCCCGAATATATATGCCTTTTTTCATTTCAGTCACTTGACGGTCGCGGAAACCTTCCTACAATACACAAACAATATAGCTGCCATTTTGACTTCACATTTCACATCACCCCGAGCCCCGCCTTCAACTCCTTCTCCAAGTCATCCATCCCGCCAGCGCCGACACTGGCCTGGCCGGGGTTCTTCTCCTCCTCAAGGCATCGCTTGCACCTGCATGGACCAAAGTTCCACGCTCCCAGGGCTTCGCGGCGGGCCTTGAGGCCGAGCTCGGGGTTAACATACGAAATCACAAGCTCCTCGCCGGGCTCGATGTCGCGTTTGGCGATGAGGGAGATACGGGAAAGAGAAGTTCGAAGATCTAGGTGGCGTACGGAAACGTTTGGCGTACAGTCGTGGTTCATGTGCGAGTGCAGGGTGTACAATCCGCCGTGTGCCTCCAGGTCTGCAAAAATAATGTGAGAATATCAATGACCCCCATACCATCACGGAAGAGGGGACGAAAAGAGGCGCGTACTAAGGCTCATGCGCCCGACACCTTGGAGGAAGCCATCATAGGGAAACAGCGCGCTCTCGATGTCGGAAGGTAGGCGTTTTTTCAGCAGACGTGCGAGCTTCTTTTGGTCCGCGGGGGATGATGGCTTCTGGAAGGCCTGAAGGTAGAGCTGGTGACCCTTCTTCCACATCGGACGATCGGGCTCCGACCCCGCCATCCTAATCCACGATAATAGAGTCAAGCGGCAAGGCGCGGGGTACAGGGAACGGACTCACCAAGTGCTCTTCGCACGCTCCTCCATGCCGAGCGTCGCGAGCGCCGTATACGTCTTCCAGTCCTCGCGCAACGCCGTGGCATCCGCTGCCTGGCCTGCTAGAAGGATACGCGCGGTGCACTGGACGAGGGCGTGCAGGCCCATCCAGCTGTTTTTACGCGCGAATGATAGGACAGAGCCCGATGCGGGGTTTTGTGCGGGGCAGAGAAGCGGGTGTGTTTTTGCGGAGCGGGAGTGGCACAGGCGTGTGCAGAAGCGCGCCGGGCAGTAGACGTCCGAGGTAGAAGAGGGGCAACGAACAACAAGCGGGGAGTCACTGAGAGCGGTCGTGCAGTAAGCACAGTGACGCGAGGCCGCTTGGAAATCGTAAATTTCCCTATTGATTGAATGGTCAGATTTTAATAATACACACTGAGAAGACGTAGGGTTGTGGGCACCATTCGGGGGCGATGATGAAGGGGTCCTCTTTCCAGATCGTTTCCCCTTCAGCAATTTTCTCCTTCGCGACGAGGCCCTTTCCTTTCCTTGTGTCGAAAAACTTTACCTCGACATGAGAGGTCCACTTTTCGACGTCGAGATCGTCGATGACTCGCGAAGTCGGATAAATGTCGGCGGGCCCGGACGAGGCGTTGCGCTGTGTGACGTTGACGAGGCCCTCAGATTGAAGGACTTTGCGCAGGCGGGCCTCGCTGAGGGTCCAGTTGGGATTTTCGGCGAGGAGAAGGGCGCGAAAGCGCGTTATTCCGAGGGCGGGATTGTCAGCCTTGAGGGATATGACGGTGGACCGGAGCTCCTCGTCGGAAGGAGATTTCATAGTGGTGGTCATCGTAAGGAAATTCCGTCCTTATATCTTGCTGTGGGGGTTCCTAAAACGCGCATTGTAGAGTTGTTCTGAACACATTCTGAAAGTCAATTTGACCCACCTTCTCAAGAGCTTTGCAACAATGCAATAAGACACCCCGAAGACACCCGCCAAAGATGTCGTTTCGGTCACCGGCAGCCCTACTCTTGACTAGTATCCGAAGTCAACGTGACTGGACTGGGAGCTATCAAAATCCTTTCACTGAAAATGAGCTTTCTTTACAGGAGTCTGGAGGGCGGGCGATGTCGTTCTGTGGAGGATCGACTTCGAGGATAAAAAACTGCTGATCGACCGAAAGATGATGACGTCAATAAAATTACCAGATGGGGTCAGTCAGTGTCACGCGGCAAAAGTTAGGCTCGTTCCCAGTTCGCAGGTGTATGTACGAGCTCCAGGCAAAACGCGAGGAATTATCTGATCACCTTTTCCACCGATGCTACCAACGAAATAAGCGGAACATCGTGGAAGTCTTGTATCTAAGTCCCGATATTGCTTGCTGTTCCGACGGCTTTGTGGTCGACGAGGCGAACCGTTACCAACGATGCCATTGATCAATACATCGACTCGAGGGTTTTCGCAAATACTTCTCAACAAATATGTAGATGGCATCAGCATGAATAGAGGATCAACGATAATGCGCTTGTGGACTGTCGAGGGATGCGAGAATATACCGATACGTCGCAGCAACGTCTGGTTCCTCTCCAAATACCTCCCTCAGCTTACTCTTCAAACCTACGGTCAACCCCCCATTCCGAAGCCCCATCGTTTCCCAGAACTCGGGATACCACCCGAATGCCTCCCAATCGAGCACAGCGACGATTAGCCCGTTCCGAACGATAATGTTGCGCGGTGCGAGATCACCGTGGGTTAAAACGGGCCCTGCTTTGGCAGCGGTGCTAGAAGCGTCTCGGCGTGCGACGTCCTGGAGGGCCTTGGAAACAGGTTTGTCGGCCATGTATTTCGCATTGTCAACGACTTTGAGCCAGTAGGCGTGGAACTCGTCGACGGAATGAAATGGTCCGGCAGGACGTAAGTCGCAGAAGTACGTGTTAGTATATGGACCAATGGGCCATGAGCCAAATTCGGTGTGTGCTGTGCAACGTCCGAGAGCACGGATAGTGTCGATGATATCGCGTAGTTGGACGACGACGGTGTGAAGATCGTCCGAAGAGATGAGTTTGCGGAGTACAGCATCGGTGAGGGTTATTCCTTCTACAAGCTCCATGACAATGTGCACGACGCTGTCGTAGGTGAAGACCATGGTTATCTTCGGCACAGGGATTGAGGTCCGTTCCCGAATGAAAACCATAGCGCGCGCCTCGGCGAGGGAAACAGTGTGGCCGCTCTTCACCAACCGTCCGTCGCCCAAGTCGCGCAGATCGCATTTTGCTGGAACTCGTCTGCCACAACTTTGCAAAGGACAACCAAGATCCATACGTCTGAGGACTTCTTGGATCGCATCAGGGCTCGGACTGAAGATTGCGGTCCTGTCGGTTTCCAGCGATGTTGACGTGGTCCCGGAGGTAAAGAAGCTGCAGCAACACGTTGATTATAGTAAGTTCTAACGCGCATGGGGATATCTCACCTCCTTAAGTACGAGTACACAGATCCCATGCGTGGTTGAAGAAAGTGAAGAGGCTCGATGCCGGCGAAGTTTCCTGGGTTCGTATTTATGCTTACATCACTACGTACATTGCTTATGTAATAAATTCACTCTGAGATCTGAGATCTGACCGATGACCGGTGACCCTCTGCCGCCGGGGCCCGCCGCGCTGTCTCTTCTGGTCTCAACGTACACTTGTACTGCGTCTCTGCAAGCCCAGATGAAGGTACGTATACCTCCTCGGAACATCTGACCGAATTACGGAATCCAGACATCTGCCTAGTCCTTCCTACGATGAGCTACTTCAGCCAGGAGTCCGAGTCATCATGGTGAACAATGGAACGCGGGCTTTTTGTTCTCCTAAACTAACCCATTCCCCCAACACTCACGTGGCTTATCGATCAGTCTCTCATCCTTAAATACTCTCCCTCTCCTCAGACTCTTGACCGACCACCACAAGTGACATCGCAGTGAGTCTCCACCCACTGCCAGGCATTCCTAGGAAATTTTGAGACGCTCCCCCTGTAGATGCCTACACATCTCCTCCAGCAAGGCCGCGGTGACCTTACTGCCCCAGCGCCACAAGATCTAGGCGAGTTAATCCGCTTTCGTGACCCCGACAAAGCGCTATCGGTGTACCTCTGCGTTCACCCCGTCGAAGGTTTTGCGATCAATCTTACCCAACGCGACCTGCACTGGTCCATCGGCTGGCATATTATGGACGAGATTTAACCCGGTCCTCAGCCAATGCTGCGCCAGGTCTGGCGTCAGATCCACGTTGTCACGCACAACAGGGACTACGACCCTCCGCCTCAACCGCGCCTCGTCTTTTGGGGTACCATCACGAGCATAGTCGGTCAGAGGACGACGAACGCGGAGCATCTCGAAGTCGGGATCATGACTCTCCAGACGCGCTCCCAGATCGAAGCACTCGCGTTATAGGTCCCAGTCATGGCACCAGACGGGACGTGGAACTGTCAAGATTTCTTGAAGGACCTCCTCCAGAAGATGGTTGAGGCAGGGATCATAGATAAAGCCAAGAAGGATTCGGTGATTGAAATGGCTGAGGAGAGTACGTGGTTCAATCTCTTCCTTTCATGTCCAATAGTCCTCTGACAGAATGTGATCCTATTTTACTCAGTCTCTCCTTAGGTTCCCCCCCTCGACGTCGACCTCACCATCAATATTTCTATTGTCCATGTCACACATGTTTTTTAATCCTGCGAACCCCACTGGCACTTTCGCCCTCGCTGTCGCCCGTTTCATAACGGTATCTCGCATTGTACAAGCGTACGACCACCGGTGTCGCTCTGCGCTTCCTCTATACGTGTGTGTTATGCCTCACATAGAATGAAAGTTGCCTTCCGATTACAAAAGCTGTAAGTACTCTTTGACTCGGGGACAAAGCCAGCATGGCCGAGCTCAGGGGATCCTACTAAATTATTGACCGTGTTTGGTAAGCCCTGCCTTTCTATTTCTTACATAAATGTGGCGCGTGGACCCAAAGCCCGATCGAATGGTATGGCGCGGACTTGGTGTGAAAGACAGCTTGCATGAAGTTCGAACCAGATGATCTGAACTCGTCCATGAAGCTGAAGCTGAAGGCTCACAGAATTCCTCTCAAGCTTCTTCTGGGCGGCATGATACAGCGATAACTTGCCGGTCCCGCTCTCTCTTTACTCCCGTGGGTATCTGGTTTCGGCCAGTCACTGGTTTCGAAGCACGAACCGTACTATGGCGTATGGGTACGCCAGCACGTGCAGTCTGGGCGGTTTTCAAGAGAGATCCGCGGCTAGGAATACTTTATATCTGGTATACGCACTAGGTTGCAGCAGCGCATACCGTCGAGGTACTAAGCGGACCGCGTTCACATTGGAAGGAGTCGGCGTCGACTGGGTTCATCCATCCCATGCGGGAAGATCACGTGACTGGGAGGCCTATCGCGCAATTGCTGATTGATTCAACGCTTGCTAACAGACCGTGACCCGTACAGTTGCAGGCATGGCAATCATCAATGCAGACGTGTGGTCCGTACGGAGAAGCACATGGTGCGCACGTATAAAAGGGTCGCTGTGTCGAGGGACAAGGATCATAACCCACTCACCTGCTTTCACCGCGCCTTCGACGCCTCTTGACCATCTCCTTCCTTATTGCCGCGACTCCCACCACAATCTCCGAGATGGTACGCCGCGTCTCGGATCGCCATGATACGCCTTATTGACGTTCATTCAATGGGTACAGACCACCCTTTACACTTTCCACCTCTCTGTCTGGTGTGCCGCCGCCGAGCTTGCAGTGTACGTCCCCAGGGCCCATGCGACCTGTCCATCGTATTTAGCTAAACAACCCATTCGGACCAGTGGCGAGCTCGGGTTGACTGACAAGATCACGAAGAAGTCGATCGATGTCGTCAATGCGGAGAACTTGTCTCCGGACTACTTCAAGATCGTGCGTCGTCCCATGCTCCATTCACCACTGCTGGGCTGACTGGCAGGACAGAATCCCAGCGCTACGGTGCCAGCGCTGTCCGCCGAGGGTACGGTATACACCAACACGACCGATGTGGTCGACTACCTCGTGAAGATCGCGCCCGTCAAAGTTGCCCCCCGTACGGAGTTCACCAAGGTCGCCCATGACGACGCACACGAACCCAACTTCCTGTTCGTTGGTGTGGTGCGTTTGTAACTTGACCTGCCATCGCTTGACAAGATGCTGAGATGTCGACATCGTTTAGCGTAATGAAGCGGACGCCACCGCAAAGGCCGCAGGTTTCCCCAAGATCCTCATCGAGACTCGTACGCATCCGTCGTCGCCTGCTTTCTCTCACACACTCTCTTATCCTGCGACCAGGTGCCACAAACGCCAAGACGTTCCTCCCCCTCCCCGAGGCCGCGCCCTTCAAGGAGACCCTCGAGAAGCGCATCCAAGGCATGGAGGGCCTTCTCTCCGTCTACAACGGCACCGCGCCCGCCGAGGTCAAGGCGCACATCTTCGCCGCTTCACAAGCCAACTTCGACGCGACTCGTAAGTTCCTCTACGAGACGCTCCCCGCCACTCTCGGCGCGGGTCCCTTCCTTGCGGGTGCGACTCCCGGCGAGGACGATTTCCACGTCGCGTGCCTGCTGTTCCACGCTGGTGCCTGCGCGGGTGCAGCCAAGGCCTCCGATGGTCTCGCCGCGTTCGAGAAGTGGTTCGGCGCGCCGGTCGACCCCAAGGTCGTCGCGCTGTGGGACGCGTGGACGTCGCGCGAGAGCTGGAAGGCTGTGTATCCCGATGGCGCACTTCACTGAACAAGCATTGAAACAATGTATTTGCTGGGTTTGCTGGGTTGTAAATAGACAAGCTGTGTATTCGTATTTGTACCGGGATGACAATAGATCGTTGTAGACGTCCGAAGCCAGTCGCGTAGTACTTATTACTTTATATGACATTCAAATTGCCTTCCGCGCTGGCATGTCTGCTCGGAGTACCATCTCGAATGTCTACCTGCGCTGTTCGCCCAACCTTCGTCCCCAGCATACATATCGTCTCGGAAGCCGCCGGAGTCTCAGTTGTATACCCCGGTAAATGTGCAAAATGCCAAACGGTCTTCCTCTTCCTCGTCAAGATCCTCTTCGAGGTGTTCGACATGCACGATCTCCGACAGCTTCTTCTCCATGTGAAGCGGTACGGCGCAACCGATGAACAGGAGACCATCCAGGGCTTCTGCGCCCGCCGAGGCCCGCTCGTTCAGCCTGGAAACCAAACCGCCCCAGAAAGCGTCCTGCACGGGCTCTGGCTCGTCCATCAACTCGATCCACGAAAGCGTCAGTACGCTCAGTTCGGGGAAAAACAACCCGCTTGGTGTATTGGAAGCAGGATGGAGATCGGAGGACGTGCGCGCGGCGATCACTTGCGAGAGGGACTTTCCGGCGAGCTCGCCGCCGTGCACACAAAGTGCGTGCGTCGCGCGGGCGAAGTACGTCGTCCAATGCTCAGGACTCCACACCATGCTCGTCACGCGGACGACCTCCAGACTTTCCACATATGGCTTCACGGCGTCACAGAACTTCTCGATGGTGGGCAGATGCGTGTCACCGGGCGACTCGGGCCAGGAGAAGCTGAGGTTCAACACAGCCTCCCGGTCATAAAGTCCAAGGTCGTATTCGTGGGCCCTTGCCCGTATCTCGAGCGAAGACATGGATGGGAAGTGGGAGAGAGAGAACTTGCTGAGATGGAGACCGGCTCGATTGGCTTGGAAGAGGTAGGCAGACACCCTCGGGAGGATGGTGCAGCACTCGGCGCCGGTGTCGTCGGTGGAGGAACAAGTCAAGGTGAGGGAAGTGCTGGATGGCGTGTCGAGGATCCTGAACAGCGCTTTGCATTCTTGGAAGGACCCGGATATTCCGAGATCTGTGAGGAGAGGAAGACTGATGGCGTGGCTCGCGGGGAACGAGACGAGGTCTGGGGGGAAACAATACGAGAGTCTGAGTGATGTAAGAGCGGGCATGGCTTGTAGAGAGAGAATGAGATCGGCTGCAGAGCCGAAAGTCAAGGACGCCGTGTGGTGCTCTTTGAGTGACATCTCCAGGTTTGTGAGGTTCCGCAGGAGGGGGGATGTCCATGGGAGGAAACATCCCTGTAGCTCTACCGAACGGAGCTTCGGCGCGTTCTCAGAGAGAAAGCTTGGGCTGAGCGTGATCGAGCGGCCGTCGTCGGAATCATTGTCCTCTTTCTGGTGGGCGCGTACCGTGATTGCCAGGGCCTCCATGGTCGGAGCAGGGATATCGGAACACGACGCGACAACCGGGTGGATGTCGCAGGAGCATCCTGTTACGGACATCTGTCGGAAGTGGTGCAGGTGGGCGGAGATGAGCGACGCCAGGTCGTTTATCTGCGCCGGGGACAGTTTGCGGAGCGACGCGCCGTCGCCATCGCATGGGCAGTAGTTGTAGAGGGAAATATAAACAGGGGCCGCCCTGGACCGTGCCAATGCTGTACGCGCCCATTGCACGCTGTCTATGATGTCGATCGTCGTCCACAGGCTGGCGTGGTTCAGCGTCACCTGACGCCAGAGACGACAGACGTGCAAAAGAGTTATAACGCGACGTGCGTCCCCCCTCACTGGCACGGTGTAACATCAGGAGCGTGAGTGAAAAACGATAATGTTTCTATAATGCTAGATAATGCCTTACCATGACTACAGTCAATACCATACATACCATTCTGATATAGCCGTAGGTAAGGCGAGATAAATGTGGGCAGAGATTGTGTACTTAGCCAACTGTAGATGTTAGTGAGATTTGGCCAATTGGTGGCCAAGAACAATCAGAAAGATGGAGCATTGCCATCAAGTTGTAAGAAAAAGAATGTCTACCTAGAATTATAATTATGGGTACTATTGGCGATCACTGCAATCTGTACAATAGATCCAGATATTGGGATCTTCCGGTCATGAAGTGGTCATCTCTGCAATGTATACCTGGGCTTGTATACCTAGCTACACATTGTCGACGATGCCATCACTAACAGGGTTGTATATTAGGGCCTTGAGTTGGTCTGGGCTCTCACATAGATGAGTGTGGGCCATGTGTTGCCCATCAATGGAAGAATGATAGATTTGGAGCGTCGCTTGTGCATTAAAAGCACAATGGTATATCTGCTCCATGAATCCCAGGCTGGTTTATATGGGCCGACACAGTACCTAATCTACCATAATTGTTGCAATGGCCCACATGTGTACCTAAACTATCATATTGACTCCAGTGCCCCATGCATTTGGCATCTTTGACAATCTGGCTGGTATGGACCATGTTTGCCAGCATGGGAGGTATGAGCCTGAGCTGGGCCATATCGACCTTCATGGTCAAAATGGCCCCTTGTGGGGACATATCAACCTGCAGTATGGACATGGGCCATCACTTGGCCATCGTGGCCTGATTTCACCATTATTGATGTTTGTGCCCAATGCGTGCACCATCCTATCATTATTGGTACTCATGTGCAAGGATTACCAGAATGGTATCTGTGCTCAAGCTCTGCACAAGAAAGGTTCCAAAAGAATTGGTTTGTAGCGCTCACAAATCACACTGGATGCAGTTCAAACAGCAGAATTATGACATTATATGTGGGTATATACAGTATACAGAACGATGCGAAGATAAAGTGGGACGGACTGCCTACGATGCCGCCGTCGCCTGCGAAGAACGCGCGCCGGTACGAGCGCTCGCCCGTGAGGTGGTGGTCGATGTCGTGTTTGCCGGGTTGGCGAGCGCCTTCCGTCGAGCACGTAGCCGGGCGAGCGCACAGTTGGGGTCCATGCCCTTCGGTTTGTCGGACAAGCCCGCAAAAACCTGGCTGGAACAGAAGACATCCATCAGTACGCGTCCGATTACGAAAATAAACGAAGAACTCACCGGTTCCACCATGCAAGCAGTGCCTGTACCTCCTCTCTCTCCTCGGGGTCCTCGAGAAGGTCCAATACGCTGTGATAGAAACGCTCGGAATCCGTCATGCTGTCGGTGCGCGAGAAAGTGTTGGCACAATGTAAAGCAAACCGAGCCTGCATCTGAGTGAGCATCGTCGTTCATGAGCGTGCTGGTCGACATACCTGTGTCGCGACATACGCGATGGATGCCTTCGTCACGCGCACCATACCATGAAGGCGTGCGTTACCGGAGCGTGTGGCCCTCCCAGCCACTTCGACGGAGCTAGGGGACGTGAATATGTGCTTGAACGTCTGAGGAAACTCGTTAGCGCGTGCGAGTATCACCGAGCCACAACATACGTACCCATACGAGTATCTCCCCTTTGAGGAGACCGTCCCAAGGGTTTTCGGGGTTATACTTCGACTTGGCGTACAGGAAGACGGGCCATTGATCGCCAGTCGGGGAGATTTCGCCCGTCTTGAGGCGGCGGCGGACGCTTGAGGTGAAGACATCAGCCAGTCATATCACAGGAGAGCGAAGACGACGGCTTACTCTGGATCAGACCAGTCGTAGCCAGTGGGACACAGAAGGCGGCCGGTCGTGTCGTGGTTGAACCCTCGTTCGGACTTGTTGTTGCGTGCGATGGGCGGGTTGAGGGACTGGCCGAGGGGCGCGATCCAGTCCAGAATCGGCCCCTTGAGGCTCTTGGTGTTGTCGGCGCGCGCACCCTGGACCCCTTTCTGAATCTGTTCAGAAACAGACGTTTGAGGGTCATGCTGTGGTGAGGTGAAGAACAACGCACCTGATCTGCAATAAACTGCAGGTCCTCATGCGCGTTGTCTTCGAAAATCCGCTCGCGGACACCAGGGATCGTGTGCAGAAGCATGTCGAATACACGATGTTCGCGCTGTTCCCTGTGGAGACGAGGTTAAGCAATGGTGAGGAAGAAGAAAGGAAACGTACTCGGCCGAGAGGTCGGCGAGGTCTATCTCCTCATTGTCCATCTGGGCCTGGCGCACGATGCCATTGTTGAGGAGGGCATTGATAGAGCACAAGGCGAAAACGGTGCGTCCAAAATGACGGCCGGCGGAAACGAAAGGACTGGACCTGGACCTAGACACGTGGTCAGTTCGGATACAACCGTAGAAGCAAAAGGACCAAACTTACATCTTCTTTCGGGGCCCAGATTGAAGGGCGTCATCGGCGTCTCGGCGACGAACACCTAAGCAAGACTGCGTGCTCATGTGGACAGGTATAGAGGTAAGGAAGAGGGAGGACAAAAAAAGCAAGGCTCTTGGGGGGAGGGGGGGCGGGTGGTGCATTTCCCCCATTTTTTGCGCGACTTATAAACTCGAAAAGGTAAAAGTATCTCTCGGCCAAATATTTGGATCAAACTGGCATGCCCAACCCGGCGCCATCCGGCCGAACGTTCTGGACCGAACACGATCACGTGCACATTGTTTATGCACGACGGTGAAGTTCAAAAGTTGGTGAACATTTCCTCTGTTCACCCTTCCACGTACGACCAGGTCGTTCCCGTGCAATCTAGTCTTTTGAGGTCTGTAATTTATTTTTTTACTCCCCCGCCCCACCCACCGGCCTTGTACGCGGTCGTTCCCAACCCTCCTGGCTGATGGCACCGTCTTGTACGCGGTCGTTCCCGACCCTCCTGACGCGTTTTTCTTTCGATCACTCCTCGCTTGACGCGCCCTTCTCACTGCATGTTCTTAATCCAGGCCTTTAAAGTAGCATGCAAGCTGCCGGCCGCAGAGTACGTACGAATTTCCTCATCTCAACTGTGTCTGTGCTTACAGTAGACGGTAGCTTCGCTCGGCCAAAGAATACTCGCCGTATTCTTTGGCATACCAGTCGTCCGAGTTCGACCTGGCGCAGGCGCTGGCTGCGTCGATGTCAATGGACACCGCCGTCGACGCAGACGCGCCCGAGGACGATGAATCCGTCTACGCGCCCTTGGCCGAGCCGCCCGCTGCCGCCCGGTCACGCGCCGCCGCCTCCGAGTCGCGCGAAGCCACGCGCCCGCCTCGACTTGCCCCCTACCCCGACCTCCGCCGCACTCCCACCAACTTAACGCCTCAAGGAGAACGCAATCGAAGACGAATGCAGGCCAGGCGCTCAAAAGCCAAGCAATCCGGCGAGCCTTCGTACGCAGAAGAGCGCCATGCGAACGTTGATGTCGCGATCAAGTGCAACACGGCGTTCACCCTCGAGTCGTCGTCGATGGCCTCCACGGCATACATCGGGAAGTCTGGTGGGAAGGAGTGCGGCAAGCGGCGCATGATAACGGTGCAGGGGGCGTTAGAGAAGGGTGCCCAGCTGGTGAAGTGGGATGGGAGGTGCGTACTTGCCAGCCATACCCTCTGATGGTTCGCGTGCTGACGGGCCCTGCTACCAGCGATTCAGTCGGGCTGTACGATTGCAAGGGGTATCTTTCCGTCGTCGGAATCCCAATCCCGAAGGACGACCCAACGTACATCGATGGCGTGAAGAGTGCGAGTGGGGCGCTCTTGGACCTGGCGATGTCGTGCGAGTACCTCCCGGATCAACGCCTTCATCGACGAGGGAAGTACCCCTCCATCTCCACTGGGGCATCGATGGGCACAGGAAGATCGGCGTGTACCCAATCCCTCGCCACGCTTCGCTGTGCTGATGCTGCATCTAGGAGCCGGGGATGATCAAGCAGGCGACGCCTGAACAAGAGAAGGCTGCTCAATGGCTTACCGAGCACCCCGCGTTCGAGCGCATTGTGGGCCATACAACGAGTACGTTTTCCCCCTGGTGTTGATGGCCGCTGGCGGTGTTAAGCCATTCCTAGCCTCCCTCAAGGCGGTGGCTCCCGGACTCCATGGACACATTAAGGACCTGGTCGACGATGTCCTGGCGAAGAACCCGTCGTTGAAGAAGCCCTTCAAAACGGGCATTTACCCAGCGTGCACCTTCAACGTGGGCCCCCGGGTCGTCACCTATATCCACAAAGACAACATGAACCTGCCGTACGGGTGGTGCGCGGTGACTGCGCTCGGCGACTACGACCCCGAGCAGGGCGTCCACCTCTACCTGCAGGACCTCAACGTCCTTCTGGAGTTTCCACCAGGCTGCACAGTATTCCTACCATCCGCCGTGATGGCGCATGGGAATACCCCTGTTCAACCGCACGAGACCCGACACTCGTTCACCCAGTACTGTGCAGGGGGACTTGCTCGCTGGCGCGATTTTGGCCATCAGTTGGAGGAGAGCGCTACGAAGCGCGATGGTGGGGTGCTAGCTGCAAAGGTCGCGGCAGAGGCCCCAGAGAGGTTGCATGCAGCGCTGGCCTTGGTGCCCCGACTGCCGCCGCTGGCTCAAGCCTGACTGACGAGACCCCGTAGGTTCGCCGGTAGTGCCCTATATTTCACATGTCCATTCAGCTTTGATATCATCATAGCGTGAATCAATAAAACTGAGCTTGCAAATAGTAATCAGCAGTGAGTGGATGAAAGTGAAGAAAGAAATTGTACACAACATGATTCATTCTCAGAGAATATGGTAGCAAATACATGATCATGATCACGAGAAGGCAGTAGCTGCCGCGTACGCATTGGGCCCAACGGCAGGCTGTTGCAGTGGCTCAAAATTCAAGAGGCGTCTCAATGAGCGGAGCAGTGGGGGTGTTGTTAACATGCTGGTACGAAAAGATGATGTGATTGTGCATCCAAGTCAGATGTATGTTCTGAGAAGTCAGAGAGACATGCAAGACTCACCGGGGCCCACAGCGACCTCAACGCTGTCATAAAATGAGCACGATGCTCGCTGCCGACAGGGTAGAAGACGTTGAAGACGTCGAGGAGTTCGCGGCGCAGGGTCTCGATGTACGCAGGGGTGAGGGTTGGAGCAGCAGGGCGGGGCGACGGAAGCGACTCCCAGTACAGCTTCTGGAGGTCAAATTCGACCTGTTGGCGAATGCATATTAGGAAGGTGTACGATGAGCGAAGTCGTAAAGGGGGGAGACGTACGATGGCTGCCGAGTAGAGATAAGCACCTAACATCTCGACTTGAGGGTTGCCGAAATAGTTGGCCCAGATCCAGGGCCGTCGCCCAACCGAGTTGACGTTCTGTAGCCAGTACAGATGCAAAACATTTCGGGCGAGGTAGGCGTCGCACGCACGCCACGGCTATATCGGCACATATCAACTTTGTGGCTACAAGCATGATGATGGATGTGACCTACCCCCAGATGAAAGTGCGCGTGGTTGTCGAGCAACGCCAAGATCCTGAGGCGGTCGGGAACCCAGTGGCCGTTCTGCAAGGTGTACACCCGCATGATGAACGCGGGGGGACCGTTCGTCCACGTCAAGTAACCCGCTGATGCAGGGTTACGGAGCCGCACGCAGAGGTGATATGTCGCGCGAATGGTGGCTTGCAAGTGCATACGGATCTGTGTACGGTGGTGTCGGTGAAATGCAATACAGATTCGAAACACTCAGGCTGGAGTGCTCACCCAGTTACGCCACCCTTCAATCCAGGCCGTCCGTCCATGGCACGTCATCCACTCGAGATGCACTGTGAAGGTGGTGGATCAGTTGGAGGCTGTCGTCGGATGAGCATGGCGCGAAGCGGCACTTACACGCTAAGTTGAGACAATGATTCTGGCCGAGCACCTCGATCGGGGGTGCGCGATGAACGATCGCGTCCAGGAACGCAATCCATTCATTCAGGTTGCGAGGGATGCCAACGTCCACGACCTGCAGGCGCATGGCTTGGAGCGAGTAGGAGCGGGCGGCGTGAAGCCCGGCGCACAGAGTCCAACGCGCTGTACACGCGATGGTGGTCAGGGGGGGAGCGCAAAACAAGGAACGATGCTAGCTCACCCTTATCGTCGATTTCTTCAAGTGTGAATAGCTGAGGAGGGACGACTTGTGGGTCAACGTGCCCGAGGCCGAGCTGCTGTGCGAACTCGTCGGCGGAAATATCTTTCGGACATTCGTGTCAGCGACCAGCAATATGGAACTCGGACCAGGCTGGATGGACGGGGACTTACCAGATGATGCATCGGAATCGGAGCTGGTGTGCGACATTGAAGGCGGGGGGTGGGGGGCGGGTGAGGTGGCTGTCGTTCGAAATTGTCGCACTCCGATCGAGCTTCGGGGGGCGAGATGATTTTGCGGCTTGAGACCTGCATCCTTTTATACGTGGTCCGGCAGGGCAGATGGCATCCTTGAAGCATAGGCATCGGAGAAAAGAGGAGGAAAAGAGGGGGAAAAGAGGAGTCGTCAGTTGTGAGGCTGGATGAGCGAGAAGAACTCACCATGCGCACAGAAGTACCCCTTTTCCCCCCAGACAGACTGATGACCAGGCAGCCGTCTGGTGCTTCCTTAACAAAATGGGTACCGTCACGGAACAAATCTTCGAGCCATCGCTAAAGCGGGAAGGACGGGTGTCCAGTAGCGCGAACGGGGGAGATGGGTTGGACGATACACAGCCTACCCTTTTCATACCCACCATCGTGTCCATGCTGCGGTGCGGGAACCGCACTCCTATCGGCCCTATCCGAAGCGAAGATAGTCAGGTCAGAATTTATCGCAGGGGAGATCAACAGAAAGCCCACCAAACACAGAACACGAGACCATGTCGAAGGTACCCCAGGACCAGCCAAGAACGAGCATGCACGAGTTCGCAAGTTGATCTGGATGATTTGTTACCATCAGCGCGGGCCGAAGTCAATCATGATTTGCAGTGGTGAGTTGACAGACTGGGACCAGAGAAACTGAGATCGGACTCGAGAGGGGGCCGGTATTTGTTGAATGACCGTGTCACATGTGACACAAAGACTTAAGCCAGCAAGTATTTACAAACACGTGAGCAAAGCCTTATAAGGGCAGCAGGATCCGCGTGGCACCGGAGCTCTCTTCTTTTTCCACTTCTCTTTTCTTTCCTGACCGCCGCCGACCTCCTGTCCATCCATCACTCAATCCTCTCTTCTCCAACCCCCGCACACCTGCCAGTCTACTCCATCTCTATCTCTCATCATGTCCTCTTTCACCTCGCCCGCTATTGTTCGCCACCAGGAGAGGGTCGGTTTTGACCACCCCGACCGCGTCGTACGCATACGAGTCGTCTGGGTTTCCCATTTCGTCACTTACACTTTTATCTCAGGACGCGCACGAGTACATTGCTACTACCCTTCGCGTCGGACGCGAGCGTCGCAAGCTGGAGTACGCGGAAGCCGAGGCCGACGTTCACTTCGCCTACGACAAGTACCAGACCGCTGTGCGCAAGCTCGAGGACGTGCAAGAGTCCGTCACCCTCACCGAGTTGCTGTCCGACTCGTCAAGCGAGCGGTCCTCTCGGTCGTCCCTCGACAGTTTCGACGTCATTCATGCTCCTTCCCGCGCTGCTAGCGCTGCCGCCTCGGTCCATCTGTCCGCTCCCCAGATGGACTACATCCTCGGCAAGCAGGCCAACCTCATCCGCGCCACATGGGACCACTTCTGCGATGTGGATGTCAACGCCGTCCCAGAGTTCGTCGACGACGAGTAGAGGTGGTCCATCGGCTTAGGAGGGGGGGTTTTAGTCTGTGTTTTCTCCATTGCATCATGACGGTTCGTCTGGCCTGCCATCTATCTCCCCTTTCGGCTGCTCCTTGGACTCCCTTGTAACTGTACTTCCACTTGCGCTTTCCACATTGCTTTCGTTTTGCTACCCACTCCCATGCCTTTCTTTCCTTTCCCTCTTACTCGGCTTGCCGGTTTATGCCATCGTATCTTTGGTTGTCCCTCTGCATTACGTCTGTCATCTCTTCCCCCCGTTTACAATCACGCCTTCATATTTCTTTGCCTTGTTTGCGATCATGGAGCGTCTTCATTAAGTACATGTTGCGTCTTGTTCCGTACCGTCGCCTTGGCTCTTGTTGCGTATACATTGCGTTGTCCGTCTCCAATGTCAATTCAGCTCGTCGAACATCCCTTGCACTTCTAAAAGATCGTGAATGTGAATGTTGATAGCGAAATGAAGAAATTGGGTCCCTCTTGACCGGTTTGTCTGTCTCGTGACCGTGATTTTCGTGCCGCCATTGCTGCCGCTCGAACTGTGCGCGACTACTCCGACATCTACGCTCATCCGCACCTTCTCACACACCAACACCCATACGCTCTATTCGCAGTCATGGCGGATGGCTTCCCAAAAACATGCGAGTGCTTGGAGGTCTTCGACAAGCCGGCTGGATATGCAAAACACCTTCGGACATGCAGGAAGACGCGAGCAACCCTCGGGAGCGCCCTCGAGACACTACGCACACGATGGAAGTCTCGCAAAAAGCGACGAGTGGAAGAAGAGTGCTCTAGGGAGCAGGCCGGGGTCTCCTCGATGGATGTAGTTGAGGACGTGGGGGCTTCGTCTATGGATGTTGACACAGGCGATATCCCACTCATTCCAGTTTGTCGCTCTATGCCTTTTTCGCATTTTCCAGCACTTACCGAGCTACAGGGTCCTCATTATATGTATCCCCCTCACGAATCAGTACATGATGAACCCAACGTCTCCAATCATTCGGCGGTTGAGTCCCCCGGATCTCCTGACTCTGTCCAACCACCTTTTGGCAACACCAACATTCCGCAACCGCCTCGACAGCGGGTATTTTTCAATTCGCAACGGAACACAACGTTCGGCCTGTTTCGGCGGTACTTTGGCACAAAGCAACCTGCCCACGACCCCCACAACAATATCGACGTCCACGACGTCCACCTGCAACCGGAGGCAGAAGGCGTCAATGTCCCATCGCCGTTCCCAAATACAAACGCTTACCATCTCTTCAAATGGCATGTACAGTCGGGTGCACAGCAGACGTGGCGTGCCTTCAAGAAGCTCACCACCATTGTCGGTCACCCTTCCTTCAAACCCGAGGATATCAGCACCACCGATTTCGATGCCATCAATCGCGTACTAGGTGATGCAGACGAGGACGAGGAGTGGGAGCCTACCAGTGACGAGGATGCCCACCATCCAGGCTCAGACTGGACGACGACTCCCGTCCACATCTCGATTCCGGTCAAACTTCCTCCTGCCATGGCCAAGCGTAAGCGCAAACACCCTGGCGCCGCTCCTGAAGACGTAACCAGCACCGAATACTACGTCGGCGACCTACACCACCGGCCACTCGTCCCCATGATCCGTGACAAGCTTATGGACCCGTATTCGTCCCCTCACTTCCACTACGACCCGTACGAGCACCTCTGGCAGCCGACCCCCGACGGCCCCGCCCAGCGGGTATATGGGGAACTGTATACCTCTGACGCATTTTTTGAGGAGAATGCCAAGTTACAGGAGAGCGCACCAGAGCCAGGGTGTGCATTGGACCGCCACATCGTCGCGCTCATGCTTGGGTCTGACGAGTCGCATCTTACCTCCTACGGAGAGGCCGCGATTTGGCCCGTATACAACCTGTACGGGAACGAATCAAAGTATCATCGCGCTCGCCCGGTCCCCAATCTCTGTGAGCACGTCGCGTTCCTACTCAAGGTAAGCCTTCTCATCCACGCGCGTAGACAAATTCTCATGTTCCCGCTAGTTGGATGGTTCCTTCCGTGATTTCTTGCGAGAGCAAGCAGGCATGGACAAACCCAGCAAGCAATTTCTCACCCACGCCAAACGGGAGCTCTTCCACGCCCAGCTGAAGATATTGATCGACTCCGACTTCGTTGAGGCGTACGTCCATGGCATTGTCGTCGAGTGCCCCGATGGCATATCACGACGGTTCTTCCCTCGAATCTTTACATATACATCTGACTATCCCGAAAAGTGAGTCGCTCGATGACTTGTAGATCTTGTGGTTCTGATCCCTGCGTCTAGGGTACTCGTCGCTACTGTGCGACATCTTGGTCGCTGCCCTTGCCCACGGTGTACGATACCTGAGGGCCTTACGCACAACTTGGGCACCGTCGCTGACGTTGCTCTCCGTCAAACACTTATCCGTTGCGATGGTCCTGAACAGCAAAACGCGGTGGTGGCTGCTCGTCGCTTGATATATCAAGAAGGATATATCGTCAACAGCGCAGCCGTGGAATGCCTCTTGGGCGCCAGCTCATGGATGCCGACTGAAGTACGTCACATCTCCACCAACCGAACGCGTGTGCGTACTAACCGAGACGAATGGCGACCGTAGAATGCCTTTTCGGTGCGCCTGGGCTTCACAGGGTTCGACTACCACAAGATATTTGCCGTCGATATCATGCACGATTTCGAGTTAGGTGTCTGGAAGTCCCTTTTCATTCACCTGATCCGGCTGGTCCAATACCATGGTGCTGTAAACACCCTCGATGAAAGGTTTGTCTATCATCACATCCCATCCCAGGCCCAGGCCACTCTGACCTTGCATGAGCACAGGTATCGCCGTATCCCTGTCTTCGGCAAAGAAACCATCCGCAAGTTCTCAACGCACATCTCCGACGTGCATCAGCTCGCTGCTCGGGATTATGAAGACATCCTGCAGGTATGTCGCTCACGGACGCTCGACCAAGACTTGGCACTCACACCCCACCAGTGCGCAATACCTGTGTTCGACGGCCTTTTGCCTGAACCTGACAACGCGCGTCTCATGAAGTTGTTGTTCATGGCAGCACACTGGCACGGCCTCGCCAAGCTGTGACTCCACACCGAAGATACCGTCCGGATGCTCCGCCAACTCACTCGACAGGTCGGCCGTGCTCTTCGCGATTTCAAGAAGCATGTATGCGAGAAATACGCAACAGTGGAGCTGGACCGAGAACGTGAAGCTCGTCTGCGTCGTGCTGTGAAGAAGGCATCAAAAGCGGCTGGTGCCGACAATACCAGTGCACCGTCTGCGGGGGAAACCTCCTCCTCAATCACAATTGGCGCACGAGGTGCTACTCGTGGACGTGCAACGGCTACTCGCGGGCGTGGTGGTCGCGGGCGTGGGGCTGTTCGCGGTGGAGGTCGCGGTACTCGCGGGCGTGGTGGTGGTGGTGGGCGTGGGGTGGGTCGAGGTCGAGGTCGGGGTCGGGATCGCTCCCAAGCACGCAGCGGTGGTGCACCGACAGGGACAACTGAGGATGGAACCGCCGGAGATGAAACCTCATTGGAATCAGAGGACGACAACCCCAGCGGCACCGACGCCAGTGTCGGGGCTCAGGAAATCTCGTCAGTGCAACACCATTCAACACATGACCCCAGCGAGGCTCCCGACCCTTTGACCTCCAAGCACAAGCTAGCGAAGGGGCTAAGCCTTGACACATACAAGACCCATGCCCTTGGATACTACGCCGATTCAATCGTCTACCTGGGCACGATGGACTCATATTCCACTAAGCGGGTATGTCGTTATCGTCAGTCATCGTCCGACCAGGGAGCCGTAGCACTGATGCTGGTGTGTTGCAGCTCGAAACGGAGCATCGTGTTAGCAAGGTCTTTTATCGGCGGACCAACAAGAAGGATTTCCTGAAGCAGATCATCCGTCATCACCGCCGTCAGCGCTGGGTGCAACAGATGGAGAATGCACGAGGCAATATGAACCAGCGAGTTGACAACACGGCGGTCGACGGCACGTCCGAGTACACCATCGGCCGCACGGAGAACAACCCAGTCAGCCTTCCTGTCTTCTTCAGAGTCTTCGAAGACGATGTTGCTGTCCAGGTCCGTATTCAAAATATTAACTCGTGTTTGCCTGTGACGATTGTGTCTTACATGGAATCTGCCAGGCTTTGTCGCAGAAGCTGCACACCCATCTCCTGAATCGTATCCGGGCCATGCACATTGAAGAGCGGCGTGAGCGGGGTGAAGACACTGAGGACCCATGCGACCTGGAGGCTCCTTCCGTCAACGACATCATCCTCAAAAGCGACCGGATATACCGCCACGAAGTTATGACGGTGACATACACGACGTATGACGTTCGTCGGGATCAAGACACCATTTCGCCCAACGGCCCTCGCCATAACATCATGTCACTCACGCCAAGCGCCAGTACCTCACTACCCGATGGCCTGGGGAGCGCCGACATGCCTACGAGCCGGTTTCCTTATCGATATGCCCGTGTCCTGGGCATCTACCATGCAAATGTCATCTATCGCGGACCCGACGCCCTCGACGCAGAACCCCGACACATCGACTTTCTCTGGGTTCGCTGGTACGAGCAACAGGCCTTTGTAGGACGCAATGCATGGGGAGGAAACCGATTGGAACAGCTGTACTTTCCACCAATGTCCCGTGAAGACGCTTTCGGAGTTATTGAACCTGCGGACGTTCTTCGCGGTTGCCACATAATACCAACATATTCGCAAGGACGGAAGAGTGAAGACTAGCAGCACGTGTCTAGACATGCAAGGGATGGTGAAGACTGGAAGCGATATTACATGAACCGGTGAGAAGTCCAGTTTTTATCCAGGGCGTACAAAATGCTGATTACGATGCAGGTTTGTTGATCGAGATATGCTCATGCGGCATCACTGGGGGAAAGGGGTAGGGCATACGTACACCCGTGTGGCCAACATGCATGACAATTCGGACCACGGAGTCCTGCAATACGAGGCCGACGAGGCCAGCGATCTGGATGAAGATGAAATCAACGCCGACACTGACTCGGCTTCAAGTCCAATATCTTTGCCAGAGAGTGAAGACGATGATAGGGAGCCCGTACCATTGGATGAGAAACTAGAGTCATCGGACGAATCGAGTGATTCCAATTCCGAGGACGGGGGGCTTGGGGATGATTTAGGGTATGGGCGGTACGTACCGGACGAAGGTGGCGACTCGGAGTGAGGCGATGTCTTGTTTACACTACCATTCGGGTCTCATATATGAATATGTTGTCTTTGCATGACCCGTGTTGCTCCTTCCGTGGTTAATAAGCACCTAGATGTCTGGGTTGATGAGGAGGTTGACCAGCTTTTGATCATCTTCTGACTTATTGTTACTTAATGGACATCCTACTATCATACATGAACCATCCTTGGCCCATCAACAACTAGTAGACACACTTTGGAAATCAATTGGCATGTTCCGTCTAAATGGTAATGGTAGGTAATGCATGGTAATGTCTGACATACAGTTATCAGGATGATTGTTGATTATCATATATATCTGGGTTTACCCACATCTCACGGATCTCCTGATGAATCCATGAAGTAGATGATCTCGAAGATGTATGCAAGGACATCTTGGGGGACGTGATAGATGGGCGTGGACACGTTCCAGCGGAGCCCTCAGTGACGGCTCACTCGATGCAGCAAACTGAGCTCGTTCCTGAGAGAGCCGTGGACGAAGGGGGTCCCTTGGAAACGCGAAGTGTTGTCTATGAAGGTGTCAATGTAGGCGAGGTGTTCAGTCAGGGCCGTGCACCCTTGTTCATACGAGTCGTATCCGCCAGTGTTCCTGCACGAAGATGGTCAGTCTGAGTGTGCAGAGCGAATGGAGATTGCACGAACATTTTGATCAAAGTTTCACTCCAATTGAGCAGGGGGGGGGGGAAGGTTGAGAGAGGGTGACACGACAGTGCCTCAGAATGTGGGCTGCCTTTAACTCTGACGAGATGACAGTGAAAGGCAATTCCGAGCAAAAGAACGTTTATCACGGGCGGACATCTCCAGCCCAACCGCTTGCGCTTTTTGTCTCGAGCAATTTCTTTTGCACCAGGACTTTTGACAAAGGGGAAGAGAGGAGAAAAGGCAAGGACGAGTCAGCCTCGGCGAAGGCTCGGATCCAAATATGTATGTCGATGGTGCCGCATCTTTTGGCGAAGTTTAGCGCGATGAAGTCGACGCTATCAGCCACGCCGTGCATTCGTAGCCGTACTCCCATCGCACAATTTCGGTCTCGCACCGTTCCGGAGCCCAAGAATAAGCTGCCGACTACCCTCACTGACGTGAACCAGACCGATTATGATAAGCATCTCCCTTGGGATGGCGATTTCACGCTGTCGAGAATTTCGTGAGCGAATGGTATGGCAATATTTATGTATGAACGAACCTCGTTGATAAACCGGTTAACCGTCTGTCCTAAACTCCTCAAGAGAGCCTCGACGGTTTGAGGGATTCGAATTTGACTGCTCCAGGGGGGTTGGCTCTGCAGCTATTTATCGTAAAATCAGCACGACAGAGGTCAGCAGGCAGGGGATGCACTGACATTTATGTGGACCTTGGTTGTCTTCTTCCCTTCCAACGGGCAGCGGTTCTTTGCCGCGCGGATGTTGATATCGCCCTTTTTCGTCGCCTCGCGGAGCGAGATACCGATTGCGCCGTCTTCAAGAAAGAAAAAAATGGGTGCTTCCAAGGAGCATTTCTGTTTCCTCTGGGTGCCGCTGTAAGGAACCCATCGTGTTTGTCGGATAACTTCGGTTACCACATCCGAATCGGTCGTCGGAATATGTGCAGAATCCAAGATGCATGCCTTTGGTTTGGAATCGTCAAAGACATATGCAGTGAAGAGAACGAATGACGTGTTATGAGAACGAGCAGGGTATATGAACTTGCTGGGATTGTCGACGCCGAGGATTTGAGCGAAATATGATATGACGTCTGCTCCGAACGTCTGCGATATGACGCCTCTCTCTCTATAAAGGATCGTTCCCTATACACGAAGGTCTCAATGGAGCGCACGAACCATCATAGAACAGCACATGCTCACTGTTACGTCTTCTGTTGAGCTCGAATTGGCCACCTGATTCTCGACTAGGAAGGCCTGCAACACGGACGATGAGGTCGGTTGATACTGCCGAGGAATGTGAGGGACGGGACCGGCGCTAGAGTCGAAAAGGGGCTGCCGATGAGAGAGAAGCTGAGCCAAGCACTCGAATGATGAGCGTGGTCTCCTGTGGCGAATACATAACAAGCCGCAGAACTGACCTCTTCGACAGGCGCCACTGTCATTGGCGGTCGCGCGGACATGCTACGCATCGATGTTGAACTTAGCGTGGTCTCAGCGAAGTAAGACGATCCAGTTCCGCCCAGAAATGGCATGTTGGCTACGATATGATCTGTCCCGACGTTGCGCTTGGGAAGGGGACATGAGATACGAAAGAAAGAGAGCAGAATGTGTTACACTCATCGTTCCACTACAGAGGGTCCAGTCATCGACGGCAGACGGGTTGATATCTGAAAAGTCAGGACCATCCCAGTAAGTAGACTAGAATCCAATTGTTAGGGTGGCCGTGAGTGATATGCTTGAGTGTAACACAGAGGTGGAGAAACCTCACTTGCATGGGATGTGGACGCCGATGTTAGGCTGGCGGACTGCCAGAGGATCATGCAAGCGTATTTATGCTGTCCTTATAGGACATGACGACAACCCCATTATGATAACCTGGAGGATCCCACCTGGATCCAGCCCTGTTGCTGGTGCACAGAGGCGAGTGTTCGTTGGAAAGGGCGTGCATAACGCCACCCCGGCCTAATGCCCACTGCACGGCACCCGATCTGATCTGAGCCTCTACACTTGATCTGACAGTACCGAAATTTTCCGCGCGATCCTCTTCCCCGTTTCCTTTTACCACCATCTCCGCACGCCTACCGTCCTCGTCGTCCTTCGCACCGTCCACACTCTTTCTTTGTCCACACCCACCCACCCCTGCTCCTTGTTCGGTACCTCACTCGTCGCTTACACACGATTCACACGTAGTTCATTTACCACAATACATCTTTCTGAGCTGCATTTTCTCCTACAGAGTGAATCGTGATGCAAGTCCCGCCCTCCCGAGCGGCATGGCTTGCACCGCGTCCGAATCGGCTAACGCCGATCCAACCCGACCCTCTCTAGCTCAAGTTGGAGAAATTTCGGTACACAAAGATGAGGCTGGATTGAGCATGCGCGCAGCGGCAGAAGCTGGAAAGCTATTCTAGGATAGACAGCCCCGGAACCGGGAATGCACCGGAATCACTGTGTTCAGGCCGTTTCTGCGCAGAGTCTGAGTAGCTGACCTAATCCGAGCTACTCGGAATCCCCGAGAAGGTGGTTTTCCCGGACGCGAGGTGATCTGAGAAGGGACTTGTTCCGTAGTGTACTAAGTAGATAGTTACATGGCAATCTCGATGGCCTTCAGGTGGCATGTGACAGTCAACAAGCGAGTTGACGCGTTGACGCGTCGCGTCGCGTTGACCTCGTCCATCCGCATCTGCTAACTCCTCGACGCCATGGACGCGTCCAGTTCATGCCCCATGTTTGCGTGGATGCGTCAAAGCCTGTCGCGTCACCGCAGAATGCCGAGATTTTGTCCACACAGGCGTGGGAGCCCCGAACGACTGCCACCGACGACTTCGCTGGTTCTTCCTGGCCGCGATGAATGTTGTAAAATTTTCCTCAGCAGCTTCACACTCCTCGTGGTCATCCTAATCAATGTCTTTGCGCTGCGCTCGCTACTGAGGCTGCTCAATTCTGGATTCCACTTGGATTCCAATTCCACTTCCACTTGCCCCTCGTCCGATCGCGTCAGCAATCGCAGGCACAGCGGGGGCTCCACGCCGAACTGAGCTCGTATAACGCGTAGATACTTGTTTGTTTTTGTACCACTAATCTAGGGTTTATTCCGAAAATGTCGCTTATGTAATGTACTCCCCGCGGTTGTCGACGAGCTCGAGAGTCGAGCCTACTAGATCCCATCCCCTCCGTCCCTCTACGCACATCCACCATGTCTGAGCCCCCATACAAGCTTCGAGAAGTCGCCGATCTCATGGCACTGAGCGGCACAGCCCTCACCACTGCCGCGATGGCAATGCATGCCCTCTCGGAACTGGATACCCTCGAGGACGATGGTCCGCTTCCGGACGGCGACGACGACTACGACGAGACGCTCGCAAACGTAGCGCTGGCATCTGGTGTAGGACTCTCGGGGCTGGCCCGTGTCCTCGGCGCAGAAGATTGCACCCGTGGCCCATACAATCAAGTGGATGGCAAGTGTACAGAATACTTCGAGAAGGCCTTATCATGGGGAGATCGAGACTTCCGACACAATTTTCGGTGCGTCCTTTTAGTCCTGTCTTTTATTCTTCTTCTAATCATGTTACTAGCATGAGCCGTATCACATCTGATCGCATAGATATCGAAGGAGTGAGAGGAGAAAGAACTCGACGACGCGCCCGACGACGTCATCCGATAACTCGAGGTAAACACCAATATTATCGTTTATTATTATTAAAATATCCACGAGTATCTACGCGTTGTACGAGCTCAGTTCGGCGTGGAGCCCCCGCTGTGCCTGCGATTGCTGATGCGATCGGACGAGGGACAAGTGGAAGTGGAATTGGAATCCAAGTGGAATCCAGAATTGAGCAGCCTCACTGTCTGCCTATGGTCTCAGCACACTTGTGTCAGTTGTCCAAAACCTCGCTGTCATCAAAGTCTAAGGTGCCCTCCTGTTCAGTGCCAGCGGCCTGATATTTGTTTCCGTCGTCCGCGCGATTGCCCTCAGGAGTGCTTACAGACTCTCCCGTGCGTGTATATTCCATTTATCTATGCCTTGTTTCGCCTCACAGTCACAACACAGGTCATGAAAATGTCATAGTTCCGGGTGCTCCGACCAAACCAGCGGTGAACAAGATCAATATCTTGGTTCGAGGTCTTACGCACAAAGGCGTGCTTCTCGGTACGCTCTGAAGCCTCCTTGTAGTTTTGAACGCATTATTAACACGGCTCTTAGTGATGAAGCCGGATCAATCTGTCAGGGATGCACTCTCCACTCTGCGATGTTGACACCTTCTTCCGAGCCTCGCGCGGGTTCGATATTCTGTTTTTGCATCCGCCTCAGGCATGCGCCCACTCCGTGATTCCGATATTTTTCAAAACATTGGCATTCAAGATCTCTCGACTCTGCATATTCGCGCGCAGGTTATCGGGGGCGTTCGTAGTGGTCCTGGTATGTGTTCTCTGACTCCAATAGTAAGGCAGCTACGCAGATGACTGATGAACCTAATCAGACTCACTATCCCAAGCAACAGCATTTACCGAGCAAACAGGGATGTTTCCATCACAACATCCTCATCGTAAGTCTTCATGTTCATTGTCTCGTTACGTGCTCAACGTCATGAACATAGATTGGCGGCCTGATGGTCAAGGCAAGTTCATATGCTTGCCCTGTGCCCGGTACGATCGACCGCTTCACCTCCACCACCGCTACATCGAGGCTCATGAACAATCAAAAAATCATAAACGAGCCCTCAACCGGTACCGACCCGACTCATACGACGACGAAAGAAGCGGCGGTTTGCAAGCCGCCTCCGATTCATCGCCATCTTTGGTGCGTGTCGCGGGATCCGTGCACCAGGACCCCACACACATCCGGGACGGGCTAGTTGGATTACTCCAGTGGGTGGCAGAGAAGGGCGACGCTGGCTGTCCCACTTTCCTATCCCCATCTCGCTCGCCATCTCCGGTCGATGTCGCCCAAACAGACTGGGACAATCTCGGTATGGACGGCTTTCATCTCCAGCCGTCGTACGAGGACGCCGCGATGTCCACAATGGCAAACCGTCTGCTTGCGTATCTTCAGGAAGATGGTGTGATAGGGGCCGACTCCGACCAAGAGCCTTGCGAACGTGAAGACGAACCACCGGATAGTGACTCTGGGCCAGACGACAATTTGGTCAACAGCGGACACCGACGGAATGTGGCTGCGAACATGGAGAAGGATGAATGGTTTCCTTGGCCAGATAAAAAGGTACGGCTACGTTCATGCGGTGTTGTTTTCCATGAGATAACATATTGTTTAGACATGTATCCTAGATATTCTGCGCCACATCCCACGCTGTTCATTCTCGGATCAACAGAACAGCACGATACACTGGGCTATGGTAGCAGCGGGCGTGACCGACCTTCCTTACGAGTGTAGCATGAAAGAGGTGGATTGTGCCCTCCAGCGACTGTGCGGCATCCAGACTCTGAAGTACTACGGAGCACTTGGCAACATATACTACATGAATGACTTCGCGGCGATTATCGCACAGGTGTGTACATTCGTGCGGGCTCTTGGCTAATGGCTAATATTGTATCATCAGGAAATGGCCAATCCGCGTGTTCGTCCGCACCTCCATTTTGTCCCAGAAGATGCTGGCCCGCGGCTAGAGGAAGCGTGGCAAGCGCGGCGGTGGCTGCACGAGCTTGATGGCGACCTAACGTCACAAAACCATCGGCAAGGGAGCTATGACTACTTCCTGTTTGAGCCGGCCATGTTACGAGATGGCAGAATTTGCATGCCCACACGTTGGTTCAAGCGCGGCCAGCATACCATGGCGAGGGTATGGTTCATGTCACGCTTGAACGATGGCTGGATTGTGGATCAATACGACGAGGGCGCAATATCAAGTGCTGACTTGATGATGCCGTTTGACCACCTGGTTGCAGAATCGCAGATAGACGTGGACCTGGCCGATCCACGTTTGATCTATGGTATGTTGAGCAGTGGATATACGAGATCGACGAGTACTGAGAAGCAGTGTTAGGATGTCGACGCATTGCCGATGGGCCCATTGTTGCATGGAAGCGTACAGATCCAGGTGTTGGGAACAAATGGCGGAAGAAAGCTGGAAAACACTGGGTTGTCGCGTTTCCGATCTGGCTGTACTGTGATGACACCTCGGGCAACCTCTCAAAAAGGTGGAACAAACATAATTCCTTTCTGTTTACCGCCGCTGGGCTCCCCCGACGACATGTGCACCAGGAATACAATGTACATTTCTTGTCGACGTCGAATCTGGCACCGCCGTTGGAGATGCTGGATGCATTTGTAGACCAGCTCAGGTTCGTCCCATGCTTCGTTTGCTTGTGGCTATCACTGATGATTGACGAAATGTCCTTAGTGCGTGTCAGAGAGATGGTGTATGGGCGTGGGATTGCGTTCTCCAGGAGCTCGTGCTAGTCATACCCTCTGTACTGGCCATGCTAGGAGATAACCCGATGCAGAGCGAGATGGCCTGTCATGTTGGGCTTATGGGGAAGCTGTTTTGTCGGGTGTGTCGCGTAGTGGGCGATGGGAAAGCAGACGCTGGGACTGTTCTCGGACGAGATGGCTGTCCCATCCCAGATTCAACCGAGGAGGACATCCGGGACGATATATCAATGGCGTCGGGCTCGGATGCAGCTAGCGCAGCGGGTTCAGGGTCCGACCAAGATGATTTGGAGCAGCGTACATCCACATGCAAGGCGCCCGAAACGGAGGATGAGATGCGGCGACGCATCTCACGCTTTATGGAGGTCCGTTACAAAAACCTCTCTCCTGTGTTGGGTGCTGACCGACATCGGGTCACAGAGCGGTCAGCCGCGCACACGCACACAGACAGTCGTCGAGTTACGCTCTCAGTTTGCCACCGTGAAGCGTGTAGGCGGCATGTCGTCGGTCAAGAAGATGCGCACAATGAGCGGTGTGAAGGATACCTTCCAGCATGTGTTCGTCGACAAGCTTTTTAGCATCACGAAGCGGAAGGGCGTCCCGAAACCACGGAAACAGGAGGAGATGGACCGCTTCGTGGTTGAAGAGCTGCCAGGATGGGACATCGAGTATATGAGTCCTGTATGGCGGATATGTGGTATGCTCCACTGTGTTTTCTGCAGTGGTTGTGGAAGCTGACATCACTCCCAGATCTCGATCCCCATTCAGACACTCCCGTCGAGATTTTGCATGTCATTCTTCTCGGGTTTGTCAAGTACCTGTGGCGTGACGCTATCGCGCGCATTTCTCCCAATGACCGGCCAACACTTATTGCTCGACTGTCCTCATTTGACGTGGCCGGCCTGGGTGTCTCGCCAATCGCAGGTGCCACCTTGGTGAATTATTCCGGCTCTTTGACCAGTCGTGACTTCCGTGTCATCGCGCAGGTGGCACCATTCATCCTGCAGGGCTTGCCTGGACTTCCCGATGAACTGTTGGATGTGTGGGCCGCGCTCGCTCGATTGGTTGCATTGGTGTGGGAACCTCAGATTGAGGATTCATCTAAATATCATGTGTGTATCGCAGTAGTGACCGATTGCAGCGTGTGGCTGACGGGAAGTTCCAGGATGACCTCAAGTGCACAATTGACCATTTTCTCGAGATGACGTGCAGGTGTACTCCGCGATGGTTTAACAAGCCCAAATTCCACATTGTCCTTCACCTTCCGGACCACGTCCTTCGCTTTGGCCCAGCAATGCTCTTTGCCACAGAGGGTTTCGAATCGTTCAATGCTGTCATCCGGGCTCATAGCGTGCATAGTAATCATCAAGCTCCATCGCGAGATATCGCGCTTGCAATTGCCCGTGGCAATCGAACGCATCACCTGCTGAGTGGTGGCCGATTCCGAGATCCCCTAATCATGGCAAACATGTGTTACGACACGTTGAACGAGCCGATGCATACTTCCTCGTCCGCGGGATTCCCGACATCACCCTGGCTCAGCAGCAGCGAACAGCTGTTGGCATTCAGTCGTCGAGATTGGGTTGCAGCAAATCTGGGTGGTCTATCACTAATCCACCTCGGTGGTTTCTCTGTCAATCTCCTAGGATTCCCCCCCGATGCCGATGGTCCTCAAGACTCACCAGGTATCGCTTTTCAGGATTTGGAGGGGAATTCCGTACTAAAATCTCCCACCAGGTCTCTGCCGACACATGGGTGATCAGTGCTCGTGGTTCTCAACAACGTCAAGTCGCGTTCTGGTGGGCGATCCAAGCCTGATACTGTTGCCAGACTGTCGTGTGCGCACGCCTCAAGAAGTCCTCATGTCCGAAGATACTTGGTGTCGAGAGAACAACTGGATTACATGGGCCTCATCAAGCACGGCGCCGACAGAAGCTACCACTTCCCCTTTCCCATTCATCGCTCGTGTTGTAGAGATTGTGCAAATCATTGGATCACCCTTGGAAGTTGAGGGCCACGCTGACTACGTCATTGTTGAGCGAGCTCGTGTTGGGGCAGTTCATGAGAGATACAAGTTCCGCCATGCCACCTTACTGAAAGAATACGAAGCACTTCGGGTCCAGGTTGGTCCCCATCCTGAATATCTTGGGTCCTTGTATCACTGACACGCGCCGCTTGGTGATTTCACTGCAGGATGTGCTGTGCGTTGTGAATGTCCAGCATAACTGCGTGGACCACAATTGCCCTCTCACCTTGACACGCACCGTCTGGCAAGAAAGAGAGCGAACACAAGCTTGTCTGCTCGAAGTCTCACACAAGATGACCGATGACTTTATCATCAACACGGGTCAGATGCGTCACAGCAAGCACCTCAAGTCCTTTCGCGGACGCATGGTCTCTCAAGACCGTGAAGCTTTAATCAATGCTGCCGTCATCGCAGAGCTAGAAGCGAACAAAGTGCGTACACGTGCCACAGGTGGACAATGCCGGGGGCGTGGCCATGGTACTAGCGACCGGGGGCATGGGGGCCATGTGTCCACAAGATCCCAAGACGTACCAGCACCCTCCACAGGATATCAAGTACCGAGGACATCGACCCCAGGCCTTCCACCCCCAGAGCTGCGAATGCCGAGCTCCCTTCGCCATCAGCTCGCGCATCACCAGCTCAACCTGCAAGACCACAATGCCTCCCCGAACACCGTGCAATCTGCCCAGAACCCGGCGCAGAATCCACAACATCCAGCCCCTGTCACTCCCGGGAATGTGAGTCAACCTACAACCGTGATTCTGGTTGTATTTCTCACCTCACCTGGCAGCGCTTCTACTCATTCGTGCGTGGGCCTGTGCCAGATTTTTCGAGCAGTGTGTTTGGTACTTCCTAATATGATACCTCGCTATCTACTACTCCTCTGTACTGTATCGCGGCTTCTTCGATGGCGTGAATCGCTCGGGTGTACTCTCCCTGTCCATAATACCATCACGATTGTGTCCGCCTTCGTTCTCCCCACTGCCGCTCTGTGCATACAAATCCTGATTCTTCACGTCGTAAGCCATCCATCTCCCATCCTTCTCGAGCCAAGCCCCGCTTTTTGGCTCGTCATAGGAGTCCGGTTCATATTCGCCTACAAGAGCCGTAATGTCGAAACCGTTTACGACTGGATCTGCGCGAACATGATGTGTGAGCACTGAGCGCTGAGCACGGGAAGAGCCGCTGATTCGAGTGGCCGTGTTTGCGACACGTCTCCCTGACTCTTACCGTCTAACTGTCCCATTTTCTTGTCGATTTGAACCTCGCCGCCTTCGGATGTAGTGTTTCGCTCGGTATCTTCTGCGACCTTCCTTCGCTGAGGGTCAATATCAACCTTCAAGACGTTGTGCTTTGCCAGTGGAGATGAACCGGATGTTGAGGGTGGATCTACCAAGTTTGTGGTGAGCCATATCTCTGTAATTTCACGAAGCTCCTCCTTACTCGTGCTCTTGCTGCTCATAGCAGACAAACCGAGCCCATGCAGCGGCGAGACAGATCCACATGAAGACCGCCCGGGAAACTCGTCAGCAAATATGTCGAACCCAAGACGAATGACCTCTTGCAGGCGTGTTTGGAGAGTCTCAATCTTCTGATCACGCTCGTGCAGCTGTTCTCTGTGAGTGGTCATCGCTCGAGTGAGTGCATTGCGGAGTGCTGATCTGTTCTCATTGTTGAGCTTGAGCCGCTCGCGAGCAGCACCCAGCTCTTTCTTGAGGTTGGAAATATTGTCTTGCAGGTGTTCGCACCTGCGGCATCCTGCAATCCCCAAGATATGTTCATGTCATGGTTCATTGAATCCAATAGCATCACACTCACACTTTTCGTTGCTCTCTCCAGATGCTTGCTCTCGAGTTTTGATGAGGTATTGGATGTGCTGACTGTCTGTCGTTTGCGAGTCCAGAGCACCCCCAGCCTCGAAAAATCTGGTCCCAAGTCAAGCCATGCCATAAAACTTGGATTGCGGATATGGCGCCTTACTGCATGAGGTTGGATGTCGACGGTCGACTCCGGCGAAACGACTGCAGGTGTGGCGAGACACTGTTGTCGGCGATGATCTGCGAAGGTTCGTATTCATCCTGCGAGACGGACATGGTGCTTACAAGATGAAAATAGCGAACCCGCCCTCCAAGGATTCTTCCGCCGTCAACGCATCAAATCCATCGGGGCCGGTGATCATGTCAAATACCAATGTTCAACATCAAGTTGAACGTTTGTCCGCCAGTCCAACCGTCCACGATACAGTCAAGAGATCACTCCATTGCACCCTCCAAACTGATCCCGACAATACGAATGCTGATGTCCCACTGGCCAACGAGAACATCAAGTCCACATTCCCGTCCAATGAGCGAGCCGAGTCAGACAGTCTCCCATGTCTCAGATGCTCCATTGCTGCACCATGCGCCCCTTTGTCACCCCTCGGGCGATCGGCGGCCTCCCCCCGAATTTTCTCAACCGTTGATAAGGAAGTCGCCGCCACCCTCCCCCCCGCCCCCATCTCCTTCCTGCCACATTGTCCGCACCAGCGCTGCTCCCACAACTGACACCTCAACCAACACCTCACACTGTTCACACCTTGTTGTACTGACATCCCGCTGAACATGGAACAAGGCCGATATCCTTCCCCCCACCCAGGATATCATCCCAATGCTCCCACGGAAGGTCGACGCCCGCCACCGGGCCATTCCATCCCACTTCTCGCCCCTTCAACCACTGCTGACTTTCTTCTGTTTCATCAGCCCATGCAACACCTGAGCCTGAGCCCGGACATAATCGCGATATAAAAGTGTGGGTTCGCCGCTGTGCAAATGGATACGAACTCACAGCGGAGAATCGGACGCTCTTGCATGCCCATGCACAGGTCAGTTCGTCACCGCATCTCTTTCACGGCACATGGGTTGAAAATATACCTTATCAACAGCTAATCTCGACAGTACCGTCGCCCTTCTTTGAGGCATTCAGCATTCAAATGGCCGCGACGTACCAAACACAGCAAATGATTACTGCGAGTCAAGTTTCCTTTGAAAAATTTACCGACATTCTGGGTGAACTCAAGACTGCCCTCGCTGAGCGTCAAGGGCTCACTGAGGTTCAACGTGTGCGTATTCCTGTTATTCCGTGACCCCGCTCGCTCTCTGACCGTGTTGACCAATTGTCGCCGTAGGATGAAGTATGCGCGATCACAAAGCGTGTGCTATTCAAGCCGGGGAGGACAGACTTTGGTTTAGTTGAAGAAATCATGGTGCGTGTCAACCGTCCATTCCCCTGCACCCTCCTGAAATCCCTACAAGGACGACATTCGCAAAAATCAAGACAAAAATGGCCTCAAGGTCTTACTCGCGGACACGCGTATCAAGACGCTCAAGTCTGTGATTGGTACAGAGGTGTCTAATGCAAAGCAGGCGTTGCGCACTCTTGTAAGTTGTTCTGTGCGATCACTGCCTTTACATTCACCGTCATCTTTTGTGCCAGGTTAGAGACACCTTATTCACTCCCAAGAAGAAATGCGGTCCAAGTGGAGCGGCGCTCCACATCAGCAACAGGCTGATCAACGGCTCCACTGACTCTGTCACCCCCGCGCACATCGTATGGGTCATAATCATTGTACGTTCTCTCCCACCCAATTATATTTTCGTTGGTCCAACGATTTTCAGCGTGCATTTGCTCGCGAACACAAGCACCTTCTCCTCACCAAAGCCGGCGACGGGGAAGGTACCAAAACTTCCGACGGTCCTGGACAGCATGATAGTGACGCCCTGTCGGACGAGGACGAACAGCCTGAGGTTGGCTCAAAGCGCAAGTTGAAGGGTCGTCCTGCGGAAGGCACCAATTTCTTTTCCGTGCTTGAGCAGGACTTCCAGGTCAAGTGCAAGGAGTGGGGAAGGGACTTCGAGAAGGGTGAAAATTGGAGAAGGTGCGGCACCTTTGCATGATGCATACACTGCTGACAATTTGCACAGGTTCATCGACAAGCAAAAGCGGCTGGAAAAGCGCGACTTTAAAGGAGATGACATCCCTCTTCTCCCCGACACAAATCCCGTGCGTTTTTTATCATGCATCTGACATCACTCTCATCTCCCTTCCAAGGTTCCGTTGTCTACCAACAGCGTGAATAACCTTCAAGCCTTCGCAGGTCTCGCGGCGCAAATGACCGGGCCCAGGGCAGCAGTGAACTCTCCCGTCCAAGAGACCGCGCATCCGAGCCCTCATCCTCAGCCCTATCCGCTGCGGGATTCCTCGGTTTCCTCTCGCTCAAACCCATCCTTCCACCACCAATCGGTCACACCGCACCCCCCATCTTGGACATGGACGCCAAGCTCTCAAGCCAGCTCATTGACCTCAACCAGTATTCCCAGGCCGCGCATGGTGCACATGCCTTCTCCGCAGGATTACTTGCCAGCATCGGCACCAGTTGACCGCTCATCGAGTGCATCTTTCCGAGGGCGGCCTGGAACACCTTTTCAAGAATCTATCGGCTCTTTCGACGAACCCGAGAGCTTTCACAACATGCCAAATGGCAGGCCTGATTTCTATTAGGTATGGCTGTTGTATAAAGTTGCAGTGACTTCCGATACTCACTCGGTATGAGGAGCACCTCCCGGGTTGTGTGTGAGCGTCAGGGGTGGGTATTATGGTCGTTTTGTGTATATTCGTCGTGTATACTCTCAAATGAACAAAAAAACATCATGTGTTTATGTAATCCCTGTGTGACCCATTATAGAAAGAGAACCCTGGAACCTGCCCGGAATGTCGGGGAACCCTTATCGGCCCCTGGGTGCCCATATCCTAAATTCTTAATGTCCATCATTAGCCCCGTCGTGCGTTTGGCAAGGATCCAAAGCGCGGCAAGTGGTAATTTCTTACGATCAGGCTAAGAATTACACATGATCGCCTTTCGCATCATTTTCTTACCAAGACTGTCCGGCTGTGTAGTTGGATTCTGAATAGACGAATGCACAGATGTATTCAGCTCCGGAGTAGCATGGGACCCGCCACTTGATCAACAAGATTTTTCGCTCAAGTCAGTTTCGCGTCTTTCGCGTCTCACCCCCATCGCGTCTCCCCCCTCCGCCCCCTCCGCCCGCTCATTTCTCCCTCGGGTTCTTGCCGTCTATCATGCCTGCAGCAAACAAGAAAGTCCACTAGAACCACCATACGGTGTGAGGCGTTGACGAGCTGACGCTCGAGGTCGTGTATGGTAGGGTCTTCACCCTTCTTCACGATTTGTTTCTTCTCACGAGTAGCCCGTTCACGTCCAGAATTGGTACGGCGAAGGGTACCTGTATCGTGTACAGGTGGGTCTTCCTGGTATACATTTTGACTGCCTCGACGACTTTGCTGCGCAGGCCTGTCTTTAGGATTGTCGTGTCCTCGATTGGACCGCGATGGGCGAGGAGCAGAGGATCAAGAGCAACCTCGCCGGCTGAGGTGGATGTATGCTCGGTACGGCGGTTGTTCAAGCGACGGGAGCTGGATGGTGGAGACAGAGGCCTCCAAGTCAATCTGGGTGAGCGGGCAGAACGTCGGGAACGGGAGTGGGAACGAGTACAGGAGCACGAGAACGAGCGGGGGTGGGAACGGGAACGTGAACAAGAACGTGAACGGAAACGGAAACGGAAACCACCACGAGATGGTGAGTGTGAACGAGAGCGGGACCGAGAGCACCTCAAACTTCTGACATTCCTTTTCTTTCCAGGCCTGTGGTGCCGTCCACATCAGCAACTTGACACATTTTGTTTCAAGGTTGTGGTGACTTGACACCGTGTTTCGAGCATTGGACAGTTGGCTGAACTTGGGGGAGCGACTTTTATTGGCCAATACACCCCAAACTAAAAGTACTGATGCCAATGCCTCAACTTCACCTGATAGATATAGAGATTCCCAACTCAATCTCAATTCAGTTACAATTCGAACAAGTTGCCAAGTACACGGAGTGATTTATTGTATTGTAGGTAGACGAGAATACAAAATATCAAAGCTATTGTGATCAGCCCATTTATTGAGATAGAAGAGACGGAACCAGTTAAGCGAGTCCGAGAAATGCATATCAGGATTTACCATAGTGTGGCCAAATATAGGGAGAAGATGTGCGGACCGATGAATAGAATCAAGGTGAATAACTTGGAGATCGGGCTTCCCATTGCGTAAGGTATCGGGACGAAAGATCCACATGCCTGTGTCTGCATCAGGAACAGCATCAGTCCGAGAAAACCACTGGATAAGCGCGCAGGGAAATGTTTGACCGGAATACTTGAACGAGAAGAGCATCTTGACTCGAGCAACTTCCGGTTGGTCACCAGGCCCTTGTCCTTCAGGGTCCACACTGACGAGAGCACAATCCCGGTGTTCTCCATCGCTTCTCCAAGACGGTGTGGATCGTATGTACTCACGTCGCATGTCTCCAATGCCAGATGGATCTGAAGGGGCGTGAAAAAGGACCATGGCGGAATGGAAGACACGAACACGGTCACGAAACCGTTCGCGGATATGGTTGGCAGTGACGGAGTTGGGGTTTGGGTCGTCTGTGAACTGGTCTCGCAAGAAGGCATATACAAGTTCACGGAGATTGGGTACACCGATGGAGGTACCAACATCGCCGACGCGCCGTGGATAATTACGCTCTGAGAAGTCATGTTGGAAAACACGCGAACAATGGAAACATTCACTCACGAGGTCGTCTAGCCATCACAACCCGGTTGATCACTGTCTTGGGTTTGTCCATAGGCCCCCCGTCGTCTCCACGGACAAGGTCCTCTTCCTGCATGCCAGCAGCCTCTCCCACCGCATCCCTCGCCGGTTGAATACCAATCTCTACCAGTAAACCTTCCAACAGTTCAAGCACCCATGCAATGAGCGAACCGCTAAGCATCCCTCGCTCTTTGAAGTCTACCTGCGCCGCGGCCATCTTGTTGATCCGTTGGTTTGTCAACAGCATTTGCCGCAGAGCCTTGTAGCGGTTAGATCTGCGCCACGGCTCCTTGACGGCCTTAATATGCTTGGCCTCGGTGATTGATGTACACAGCCCGTTAGGGGCGCCGAACCACTCGATTAGTTGATGGTAGTGTTTCATGGAGTGTTGACGAGGGAGAGAAAACCCCTCCGGGCCTGGTGAGCGGACACTGCAGGTTTGAAAGATTATTCGGTACTTGTGGAACCGAGCAAGGGCTTCGTCGAGGTCGTCGAGGTCCTGTTCCGTGAGCTCCGAACGCCGCGCGATATAGCAGAAGTCAATATACGCGGATATGGCTCGAACCATATCTGCCGGGACATGGCCCTCAATGGCATTGACATATACCTACATACGTAGACCGTTGTCAGCGCGCGCGGCTTCGATGAGCAACGGACAGATGATAACTACCTTCATCAAGGCTTTGGAGTCGTCGCCTGTCCATTGCTTGAAGTTCCGGCCTTCGTGAAACCGTCGCATTCCGGGGAACGCAGGCGCAAGTGCGATCCTGCACAAAAGATGTTAGATAATGATACACTCCAAGACGAAATGACGTACCGACGATCTATGTCGTCCATGATCTCTTTTGCTCGCGCTGTGCCATGCGTAACCTCCAGATACTCCCCGACCCACGTTACGAGGTGATCTTTGAAGCCACCCTTAATTAACTGGTGGAGGAGGTCCATGGACAAGAGTTCATTGATGTCGGCGCGCGGAAAACTGTCTGTAAAAGGCTAGAAAAGTAGTATGGGTTAGCGGAACACATCACAAACGGCCTTGCTACCTACCGTGATATCGCCAACAATCCCATAACCATCCCATAGTTCCGTGAGCGAGAACAGATCAACGGCTCGCTCGCGATGCTCTTGAGATCGGGGAAGCGCGGGCCCGCCATCGAGGTCATTCGGAGGTGCTGTACATCTGACAATGAACATATCAATGGCATGTTCGTGAGATCAAGCCGCACGAGAACTTACTTGGGACACCAGTTTTGTACAACCGAAGCGAGGAGAACTTGTTCCGGGTAGTCTGCAATATAGGGTCCAAGCCCGTATATTACGCGCCGGTAGTGTCCATCGGGACACATAACGACCTCGGGCACAGTCATGTGAGCCTTGAGAGGTTCAAATATTGCTGCGAGTGATGAGTGGAATAATTGTCGACGGAACTTGCGGAATAACGCCGAGCTTCCGTTCTGTCTATTAACTGCGAAGGACAGACAGTCAGTCACAAAAGCTGCAGGTGCATGGTCGGCAAGTCTTACCTTTTGGGACGGAGAGAAATGAGATGAGTGTTACAGCGCCTCGATGCGCGCGCCGAACATTGTTATGAACATTTCCGACGGACTGGTACAATGGGTAGAAGTCATTCTGACCCGTCGCAACCGAGACCGTCGTCTTGTCGCTACCACCGAGTACGGGCATGAACATGGCTCCATGTGTTTGGGGGTCTTCCGCAATCAAATCCTTTAGCAAGATGTCGAGTCGGCCCAAAGGTAGCAATGTAACAAGCAAAAATACGCACGCATTGTTTCCATGCCCAATTTCCGGACATGAAGTCCTTATATTTCCGGCATCCCTCAGGCTTCTCCTGCGTCGCATCCTCCCCCTTGACAAACTCGCGGTACGGGACGTAATCCCATTCGCCATCGAAGTCTCGGTTGGATAGATGTTGGTGGGCGATAGTAAGCGGATCGCGCGTCCATACTTCGTACTCCTCGTCCATCCACTTCGGGACATTTGTGGGTGGGCGTTCACCTTGATAGCGTACCACAAAACATTGCCAAGGTGCGTCGCCAGCCTCTATTGCATCGATCGCATCTTCCATCGCGGCATTGCTGGCAAATGGTGGACCTTCTTCCTTGTTACCGTGACTGATCTTGAGGCATAGGGCGGCGAGGATCTGGTAGAGTTGGTCGATACGAGCTTTGCCTAGTTGAACTTGAGTAAAGCAGAAGTCGGCGAGTTCGTATCCAATATGATCGCCGAACGGAGCCCAGTTGCCGTGATCGTTGTCTTTCGGAGGGGGAGGTGTGTCGTGCGGAAGGTCTTGACCATTGCGGTCGCATGGGGTACCTGTTTGTAAATCAGAACCACCCAGAACGAGGGTGGCAAGTTGCGTACCATCAAGAATTGGATGGCATACGCGCTCTTGGAAGTGTTCGTGTTGAGGCTCCTCATCGTTATGATCATCATATCCGAAGGGATCGTCGTCGAGGTCGTCTTCGCTGTCGTGGATGTCTCCATCGCTATTGGGTTCTGGGAGTGGAAAGTCGTCTTCATCTTCACACGACGAGGAGGAGCTTGAAGAATCTGAGTCAACAAAAACGGGATGCCAGGTGTTTGTGTGTCGAGTTAAGCCAGAGAGAGAACGAAAGTCTGAGCAACCGCATTGCGAGCAGGTATAGCGAGTGTAATTATAAGACATGTAGTTTCTGGGGGATGGGTGTGAGAGTTGCGCTGGTAAGTGGACGCGCAAACACACTTACATATTTCGAGCTCCGAGCCAGCCACGTCACAGTCTGGTTAGTCCTTTTCTTCCTTACAACGTCCTGCCTTCCGTCGTCCCCCCATCCCAGTCCAGCCTTAAATTTCCGGTCTTCCACCATGCCACCTAAAGGTTCTCGCCCTAAGGGTACACGAGGAAGCACGAAACAGAAACTTACCGACACTCAGACCGATTCTGCAGTCGCGTCCGGACTTGGTGTAGGCAAGAAGCCAATTCCGCTGAAGTCCCTGGCGCCGGTAGAGTCTCCTGGATCGACAGCTGCCACAACGGAACGGGGCCGTGCTCGGCGAACCACACGGCAGGCAGTTGATTATCATGCGCTTGATGGCCGCCCTCCCCCTCGACGCTCGGGCGTGGAGGTCACTGCTGAGAAAAAGGAAAAGGTTCGTGCTCGTGAACAAGCTACGCAACAAAGGCAGGCCAATATCGAGGAGTTCGCCGCGTTCGAGAACGACGTCGAATCCAAGGACGCCCAGAGCCGAAAGGAAGCAGCAAACCCACCTATTCGTTCTCAAGTCAAGCGTCGGCAAAGGCTTTCTTCGCGGTCTAAGTCCCCAGAGGCTGCCACTGACAGTGACAGTGACGAGGGCTCCGAGGAGGTAACCTGTTAAACTTTCTGTGATTAATGGTCTGTTCATTCAGAATACAGATCAACGAGGTTGATGAAGACGGCTTACTTGCAGAATACGAAGGGAGCACGGCAACGACACCTGCTACAACGGATTTTGACGGCGAAGATGGCAAAGACGAAGAAGAATTGTTCGCCCCTTCCCGCCGTTCGAGTCGTAGCCGTAAGTCAATAAGGTCCTCCGATCTTGACGAGGAAGAAGAGGCCGAACAGTTTGAAGTCGAGAACGATAGGGAAGCGGCGATGGAGGTGGACGAGCCGGAAGTCTTGGTTGCGGTAGTACGAGAACCACGAACACGAGTGAAAAAAGGTGTCCAAGTCCGAACGGAGGTTGAAAGTTCGCGCGTCTTACTTGCGCAAGCCACCGCCGCCGAATCCCACGCCGCTGATCCACAACCTCCACCCACTGGACGCAAGCGTGCCTCCACTGTGACACAAATCCACGGGTACGTGTTCTACACCTCACTTACCTTGATCTTCTTTTTGGTTTGACCGCATTTAGTTCGTCATCTTCAAAGAAGGCAAAGAAAGATAAGATGAAGAAGGCGGATGCTGGTGCGCGACCAGGATTCGTGAAATCCACCTCGACTTTGCCGCGCCACTCCCTGGCGCCGCCGCCGCCGCAGAACATCTCGCAAGAAACGCGCGACAACGACGGCAACGACGACAACGAGGAGGAAGATGAAGGATTTCAAGAGCAGTATGGAGGATTCCAGGCCGATGATGATGACGAGGAAACGGAGCGCCGAGATGTGCGTACTTCCAACAAGAATGCAAAGGGGGCTGGTGTTATATCCATGGTACATGTCCGATATCAGTTCATCATCAATATCCTCTGACCATGTCATCTATTCTCGGCTACAGTCCATGGCAAAGGTTGAACAACGTCTTGTCGCGCCTGCCCGAAAGCCGACGGCGCGGACGAAGGCGAAGGAGCTCACTCGGGCAGACCTACCGGAATCACTGAAAGAACACTGGCCCGTTCTTCAGGCGACCCTTGTGGCCTTTGTTGCCACCACGAACGATCGCGCCAGTCCTTTTGTCATCGACAACCCTGTCGAAGTCATCAAGAAGGTCTTCAATCATGTATACTCAAGTTCACGCTCGTACGCGAAGAATATCGGCCCCAAGGAAGTCGTCTACGAGCTGGTATGAAATCTCTTTCCTTTCACTTGGCAACGCAACCTCACTTTTTATTTTAGTCTCTCAACTGCATTCGGAATTGGCGTACCAAATTCCGGACGCAAAGCACTACAGTTCTCGAAGACTTCTTTGCTACATTCAGTAACCCCGACACGATCGAGGCCTACGTCGCTTGTGTCGCCCCCAATAACGACGATCTCGACGATGATATGGAACCGGAACCTATGACATTCCATTGGCGGCAGTACGATAATAAGGTATGGCGTCCAATCTCGCTATATCATTGCTCACCATGAATTCCTCTAGGGAAAGAGGGGTAGCTACGAGAATCCGTTACTTCTGAAGATCCTCGCGTCCCATCTTCAAGCCATCGCGAGTGCAGATGTCTCCTGGTTCAATGCAGACAAACCTATCTGGGCATTGGTCTTATCCCTCGTAGCGGTGAGAAGCTCTCTAACATTGCCCCGTGTGCCGTCGCTGATTTGTCCAGCACGAGCACGGTCTGATGCTATGGCAGGATGGTACCTTTGACAAGGACCAACAAAAAATTCGGATGAGCGACGACAACTGGGGCGACGTGGCCGCTAATTATTTCACGGCCGTCAAACCCTTGAGCGACGGTAAATGGGCCAAGATTATGGCCGGCGCAAGGAAGTTTTGCACTGTCAGCCGCGCTCGTCGCGCGATCTCAGGCCGTGGTGGTAGCGCCACCTCGATGCACAAGGCCAAGGCGCGTGAGATAGTAGAGGAGTCGGACCCGGATGATGAGGATTGACGAGATTGGTACGCTGCTCTATATTACTGTATACATTCCCTGACAGTTTAACAGGGGCTGTGACGAGGAGCATTAATCTCTACTAGGTTGGTCTGCTTTCATCGGCGGTTGGGATTGCGGTTGTGATGGGCATTGCTGGTGGTTGGGAGTTGGCATGGGTTTGGGGATTGGTGCGCCAGCGAGATGCGTGAGGTTATGACTACCATGACATTTATGACATATACACTACATACATGCTTTGAATGCTATAATCATGCTACCACATTGGGCTGGAATGAGTACAAAGCTATCTGAGGAATTGATGATGAGTTCTTAGTGTGTTGAGGTTAGGTTTTGATCAGCTTGTACTTTGTGGCTATGTTGGTGCTAACCTGAGGGTGGGTTGACTGCGAGTTGGCCGAGAGTTCACCCAACTCCCCAATGATACATGCCCTGGGGGAAGGTTGGTGGATTGGGTTGTTTCAGTGGTTTCAGTGGTTCACCAACCCTTCAACTCACCTAAACACACCCCAACAAATTGTGTTGAATTGCTGATGCACGAGCATCAACCTGTTGATCATTGTGTCCATGAGGCTGGGGGGGGGGGGGGGGGGTATGGATCTTCACGAGGTGTGTCAGGTCCGTATCTTGCAGCGTGCACGTTGCCAATTACCGACTTCCGCTGATTTCGTCTAGCTGTGGCTCTGCAAGCTTTTGTCTGCATCTTGTGGAGGGTTGGGGTAGCTGCTAGGTGCCATGGTGCGCGAGAGATGCTACGGACGACGGAATAATAATTACAATGAAATATATTTGGATATATGCGGTATAACAGAGCCTGCCAACGGCGCAAACGTGGCTGACAAAGTATCTGTATTCGACGAGAGAGAGCGGCTAGACGAGGCCTACACAGAGCTGTTCTGAGCTAATACGAGCTGTCCTGTTGTTGAGCACCGGGCTACACGCAGCCACTCCGACTACGTACAACCTGCCATCCGAGACCCAACCAACTCCACCATCCAGAGCCCTCCAGACCCACACCGACATCGGAGTAGGCGGGTCCTCAACGTCCTATCTCCCGCCTTCCCCGGCCTAATCAGAATCGGAGTCGCACGGGCTTGAACGCAGTGAATGCGCCTCCGGCCGGGGACTCGACGCGAGTTATCAGCCCTAGTCAGAAGTCCGTCTAGGGAAATCGAGAGAGAGCGAGAAAGAGCGAGAGAATACAAGAGAGTACGGCAGGCTAAATTGTATGGAGTTGTATAGATGAAATGAGGATATTATAGATCGAAATCGAGAGAACTATCCGATACAGACCGGGATCTGTAAGCAGGCGCAAGCTGTGTCGAGAGCGAGCGAGACAGATCTATACAAAGAGACTGGCTCTGATTGACGTATCTGTGGACGCCGTCGATACATTTCGAGAGAGGCCGATACATACAATATAAAAGAAAACTGGTTATTCACAGAGAAATTTATACAGGTGTATAGAAAGATACAGAGCTAGCCGTCTATATGATATCATACTACACCCCCTCCCATCGGCGGCCTCGCGTCATCCCCTTCGATTTACATGCGACGGCGCTGTTCGTTGAGGTCGCTACACCTTTTCGGAGGGTGGTTGAGCTGGCAGGACTGCTGTTAGTATGCTGGCAACCAGCGGACTAATGTGAGACGACACCGTCAACTTACCACATCTCCAAGTTCATGGGATCGGGTCCCGAGCGGCAAGCCCGCCGATTGACTATGCAGCAGCTTTGGCGCGAGCACGCGCACCTTTCACCTTAGCAGCCTTCTAGAGAACTTATGTTAGTATACATGTAGATCATGCTGCTAAGAACGAGTACGCACCAGCTCCGTTTCTCTGGCTGAAAATCGCTGAGTGCAAGTCAGTAGGGGCCCGAGTGAACCAAGATATAAAGTCACCTGGCGAATCTGCAGATTCTCTGGAGACGTCCAATAGGCTTCGAAATTGGGGATTGTCCCACCTGGGTTGGTGGCCGCCCACTCTCGTCCGCATAGATTTCTGCGGAGAGTATAAGCCACCATGAGACATGCTCCGACATGAGAATAATGGTACGTACTTCGCATTATCCCTCTTTCCAGGGATATATGGGCGCGCCTGCGCGACCCTTTTGCGTTTGCCAGTAGTAGGTCTTCAGTTCGCTGGACGTAGGCTCGTACTTACACCACCAGCAGTTGCCTCAGCATCAATCTATGATGGCCAGTTGGGGTGAGTCGAATGGCGTGACCGGAGGTTCACGCTGGCTTCACGTCAGCTTGAATCTAAACCCCTGATTCGAGTTCCATCCCGCTTTTCCGTCAGTGTAAGCCAATTCCACGCCAAAGTCAGCGTGAGCACAAGCTGGTCCGTCGGTTTCAAGCCCATTTCACTGGCATTTGTAAGAAGTGGAAAGAACGGAGTCCCCGCGCGATGAGTCTGAAGTCGATTATGTAAGCAATGTCAATTTTCGTCGTCGCGCGGTGTCGTTCTTGTTTCCTCTCACCACCTCCACCGCTCAACGTCAACTCCCTCCACCTGGCCACAGCATCTCATCTACCACTGGAGACCCCGGTATAGCTGATTTCGAGACCGGAATCACATATCGGAATCTCCTCAAAGAGTGGGCTTTGACCACCCCACCCTTTCCCCTTCGCTCACATCAATGTCGAGGTCTCCAGCCCGCTCTCTCATGAGCATGAGTAGCATTGAGACAACAGCCTGGGTGCGTGTTAGTATCTCTCACTTCCTGCTCGTCTGTCTCACCACGCCACTCATGCATAGGCCCTACTAGTACCCCTGGGGATCTCTTGTTGCCGAGGGCTCTTTCGCACTTATGGGCTTTGCTCTCGGTCTTTCCTCGTGTTCTTGGTCTCTACTCGCGGTCTCGGTCTTTGCTTGCAGTCTTGGCCTGTGGTTGTCGTCTCGCTCCTCGCTCTCGGTCCCCCTGGGTCTCTGGTTTTTGCTCGCTGGCACTTGCTAGGTTATCTCAATCCCGTTTTGCTGGCATGCCAGGTAACACACTCTAATTCATTTTTCATTCCTCCTTTTGGACCCGTAGACATCCTGTAACACCCCCCATGTACTTTGTATGGTAGTTCTCGGAATGATATATATATTACGATGCTTTGTTTGCTTCCACATTGGGATGATAAGATTGCGATAAGCATGATTTGAGCCAGCATCCCGCCGATTGCTCCTTGACGAGCTTAGTAAGATAATTGGATTGAATCCGAAGGAACTCAGCTTCCGACCCAAGGGAGCCCGTTGAGTCTGATATCAGCATGACATTTTTGGATTCCATCCGGTGTCACGCTAGCATCACACTCAGGGGCATGATATCGGAATGAAGCTGAAGGATCTGCTGGTGGTGTACCCAGCCGGTCTCACGAGGATTATGTAAGAAGGGCGAACTCGTGAGACCGGCTGGGAGGACTTGTCGATTTGGCGCGTCGCGCGTTTTACGGCCAGATCAGAGGTCGGCACTCGGGGCTCGGAAAAACACCACCTCTCGCCGACATCACCTCTAACGACACTATACGACACTTGACGACCTTCTTTTCAAGACACACTTATCAACCATGGCGAGCTCAGGAAACACGTCAACGATCGTCAACAGCACCGAGATCGACGGCATGGTCAACGGCCGCTGCTACAATCCGCGCGCGCCATTAGAGGGACCTCCGCTCTTCCAGAACGGGGACATCAAGTTTCAAGGTGGGTATACTCGGTGTTTCAAGGCGAAGGCTGATGGTGAATGTGGGGTGGGCAGCTCACGACGTGGGCTGGATCGTCTGCGCGTTCTTCACGATCGTGGCCTGCGTCACGTCCTTATGGTTGGTCAACAAGCACCTGCAGTGGTACACCAACGTACGTGCGATGTCCTTCGTGGTCCTTGGGGGGATACTGATCGACTTGGCGTGTAGAAAAAGGAGCAGCGATGTGCGTTTCTTTTGTCTGTTGTGAGAATGGGGGCTGACGTTCCGCGCCAGACATCGTCCGACTGCTTTTCATGGTGCCCATCTACGCCCTCATCAGCTTCGCCTCCTTCCTCTTCTGGGTGCGTCTCTCCTTTCCACTGCCATCACGCCTTCGTCCCTCATCCGGCTCCTTCCCCCAAAGAACAACTCCACGCCCCTCCTGCTCCTCCGCGACGCCTACGAGGCCGTCCTTCTCACCTCCTTCTTCTACCTCCTCCTCACCTACCTCTCCCCGGATCCCGAAGAGCAAAAGGCGATCCTCCGGAAAGAGGGCCTGTCCAGGCAGAATGACGTCGAGCGCCTCCGCCGCGGCGAACAGCCCAAGAAGTGGTTTTTCCCGCTCGGGTTCGTCAAGTGGAAGCCTGCCGTGAGGATACCACTCATCGTGTCGGGGGATCGTTTTACTGACGCTTTCTCTTCAGGACGGCCTGTACTTCCTACAGTACATGAAGTGGGCGGTCTTGCAGTACTGCGTCGTCAGACCTGTGTATGTCCCGTTCTCCCCGTTTCCTTGGGACGCCTCTCACGGTTCTCGCAGGACGACCTTGGCCGCGATCGTGCTCAACTACATCGGCTTGTACTGCGAAGAGTCCTGGTCACCTGGCTGGGGACACATCTGGGTGCGTCTCCACGCGCATACATCCACCCCGCCATCGTGCTGACCCGTTTGGTGAATAGATCACTGGCATCATCTCCATCAGCGTCAGCGTGGCCATGTATTGTCTCGTCCAGTTCTACCTTTCCGTCGCGCCCTACCTCGTCAAGCAGAAACCCGTCCTCAAGATGGTGTCCATCAAGGCCGTCGGTACGTGGCCCTCGTTTTGTCGTCTTCGATAGATGCCTTGGCTTATATGCTTGCTCCGCGTCGCAGTCTTCCTCACCTTCTGGCAAGCCTCGGCTTTATCGCTCTTGACCATGTTCGACATCGTGAAAGACGTGAGCCACCTTTCCCATATTCTGCCTGCCACCCTCTCTCGCTGACCCGTCGTCAAGACGCCCTACATGACCGCCGCAGACATCAACATCGGCTGGGGCGCCCTTCTCGAGACCCTCGAAATGGCGTACGTCCTCCCTCGCTCTCTCCTCCGCCTCGCCTTATTCACTGTAACGTCCGTCCCAGCATATTCGCCTTCGTGCACGTCAAAGCCTTCAGCTACAAGCCTTACCGACCCGCCGCGCGCGACGCCCAACGCACCCCCCGGCTGCGCGCGCTCATGCACGCGATGGACTTCCGCGAGACCTTCCGCGAGCTCCGCGCCGGCACCGTCTACATGTGGCACCAGATGCGCGGCAAGGAAACTGACGTCGCCGCGCGGCGCGAGGCGCACCTCGTCGGCGCGTTCGACAAGTCGCGCACGGACGTGTGGCGCGATATGCATCAACGGGAGAAGGGCGCGTCCGACGGGGAGGAGATGGGCGTGGATGTGACGGTCCGTGTGGATCGGGTGGTGGATGTGGATGTGGAAGGGGAAGGGGAAGGGGAGAGGCAGTGGTTGGGCGTCGGGGATGATTATGGCTACGGGGTTGCGAGGCGGGAGAGGAGCGATGCGCTGGGAGTGCAGATCGAGCGGGAGCTCGCGAGGCGGGGGGTCATGGAGCGCGGTAAGCCTATATGTTCCTCCTTTTAACCACCCGAGTCTCATCGTTCGACCCCGCCCAGTGAACAACGTGCACGACGAACACAACCCCGAGCCGGTCGACACCCGCATCCAACGCTCGTGGTGGCGCGGTCTTTACGATCGTGTCTCGCAGTCGAACCCGGACGACGACGACGCCCTGGCGCACCCCTTCATCTTCAAGCCGAAACGCCACGCCAAGTCCAAGTCCAAATCGCGGGACGAGGAGCGCAAGGGTCTCATGTACGCCTACGACGACCTGCCCCCACCCTCCGCGCTGCAGACGTACCGCAGCAGCCGACGCGCAAGCCAGGAGATGGCCGCGCGGCCGCCTCCCCCCTCGGACGGAATGCCGACCTTGTTCGCCTCCATCCCGGAGCACGACGTCCACCACGCACCGCACCCGTCCCCGCTTTCCCCCACGCGCTCCGATAGCCTCCTCGGACGCGTGTTCCCGCCCTCTCAGCCACGCACGTCGGAGCACGGACACGCGACCGTCACCAGCGCCTCCTCCCATGCTCATCCCGACCCGGCGAAACCCCCGCCTGTGACGCGCTACGTGAACGCGGGCCGGGCGGTCGAGCTGACGGTCCCGCAATGGTTGGGCGACGTCGGCCCCCCCGCCGCCGCCGTCGCCGTCGCCCGCGTCGCCACCGGGAGGCCGTGGACACGCACCTCCTCCCCATCCTCCCTCGACTTCGGCCTTGGACGAAATGGACCATCGCCGACGCTCCTCGCACCGTCGCGAGTCGGCGACGCACCAAGGCGGCCCTCCTCCGCAGCCCAAATCCAAGTCGAAGTCGAACTCCAGGTCTAGGGCAGACGGACAGCCGTCGCAGCTCGTGTCGCCCACCTACACTCCCTCGCCGCCTCGCACGCAGTATGCGCCCACGCGCGGATCGCCGTCGTCCCCAGCACGCGGACCGCCCTACGGACACCCCGCCTCGCCCTCCTCCCCACCTACGACGCGCGGACCTGCTTACGGACCTCCTTCCTCGCCGTCTTCCCCGACCAGAGCACAAGGACCACCGTGCGGACACCCCGCCTCTCCCCCGCCGCTATACGGCTCCCCGGGGCCGGTCTACGCGGCTGCCATGATGCCACCCCCGGCGCCGTCCTACGCCCCATCGAGCCCCAGCAGACGCCAGTCTGGGGACGTGTATCGCCAGTCGGGTGCTCAGGACCCCTCGCGGAGCCGTCGCGAGCGCTGACCTTGTTGTATCTTTCCCCACTTATCCGGAGCCTGTCCTCCGCGCTTTCTTTTCCGGGTTCTCGTCGAACAGTGCCCTTCTTCTCTTGTGCTGTCTCATCCTGATTTCACGACATCTAATGCCCCCTTGCCACGCCCGTCACGATACCTTCTACCTATCTACCTCCCTACTTGCATAAGTTATACCTTCCCTTATTGACGACCTCACCTTACTGTTATTCGACTCTTCTCCCTCCTCCGTGGTATAGTGCCTTCGTGTGTTATCACTTAACCAGGGGGGAATTCGAGTGGATCTTTGCTCTCCACCCACCCACCCACCCCTGCGTGCGTGCGTGCTGGTGATACCAAAAGCAAGGACCGGGAGGCGAGTAGGTCGCCCGCGCGATGAGCTGATGTTCTCCTTTGCCGATATTCTCTTTTCAGGTCGCCCATTTCGATTCAGACCGGTCCACCGGGATTGCGATTTGGACCAGGCGGTTCAGGTTTCACGGTCGAGGCCATGGCGCGATGACCACGTACTTACCCACCGGGTGAGTCTGAGACATGTCTGCGGTCTGGTTCGCAATTGACTTCAGGTTATAGATACGCGTGGACGGGGGTAGGAAATCGTTCACACTCTGGCAGCTTCCACCATCCTCCCCCCCACCTCCCTCCCTCCCTCCCTCCCCCTTATCTCCTTCTCCTCCTCCCTTGACCGCGCCGGGTGCGCGTTCTCGCCCTTCCAATTTCTTCCTTCTTTTCCTTCACTCGACTAGACCAATCTGTCCATCCCTCCTCCCGTGTCTACGTATCGACGATGCGCACCATCCCCGCCCGCCTCTCGCGCCATCTGCAGCCCCGCCAGTCGGACTCGCAGGCGCATATGGGCCTTGTGTTCGACGGGGGAAACCTCGTCTTGGGTGATGCGGACGGCGCCGAACAAGGACGAGGACAAGGAGACGTGGGCGCGCTGGGACATGAAGGCGCGTCGCTGAGTCGGCCGCTCCTCGCTGGTCCGGACACAGGGGATCAGGAGCAGCCGTTCCTCATCCCTACGGTAGTGCCCCAGCCCGTTCAGAGTCCATCGATGAGCGTCGTTCCCGGTCAAGTTTCGTCGACGGGGGCTCCGAGTCAGAGCTTGGCGCCGACGAGCGTGCAGAGCCAGAGTGCGCCGGCGCAAACGAGCGCGAGCGCGGTGTCGTCGTTGACGGTCGCGGCCGAAGCTGTGAGCCGTCCTTTTCTCCCGTTTGGAGGAGCGTGCTAACGGCTACGCGGGGTAGACATCGTCAGTGACGCCTTCACCGTCGGCATCCTCCTCCTCGACCCCTATTTCCACGACGCCCACATCGACGCCTGTTTCAAGCATCATGTCCTCTTCCTCTAGCATCCCCACCAGCTCAACTACGACTTCCTCTACATCCTTCTCTCTTCTGCCCACGTCCACGCCTTCCTCTTCCTCTTCCTCATCCTCATCCTCATCTTCATCAATCCACCCGTTCCCGACCGCTCCTCCCACCGCCGCGACCAACGCGACATCTTCCCGCCACGGCGTGTCCTTCTACATCGGCATCCTCTTCGCCGGGATCGCGGGCGTCGCCATCTTCCTCGCGCTCTTCATGTGGTGGTTCCGCATCCGCAAACGGACGCACACCCGCTCCTGGGACACGTCCTGGAAATTCGGCTCGCACGCGGACGACGCGCGCACGCCGGGGATCACGAACGAGAACCCCGTCGACTGGTGGCAGCCCCTCGGCAGCGGCAGCGGCAGCGGCGGCGGGAGCGAGTCCAAGACCTCGCTGGCGGTGCCCAAGAGGGACGAAGACCCGTTCCGCGACCCTCAGCCTCTCCCCCCCGCGCTCACGCGCGACCGCCTGTCCGGGCCCTCGGGCTTCGTGCACGGGCCCTACCCCACCGTGCGCCCGCTCCCGTCCCAGCTGCGCGGCTCGGACAGCAGCATCCCCGGGGTCGCGCAGGAGCTCGGCGCGCTCAAGATCTCCAACCTCGTCACGGGCGACATCGTCCCGAGCTCGGGCGACGAGAGCAGCCGTCCGCCCACCGCGATGAGCACCGCCAGCAGCGGCCGCGAGCCCCTCGCGCCTTCCAAGCCGCGCTACCTCGGTCTGCGGAACGGGGGGCTCGACGTGCCCTGGGCCCCCTTGCGCACGCCGGAGAAGAAGTGGAAGGCGCGGCTGGAGGAGAGGCGGGCGTCCGCGACGGAGCGCCCTGCGCCGCCGCCGCCGCTCACGATGCCGGGACACCACCAACAAGAGACGTGGGTGGATTCCCTCCGGGCGAACATCGCGAACGGGTTCCAGTTCTTTGGGAGCCAAAACGGTGGGGGTGGGGAACAAGAGCGCGAGGGCTCGACCACGGCCAGCAGCGCCACAAGCGCTTTCGATCGCCCCCTCCCCGGACCGCCCTCGTACGACTGCTCTCAACTCCCGACGCCGTGCGACCCGACGGCGGGCACGTATGCATCGCATCTCGTCGGCTCTCCCCACCACATGGAAGCCCCTTTCGCCCCGCCCCCGATCCCACCGATCCCCCCCTCCTTCCAGTTGCAGAGCCCCCACGGGTACTCTCACTCGCATTCGTACAAGAAGCGATCGACGGGGCGGTTGGGCCGGTACCCCTCTTCCTCCGCGGCGTCCGTTGGCTCAGACATGTCGCGCTCGTCGAGCGTGGCCACGAGGGTGGGGCGGTTGACGGAGAAGGAAGAGGCGGCGAGGAAGGCGTTGAGGCAGCGTAGGATGCGCTCTGTGGGGACGGTCAAGTCCAAGTCGAGGGGAAGTGGCGGTCATGATGTGTGACCCTTCCATTAGCTCTAGATTCGGCTTCGCTATGTATCAGCTCGCTGGTCGACGTCATGAATCCCACAACTTCTCAAGCACATTCACGCCCTACAAGGCCTTTTTGACAGCGTGTATTTTCTCCTCCTGTAGCCGTGCTCTACAATTGTAATGAGACGTTTTCCACCTATACCACTTCCTTCGTGCCCACCTTCGTTTTGAGAAAAGATGTCAGGCAGGTGTCGCCCACTGCGCCTGCGGCCGTAAACCCCATTCCTGCAACCAGCTCTCGAATAGCTCGGCAATCTTCGCGTGACCAGCAACAGTAGGGTGCATATTGCTAAAAATCGGGAGGAGTTAGCGAAACCTAAAGCTGGGTAGAAACAAGCCTTACTCGGGGAAGACATCGTCAAAATCCACCCAACCAGTGGTGTTGACCAGGAAGACGTTCGAATCACCATGTGAATGGCTAGGACGAAAGAATAGATAGTAAGAATGCTGGACCAGGGAGGGGCTGAGGAGGACGTACAGCGTGTCGACTATCAACTCGTAGTCTCCTTGGTAGTACTGGCTGTTTGGCCCGTCCGGCTGTGGCCACCCCCACTACAGCGAAAGGCAATGAGAACATGGGATAATGAGAGTCAGTTAACGGAGCACGCTCACGGGAGAAAAGACGAATATGGGCTGGTGTTGGTATATCGTACGCAGGTGCGTGACGAACGATAAATAGTTCTACTCGATACCATATCAGCCTTGTCCTTGTACTGGAGACCAACATGATACGTACCTCCACGAAGGCATCATCCGAAATGTTCTGGCTGGCATCGTTGGCTCTGAACCCTGCATGTGAGCTTCGTCTCATACAGACATGGACAGTGGTCTACGCACCCAAGGTGGATAACAACATGCGTTGCCGCGGGCACGTCCTTGCGGAAATCCCATGGTGTCGTAAAGTTATGGTCGGTCGTGAAGAAGTACCCATCATCTTCCGTCTGCGATTAGTCCAGCACCGTCAACAAACAAAGCTTTTGAAGACACTGAAAACTTACCCGGAAAAACTCGAAACTCAGTCCATGCTGGTTCCCAAACGACACAATATCCTGCAAATGGTCTGATTAACCACCGGGGACCTTCGAAAGTAGAACAGAATACGCACGGTGAGAGCAGCACCGGGCTGGGCGACCACGACATGCTCTGCCTTGAAAAACTCGCCAGCGAGGAACGGCCATGCTTGATCCACACCTTGGTCCAGAAATTGCCCCTGAAAACATTCGTGAGATCTACGGAGGCTGGTAGTTTGCATGGGTATTCACCGCCGACAAGGAGTCTCCAATGAACTGGAACGCGAGCTTCGAGGGCTTGTAAGGTAGCAATGTCGCTCCCTGGCATTGCATCAGCGACGCGACCCAACCTACAGAACCAAACCGAGCTCACGTCGTTCAGGGTGATCGTGTCCAGATGTATGCGGTTGTTCTGCCACCCTTCCACGTTCACTCTAACCACCGTCGATCCCGATCGCGAACCGCCGTCCAGTGGGATGGTGTTTGCGCCGACAGTAACGTTGACGGTGGTGAATGGGCCGTAGTCCACGGACACGCCGAGAGCGGCGGGCGACGCGGTGAAATTGGCCAAGTTGAGGGTCAGCGAAGTTAGGTCCCGGACGTTCAGCTTAAAGCCCGTCCCCGCCCTAACAAGTTAAACGATGAGTTCGAAGAGATATCATGGGAGGAAGAAAGCGCTCGCACCACCACGATCCAGGGGAGGAGTCCCATCGCCCATGGTAAAAGATGGCCGGATCGTTGTTTTGTACGACGACCGCCTGCGAAGGCGTCACCAGTTGTGTCAAGCATGCAACAGCGAAAAGGGAGAATTTCAACCACGACATCGTGCGGGTGGGGCTTTTTTCTGCCATCTTGTCCGTGCGGGCTTTATAGGGCTGTCAAGGCGAGGAGACAGGGACCGAGACGCGTGAAGGAGGGTGAAAGTTGTCATGCCTTGCACCTTGTGATATGTCATCCGACGATCCCCCGGTGGTTCTTCGGAGAGGTCGCAATGCGTTCACTGTTCAGCCGGGCTATTCACAGGTGAGAGGAGCGTCTTGTGATGGTGCGAAGGGATATGATAGGATTCAACCCATAGATTCATACATTGCACAGGAAAACTACACTGAACGAGACGGTCAGCGTGATGTTGTATAATAATACAGCGGAAAAGAGCCTACAGATACACGTCTACAACGACCACCGTGGTCGCAGCCAAGCACATATTATTTTACAACGACGCTCGCCCTTGCGCGTCAAGCGTCCACCTTTGAAAGGAGAAACCGCTCGAAAAACCGGATCTTGGCCGCGTTGGTGAACTCGATCACGCTCTTCTGTTTGAAGCCTAAATCATACCACGCGTCAGCCACATCCTCGTCGACCATGATAGAAACGAAAGAGAACGAAGGGCGCGAGCGAGAAAACGAGCGAGTAGACCGAAAGTGGAAAACACTTACCGTGACCCTCCTTCTCGCACACCATCAACTCGGCGTGCACCCTCTCCTTCACGATATCATACATCGTCAACGCCTCCTGGACCGGTATCCGACTGTCTTTCTCCCCGTGGGCGATGAGTAATGGGACCTCGATCTTGTCCGCGTGGTTCAGCGGCGAAATGCGTTCGAGGAGCGCGAGCTCCTCCGGGTTCGTTTCATCGCCATATTCGCGTCGACGGTGACTTCTTCGGTGTGCAGCCGTGTTGCGGAGGAACGATGGCCAGTGCGCGACGCCGAAGTTGGCCACGCCACAGGTGATTTTAGGGGAGAAATGCACGAGACAGGCGAAGACCATGTATCCGCCATCTGCAGCCAAGGGATGAGCCGGGAACGGCACAAAGTCTGCAGGAAAGACGTACAGGAACCACCCATCACCGCGACCCGGGACGCGTCCAACTCGTTCTTCATGTTCGTAGAAATACGGTCCAGCAAGGCGCCGATGTCCCTAAGGCCGACATGAGCTTCCAAGTTCACACACCCACTTAGAAAAAGAAAGGTATACTTGACGGCGTCCTCACGCTTCTCTACATTGTCCGCGGCCAAGTACCTCTTCCCGTACCCATCGCTTCCACGGACGTTTGGGTATATGACCGCGCACCCAAGCTCGTTCAAGAGGTAAAAGTGGATAGGTCTGCGTACAGTCACACAATCAGAGGGGCACGCTAACACGGATGAAGACAAGAAACACACGTTTTGTATTTGACGGTCGCCTGGCTCTCAGGGCCTCCGTGGATCCCGATAACAACCGGCACCGACGTCTTTCCATTGTTCGGGTGGTAGTAGATGCTCGGGACCTCCAGTCCATCGAAGCTCTTGAACTTGAGCAGCTGCGGTGCGGGCGTCTTGAACTGGGGTTGCGCCGGGATCGCCTGCGCGTAATGCGTGGGCTTGAGGTCTACAAAGAGCCTGCCGTCCGCGTCATTCTGCACCGCGTCACCGAAGGCAGGAGAAATGTCCACCAGCGCCAACCCGACCGAGGTACGGTAGGACGTGAGCTCAAGGACGAGCTCGTTCGGGCGGCCGTTGCGGTGGTTCGTCCCAAAGGTGATGAAGCCGCCTTCCCAATCGAGTTTGAGCTCGATGACGTGGTCCTTGTGCGGGCCTGACAGGGGGAGGGCGTAGAGCGTGTGCCAGCCTTCGACGTTGGCGCGGAAGATGAGGGCGGTGGACGTGACCCTAGGCGAATAAACGTTCCAAGGGATAGGACGGAGGGAATGCAACGACGGTTCAGGGGTGGTGACATGTACCACCGCCCGCGTCTGGACGTCGTAGGTGACCACCGAGTTGAAGTCGCCGTACGCGTTCGTGATGGCGTAGATGAGATGTGGGTTCGCCGGGTCCTGTGAAAACGCCGCGGGGCCATAGGTCGTCTCGTCCGGATTTTCCGTCGTCCCCGGGAAAACAAGGCGTTCGGGTTCCTTTGGCTTCTCGTCGGATATGTCGATGATATAGATGGGGCGGTAGGATGAACCTATGGGCTGGGTGGCGAGGACATAGCGATCATCGATTGAGAAACATTCGAGGAGCCAACGTGTCGTCTCTGGCCCTTGGGGCGGGATCGGTGTGACAAGCTTCGCGATCTTGGTCAGATTGAACGAGGCGCCGTCATCTGGCTTGAGGCCCGTGTTCGAGCCCGTCAGAAGGACGATATAGAGGAGGATGTCTTTCGTGTTTTCCATGGTGGAAGAGAACACTAACAGTCTGGAAAACATCAGATACAGAGTTCAGACGTTCGCACAGGGAGACTCACTTGTTGGAGGGTGAAACGACGACGTTGCGGTGTCGGTAGTTGTCGTCGGTGAGTCGCTCGATGCGACCAACGCCAGGCGAATTGTCAAGTTCGCTTTCAATCTTATGGAACACTTCTGTCTTGTCCTCCCAGTAACGCCTTGAGCGGATAAGATGAGCCATCGTCGCGGGGAGAAAAACATGGGAAATACCAAAGTTGAAAGTTTTCGTTTCCGTCCATGTCCATGACCATGAGCGTGCCACCTGCTCTGTAGGCACCCCTCCAATCATCGCCCGCAATGGACAGGAACTGGGCAATAGTGCGTCCAGAACCGATGTCGAAGTAGGTGAGTCGTTGTAGATCGCTGGACGCGGCGTCCACTGGCATGCGATACACCTGCGAGACTTGGGCGTCGGCTGGGCGGTGTTGCACGAATATAGTCCCACTGTCTCCCTCAGAAACACGCTCAAATCCGAACGTATTGAATCCTGTGTCGAATATTAGGACAACGCATAAGGGACACCTGTATAATACGCACCTCGTCCAGAGTCCTCGTATTTCTTCATGGCCTCGAAGATGCGCTCGGGAACGGGGTCGACATTGAGAGCCTTGATCTGGCTCGCGGGTCGAGTGAAGGGAAGATCGTCGTAGTCGGTGGACATGGTTGGAAGCGCTGGGCAAGAGGTGGCTATTGATGGGAAAGCATGCCCTCAGGCTTTTGTACTTCGACCCGGTCTTTATATAGCGATGTCGAGGGCACCGTGTGGGACGACGAGCGCGTAAAGTGGGAGTCAGAGATAAGGTCGCATCGACAGGCCCTGTCATCGACGACGATGATGGCGACGCATTAAGAAGAGTGTGATGGATGGTGTCGGGCCGTGTATTATCGAACACCACGTCGGTACCCGCGCGACGCTGGGAATCTGCAGGTGACAACCGCCGGGTGTGGGGGGAGTATATTGTTCGGGGACGTCGTTGGGAGGGAGAAGACGTCGTCGGCGCCGTGAGACTTTATGGAGGGAACGACGCGGACGGCGCTCGCCGTCGTCCACAGCGACAAACCGTGGGAATCAATGTTCTTTCGAGGAATCCACCACTGTCGCGGACGCGGTCCCTGGGCCCGTCAACGTTGGACTCTTTCTGTGGACTCCAGCCGCTGGCATACTCTGGAACTGTATATCGTCTTCATCCCCATCATCTGGGTAGTCAGCCAAGAGATCGGCGCACTTTCGACTCACACCTTCCTCGATCGAAGTCCCAGTCCTTAGGCTTTTGCCAGATACCTCAACACAGATCGGACGTCCTCTAGTCTAGAATGCACTTAACGGTCTCAACCGCGTACTACTGTCATACAACTACAGCAGCTGCAAACTTTGCTTGGGGGGTGTCGTACCTAAAAGGCAAGTTCTCGACATCGCGACAGCACTGACATGCGGTGCCATCCCATAAGTAGGATCTCAGATTTGTGAGTAGAGAAGCGCCGTGACAGAGATTCCATGGTATTCGAAATTCGATTGCTGCAGCTCCCGACACCGGTGGCGGTGAAGAAAACCGTCGATGGGCGGCGACCATTCGGATTCTCGTTTCGTTCTCGAGTCCCGAAGAGCTCTCTCAGCCGATGTCTGCCGAAGCCCAGGCCTGGTCTTTACCCTCCAAGCACCGAGGAATGATTTTACTCGAATGGCATCTCAGGCTGGCGGTGCGGGCGGTGACTCTGGAAGAGTCGACTGAGGTAGTGTTCTCCACCGCTGTTGGTCGAAGCGGTTTGTTCTGCGGCAGCGCTTTGACAACTGGCATGAGGCACTCGGGAAAGGGTGGCACCGCATTTTGTGCAGCCTTATAACATCCTGATTGCCGGACGACTCTTCAGAAACACCCCCACTTACGAGTCAAATGCCGCAATCGCCCGCATTCAACTCGTCCACTTCGAGTGCTATCGCCTCCTCCCCCGCCTCCAAGCAGAGATCTCCCACCAATATTATCTACTCTTACAAGGATGAGCTGGTGGTTAGCGCCCTCGCGGCGACCTATGAAGTGCGTCCCCCCTCTCCTCAAAGTCGAATGCCACTAACGCGCGACTACCTTTCCAACAGGATGCGATCGACCAGCTGCAGCTCATCTACCCCGACCTAGAGTCTGTTCCCCGCGAGAACATCCACATCTATATTGATGGGATACGACACGGCCAAGACACCAACGCTCGGAAGATGGTCCGTATCGCACCCACCTTGGAAGCGTGGCGCATTCTCTGCAATGGGTTCGTTGCCTGCCAAGTCTTGACCGTTTCCGTTTCCGAGGATTCTCGAGATACGCCACCCGATGGCAGACTCGGCGCTCCGACGATGGATGTCCCTGCACGCCCAAGGAGCCCGTGCTCCTCCATATCCTCAAGGTTTAGTCGGTAACGGCCATTTCGTGGCCGTCGAGCTTTGGACGTCGAGCGCACGAACGTACGATGTCTTCGTTTACTATCGAGACCTCCGGAGGCTCAGTGACAGGCTTTGTCGCTTTATGGATAATTCCGCGTACTTTGCCATCTTCCCAAGGCTCTCGGTTCATCGCGATGTATCCATCCACGTCTATTACTACATCCCGCAGCATCTAATAAATTATCGGCTTCGCATGCCAGTGCCCAAGGATAAGCTGCCAACTACCCGCGCCGACGTGGACAAGACCGATTATGACAAGCTCATCCTGCGGGACGGCGATATGATTCTGTTGAAGGACATGAGCGTGTGCCAGGGAGATATTTAAGTATGGACGAACCTCGTTAGTGAATCGGACCACCTGCTTTCCCAACCGCCTCACGAGGTCCTCGACCGTTTGGGGAATCCGTATCTGGCAAACCCAACGGCTGCAACCCGATATCTATTTGCCCAAAAATGAGTACGAGGGCAGCCAATTGGAACGTACACTGACATTTATGTGGATCTTGGTTGTCTTCATGCCTGCCAGCAGGCAGGGATTCTTTGCCGCGCGTAATTTGAGATCGCTCGTCTTCGTCGCATCCTGGAGCGGGATTCCGATCGCGCCGTCTTCAAGAAAGAAGAAAATGGGCATCTCCAGGGAGCACTTCTGTTTCCTCCGGGTGCCATCGTATGGGATCCATCGTTCTTGGGGAATGACCCGGAATGCTACATCGGACGTCGGGATATATGCGGAATCCACGACACATGCCTTTGGCCTGGTATCGTCGAGGACGCAGGCGGTGAAAAATACAAGCGACGTATTGTCCGGGGAACAAACAGGATATATGTACTTGCAGGGATCGTCGACCCCGAGGAGTTGGGCGAAATACGACATGGTACCGGTCCCGAACGTGCTTGATACGAAGCCTGTTTCAATATGAAGCAGTTGTCTCTATAAAAGCGAAGGACTCAGAAGCGCAAACGCACAGAATATAGCTCATGCTTACTGTCGCATCTTCTGTAGGGCCCGGAACGCGGCAGGTACCGTCAGAAGAAGGCCAAGGCTGATGAAAGTTAAGCTGACACTGTGAGCGATCAACGCCGACATTTGCGTTGAGCTTGTTTCGATGAACTCTACTGACCTCTTCGGGCGTTCCCGCGGTCATTGTTCGAGGAAGAAGACTGCCGCCCGTTGACGCTGAATCCTGACTCGGAGGCGTGGCTTCATCGTAAGACGGGTCGATAGCGCCTTTGAATATTGTGTCGTCTTGAGGATTTATCTCGTCGTGGCACACGGGAAGGAGGCCTAGAAACGGCGTACCATATTCGTAGGGAGTGTCAAGAATATCGTCTTCTACATATTCCTGAAAACCGCATGAGATATACCACCAAGGACAAAGAGTAAAGATGTAATTACGTCAATCGATGCCACCCTTAGACCAAAGTTGTTGCACTGTGGCCAGTCATGGACGGATAGGTTCTCCCCCCGGAAGCCAGGACCATCCCAGTACGTCGACTAGAATCTGGTTGTAAGAGGGGAATATGAGCGTGAAGAAACCAAGGAGGAGACGCACTTGCATCGAAATCTGGAGGGGATGCAGTACTAGACTGAGAGATCATACCTACCAGTGTTCAATTTATACTGGCGAACGGACATCTCCATCATGTATAGTGAGTCGAGTCTATCCACCTGTACAAATATCACTTTTTGCCAAAGCAGCGCGGCAGGCGAGGACTGCGAGGTATCAGGCGACTCTGTAAATAGTCCACGCCCGGTCGTGAGGAGGCACCACGGATTTTTTCGGAGTTGACATGGTTTGAAACGGGTCCTGGGAGGAGGTAGACTCGTAACTAGTCTGATCTAACAAGCCATTGAAGTTACTAGGGAGGAGGAAGGATTTCCCAACGCTCGGTTCATGATGTATTCATCTTTAGGACCCGTTTCAAACGCATTTCGACTGCGAAAAAATCTGCGGTGCCTCCTCACGGCCGGGCGTAAAGGACTAGCAGCTATGTATAGGTCTGAAATAAAAGATTTTAGCATATGTATTTTTTTTGCGCGCTGGGCATCTTGGTCCGCAGTTAATAGTGCGTCAAGCGATCCACGGGGCTTTGAAGTCAGGCTTGTCGGCGGTAGAGCTGGAGACATTGATGAGTGCTGGAACTCCGCAGAATGTGGCGCTTACGGTGTCCGTTGAGGAGTTGGACGACGCCCTCTTCGCTCGTCATGTCTGCCCGTGCACCGCGTTGGGCGTTTTGGCGAAAGGCCGCGCGGCGGGACCAGGTCTCGGTCGGGATCTAGGAGACCGGGCGCGCGCGAACCGGTCTGGTCGGCAAGCCGTCGGCAGGTGGGATCGGTGACGCGGCAGACGGCAGACTGCAGACAATGGACGGAGGCAAACGAGCGGACGGCGGGAAACGACGGGAGGGGTCCGCGCACGGTCTCAGCGTACGAGAGCGGCCGAAGACGCGCCCCGGATGACGTCGACGCGGAGGTCACGCGGTCGTGGGAATCCGAGACCACAAACGGGGGGACATGTCATATAAGACCCTCTAACTCAACTCTAACTGGATCCACATCCTTATCACAAAGCCCAGGAAGGTTGATCGCTTGGCATGAGCGAGAAACGCCAAGTTTGGATGTGTGACGAAGGCATGTCGTCGAAAAGGAATCGTAGGACCTGGCCATGGGCAATCAACTTGCCCACACGCCCCCTTGCCACTTGGGCGAGCTGCTTTGATCTCGATGGCCACTCTAGTCTCCGAGTCAAGTCCAATATTATTTTTGCAATGAGGCCGGTCGTATCGCCACCACTTCCCTCCTGTGGCACGCTATGGTCTTCTCTCTCCTTCCGTGAACAATAGGCTGTTGACGCATATAGAGGACCCCCGCTCTTTCTCTAACCGATTTTTTTCCATCCCCAACAGACCGCCGAGGCGCATGCGCACACGATCCGGAATCGACGTCTCCATCCACTCCTTTCGTTCCTTCCAGCCTACCAAAATCCATCCATTCTCAACATAAAATTTTATTCAAACCTTTACTTCCGATCCGCGATGCCTAATGCAACATTAAAGATCTCCGCGATCGCTCTCGCCGTCGTCGTCATTCTCGCTCTGCTAGCTAGCATCGCCTGGCTCGTCCAACGGCGGCGCGCCCGCCTCCAGCGCCGGCGCTGTTCATTCCTTCCCATCCAAACGCCACCGCAACTCCCCATACAATTACCGCCCCAACCCTCCGACGCTAGACCGCTGCGCGAGGTCAACGAGTTCCCTGTCCGGCAGCAGAGCAGGCATCCCACCGATCCGCAAGCGCACGCGGCACACGAGCACAGAGGCCACCATCGTTATGAACAATCCGTGCGAGGTGATATACTCGTTGAGCTGCCACGGCGCGCGAGGACGACTGGACATGGAGGGGTGATGAGATACGATCCCGAGACTGGGGGATGGATGCAATAGTCTGTGATTATTGGCTCTCCAACTTTAAAAGACTGGCACCTCTCCGGGGTCACCTCTGTCTTGTAATTCTGCACAATGTAGCACCTTTCGAAAATGCGCATCGACTTCGTGCCTTTGACTCGAGATTCGGCCGGCGCCGGCGCGGGCTGGCGCGGGTTACTTACTCAGCACCGTCAGGGCCGCGACGCCGCTGCAGTTAGCAAAAAAAACTCAAAACCATTTCCCTCCTCACCACTGTTCCTCCAGCTGTGCCAAGCGCGCCACTCTGCTCAACATGTCAGTATGAAGCTACACACGCGCTACTAAGCTTACCATGCATACGCAGGGAAAAAGGAGACGAATACTGGATGGCTGCGGCATCACAGCGCCTGGCCGCCATCGACGGCTGCTTCACGAGTCGGAACAAAGTCGCGTATCCATCGCATATCACGGAGGCCCGCCAAGTCGTACAGGATGAACTTGCAGCGCTACAGAAAGCTACCCGCCTCGTAGGATCGCGTTGGAACGAACTCACCCCGATCTGTCGCCTGCCGCAAGAGGTGCTCGCGTACATCTTCCACCTGCATGTCATCGAAGCGCAGAACAGCGAAAACCCAGAGCCATATTTATTCAAGCTTAGGGGCACAGACATCCACTGGGTCGTGCAGCTCACGCACGTCTGTCGCCTTTGGCGTCATCTCGCGCTGAGTTTGGCCAGCATTTGGACCGACGTCACCTTCACCGCAGGAGTAAGATGGGCACGGGAGATGCTGGAGCGTTCCAAAACAGCTCCCGTCAATATGAAACTCGAGGAGCTAACGCCATGCGACTGGTTGGATGGTCCCGACCCTCACCGGATGTACAAGAGGGCGTCTCTCATCCCCGCGCATCTGCACCACATCCGATCTCTGAACGCGTGGGGCTGTCTTTGCGACGTTGAACGTGTTATCACATCTCTTGTCGCCTCGGCGCCCGTCATGGAGAAACTCGACATTATAGTCAACAAACACAGTAACGCATTTACCGGAGCAGATCGGTCGATCGTGCTCGGCCCTGATTTCCTCTCCGAAGACGCCCCCAGACTACGCTTCGTACGATTGCGGGGATGCGTCGTCCCGTGGACGTCCCCACTTTTAACGGACCTGGCATATCTCGAATTATCGCTCGACCACCGCTACCCAGCCGTATCGCTATCCCTTGGTTCCACCGCCGACCTCATCCAAGTCTTACAGAGTATGCCCGGGCTTGATTCCCTCAAGCTCGAGAACTGCTTCCCGCGGGACCTCGCGAGCCATCGCACCAGCACTATCATCAATCTCCCCATCCTCACCAAACTTGGCGTAAGCGGAACTGTCGGGGAGTGTTCTGCGCTCCTCAGATTGCTCGACACGCCTTCAAGCACTTCCCTTCAGATCGCCTGCAGGTCAATGGACGCTACCGGCAACGACTGCTGCATCGTCCTCCCCGCACTTTCCGCCCCGCTCCTCCGTGCCAGCCAAGCTGGATCCCAGCCCCAAAGTCTCGAGATCTCTCACGTAGGCTCTTGGTTGCGGGTGGCGTTGTCCGAAGAACCCAACGTCAACGGAAGCGCCCGCGTAGGAAACCCCGCATTCGTTGTCCAGTTCACATGGGCGCAGTCACCGCGCAAGCTACACCTGCCCACTATCAAGAAGGTGCTCGACTCACTGGCCGATTACATGAAGCCCTTGCGCACCATCCGCGTCCGGGGAGAGGCATGGCGAGCAAAGCACTGGCTCGCTTTCTTCCCAAACGCCACGCAGGTGCTCCATGTGTGCGGTGTCGGCATGGCCGGATGGACGCTCGAGCGAGCGATTGCACCGACGACCCGTTTGTTCCCCCAGCTTCAGACGATGAAGCTTTCCAAGGTCAACATCATGCGCGAACCTCCCGGCGGAGATTCATTCATCGACCAATTGAGCGATCAGTTGAATGCGCGCGCCGAGGCTGGGTTGGCCGTGGAGAAGCTGATCATCAGCCAGTGCACAGTCCTACGTCATATGGTGACTCCCTTGAGGGATGTTGTTGACGTGGAGTACGACTACTCACAGGGAGAGTTGAGTGAGGAAGACGTCGATACGGATGGTGAGGAGTAACCGGTACCTGCTACCAGCTGCTACCACTATGCAGGGACAAGGGAGAAATACAGGGTGTTGCATACATAAAGGTGGCTCCAAATTTATGCCAGCTGCGGTAATACTTGTGTAGTACGCTGCCATTCGCATTGAACAGACGCAGCTAGTGAGGCCTTGAGGCCTGGGAGTCAGGATCGACGCCGTCCACCGGTGAAGGTGAGCCTGAGGAAGATAGTACAGTAACGTCGACGACTCGACGCACATTATGGAGCATCTCGAATGCGAGCTAAGTACCCGTACCCGAGGACATTGGCAGCGGCGAAAAAAATACAGATAATACACGACATAAACCATAAAACATAAAAACAGCGAGCAAGATGGAAAAGATATGGAGAAGAGCTCAAGCTCAAGCTCAAGAGCGAACCGGGCCACACACAGCACATAAGTACTCAAACCAGTCCAGGGAAACACGGAAAGCAATCACTCTACGCGCTGTCGCTTCCCCAGCCTCGCCTCCTCGTCCGGTTGTTGGTTGGCCCCGTCCTCCTTCTCCACCTTATCCGCGTCCTTCCCGTTTTCGAGCTGGCCCCCGCGCAACTGCAGGCCCCGGAGAAGCTCGAGCTCGCCCTCGGCGCGCGTGCGCGCGGTGCGCTCCTCCTCCCACATGCGCCGCATCTCGTCGAGCTGGGATTGGAGGTCGCCCATCGCCTGGTCCATGAGCAGCTTCTCCAGCGTCCACTTCTCGATGTTGCGCGCCTCGTTCTCCTTCAGATGGTGGATGTATTGCACCGCCCGCGACAGGATCGCGCCCTTCGCCTTCTCGCCCGAGCCGTTGGGGACGATGCGCCCGAGCTCGTTGATGCCTTCGTTGATGTTGCCACGACGTCGGCGCTCGACTTCTTTCTACAGTCGCGGGTCAGAGATGGAGACAGGACGATTGGGAAATGCGACAACGTACGTGGTTGTCTTTGCGCTGGCGGGCCCATTCCTCGGTACCCATGTTGGCCGAGCGCGAACTTCGCGGACGCGCTTGAGGTCCGCCGGACATCTGTCGGTCGTTCTCCTCTCCGTCGTCTTTATCGTCTTCTTGCTCTTCCGGAGCTGCATGTTGAGCGGCGTCCACGATAGCGCTCGCGACGGCCGCGGATTGGCTGAGATCAGGCGGGCCGTGTGGATGCGAAGAGGGTCCGGGATCGGCGACGGGGATTCCGTGGATGGGTGGGCCGCCAAGGCCGGTGGGCATAAACGGCGGTTGACTTTGGAGGGCATGGCTGATGGTGGTCATAAACTGTTTTGAAGAGATGGTGGAGAGGGCTTCTGCTGCCTTTTCCTTGTTTGAACCGGCCTATGCAAGGAACAGAGTTAGCCTGGGAACGACCGCGATGGTGTGGATGGGAAAAGCGCCACATCACACCTCCCGAAGATACTGGGCGGGGACGAGGAGGTAAAACAGGGGAATGTCCGTCGAATAAACGTGCCCAGCTCATGACACGCTGGCCGTACGCGCCCACCTGACTCTCGCTGACGCGCTAACGTGCCCCAGCCGTGATCTTCACCCCCGCATCACGTGGAGTCGTATGCCGACGCATCTCCTCCAGTGTAAGCGCGGTCGCCCGCCCGCCCGTATGGTAAACCGTCGGGGAGAAGGAGTAGGCTCACGGTGATCAACTCCCGGAGGCCGGGGAAGCTATCGAGGAACTGGTCGCGGTCTTGGGGTGGAACAGTGTTGAACTGCGTGATGGCGTCGACCAACGAGCCACTGGTGGGGGGCATGTGTATGGTGGATTCGTTGGGGGATTGTGTAGTGGCCATGGCGAGCTAGTTGTGAGAAGCCGGTACCGTGCTTATCGCGAGGAATGAGGTGGTCTTGAGGCTCTGCGCACAGAAGAGGCGGTGATTGCGACTGGAGGGCTCCGGGAGATGCGAATCAGGCGCGTCGTCGATGGGGGCGGGATCCTGGGGGATGTCGTAGGCGTCGGGCTCGACGGCGGGGACGGTGAAGAGACGGGGTGCGAGGGAGGGAGCGTAATTGCGCGCGGTACGGGGGGGAGTTTGTTGATCACGGGGAAATGCAGGAGGGTCACGAGGGTCTTTATATATACCACACGTGAGTTCCTGGCAAATACGGACAAACAAAGTACGGGCCCCCGAACACCGCGAGAAGGCTACCCGCCCGGTCCTTTCAAAGGGGAAAGCAACCAGGGAATAAAGCAGACGTGATATCCTTTAATACAAAGAGAGACGCGGTGGAGCGCTGCGTCACGTCACGACACAAACCGCGAGACAAGTGAGCTTTCTGATTGGTTGTGGGACAACAGCCACGTCATCGTAACGCGACGCGTGACAAGTCGCGTTGACAAATGCACGTGGCTGCTTGCGTCATCCTAGGCTTGCGCGTCGGCCGGGTCGCCGCGTCGCTCTTCGTCTTGACCTCCACCACGTACTTGGCCACCGTCATACCTTCCCACTCTCTATGGCACCTCTACGCACCGCCGTTAGCGTCAAAGTAGCCTCCATGGCACAGCCCTACTTATACCTTTTACTTTGTATATCAGAAAACAAATTCAAATCAATTTTCCTCCAAAGCAATGTTTGTGCAGCAACATGGACGTGTTTTGTCGCTTCGGTCACGATGACCGCGTCGCTCCCACCCCCCCCGATTGGATTTATTTATATATCTAGAGATTTTTCGGGAAATTTCCTCGGTGCTCGGATGAGGCGTGGTGGTCCCGAGCTCGAGTGATGTACGACACGACCCGACCCGACACGACACAGTACAGCACACCCTGTCATCTGCATCCAGTGCATCTCGGTGCGTTCATCTGGATCATGTGCGCATTTTCTTTCTCTCTTGCGAGACGAACTGACATGTACTATTTGTGCAGAAGAATCTATGCGAGTTGGGGGTGACATTGGCTGGCCATTGGGACGGTGCACCGAGCAGGAACGCAGGTCCACTGATTCCGTCCAAGATGCAGCCCCCAGAAACAGTGCCCATTCAACCTCCTCGCAAGCGAACGAGAACACGGCCGTCCAGGTATGACTGACCTTAACAAACTGATCAATGTCCTTGCTTACTATATTGTTGTCTACAGCTTTCCTCGGCTGACGCCATTGGCCACCGCCGGTCTTGAGTGCGAGCACAACGACATCCTCAGGATCCTGAAGGTCCGCAACAGCATTGTATTGTGTCGTCCACGTCCGAATCAACGACAGGTGACACGATAATGCAAGAACCCAACCAACCAGCAAGCCTCGAACGGAGCTTTCATAGATGGTACGTGCATACAGTATCAATCAATGTGATAGTAAAGGCTTTACTGATCCTTTTGTTATCCATATCACAGGTGATATGTCCTCATCGACATTGCATATTCGCAGGCCTACTCGGCCCTCGGCGACTTGCTTCCTACGCCCCCAAGGACTCCAGCTCTGAACCCTCAAGGAACAGAACAACCCACTCTGCTATCGAAATGGCAGATTGCCAAGAGAGCCCGACACGAGCGAGAGCATTTGGGACCGTCACAAACCCCTCTACTGTAGGCGGCTGTAGTTTGGCAACTCGCAACCGGTGTCACATGACCGTGGGAGCGGGTAGAGGAGGGCAACCCGGCCTCGGGGACGGGGGACATCCACTTTAGGCAACGCAACCTCTTGTGAGTGAGCTCTCCCAAAGGGCCAAAGCTGTCCTATGTAGCGTCGAGTGATCATCCTCACGCTTTGGCCCATTACACTGTACACGAATCTGTATATGAATACAAGGTTTTGTGCACACTGACCACCTTATTTGTCACTGAGTGCTGATTAGCTCAGGACCCCTGAAATTCCCTATAAATGATTCATCTCGGACCACCGAAAATTTGGGCCTTATGGGAACCTATGTATGGTACTCTCCACCGAAAATGGGCCCCGTAGGGCCGACATGTTGGAGCTAAGAACCACTGAAAAGGAACCCGCCCGTCCGAAGTCCCATCTTCACCACCGAAAATGGTAAGCATCTGAACACGCCGAGGATCTGTCAGTTCCAATCACAAGTATTTTGCATATTTTGCTTCCCATGGGTCTATGGAAGCAAACTAGGCATGTTATAGCAAGCTTGTGCATAAAATGAGAGTTCTGCTCTGGAAACCTCGACGCCGAAGGCGTGGGAAATTAGACTATTTTTAGATATGTATAGTCTAAGAACCACTGAAAACGGCTGACTTGAAAAAATCTATCATGTAAATCACCGAAAATGGCCCAAATTCTGTCCCAGCGCACCACCGAAAACAGGTCACCCTGGGATGAATGCTCTATAGGGAATTTCAGGGGTCCTATTAGCTCATGAGGCTGGCAGCGCTGCGGCGGTTTGTAGAAAACAAAATACAATATGAGCGAACCTCATGTCGATTTCGTACTTGGTGCCGCTGGTGACGTATTCTTGAGGGTTTTTGACCTTTTTTTTGCGAAAATTAAGCATGGGTAAGCGGAAAGCAACTCAGCCTCGGGGACAGGAGACAACCCGCAAATTAGGCAACCGCAACCGACCCCCGGGGACAGGGGACGTTGCCTAACGTCGGCCGCGTACAGTAGGCATCCCGGCTACAGTTTCCCTACTATCGGACTGCGAGTTGAATCTTCTACACTTCATGCTTAGTACTTAGTTATGCTTATTTGTTGCTTATTTGAATACAATCACCACAGCCTTGCTACTTGAATGAGTGCAATGCACGGGTCTATGCTAGTATATCCAGAAAGCAGAGCAATGCGCATAAGTAAAAGTAAACATACATACAGGGCGCCAGGTAAAGTAAATATCAAAGCAGATCTGCTCGTTGGAGGCTGTCGCGCAAGATGCCCTCCTCCACCGCGCGGAGCGTCACCCCGGTGGCCTTCGTGTCCTGGGCGCATGGTTAGCTTCACGGCGTATCCAGTACGATATGAAGAAGTGAGCGAGATACGTACGGTGACGGAGGTCAGGTGAACATAGATACGGCGCGGCTCAGGCGAATGCTGCCTTGCGATCTCCTTGAAATGCGCCTGGAAGTCTGCAAGCCCCCAAGCCGTCAGCGCGCCTCTCCGATATATAGGTTATGGCACTCACATTGCTTCACCGTGTCTAGGTCGTTGCTCCGATCTCGGAAGCTCGGCACCCAGTCCTTGACCTTCGCCCCCGCCTTCAGTTTCTCCTCCAGCAGATCGCACTTGTTCAGGAATAGCACGATCTGCGTGCGTGCGAGCAGCTTGAGGGAGCAGAGCGATTGCCAGAGCACGAAGCTGTCCTCGAGACGGTTCACCCGCCGGTCCTCGCGCAGCCGCTCGTCGAACGCAGAGATCGGCGCGAGGAAGATGATGGCGTTCATGTCGTCGAAGTACGGGAACCACGCGGTGCGCTGCAGGACATGAGTCGAAGAGACACGATGGGTAGGGGGGTGGGCACGCACGGAGGAGCGCGTCCCGCCGACGTCGTAGATCTTCCACTCATGCCCGGACTCCTCGACGTTGAAGCTGTACTCCTGCACGCCCAGCGTCCGCAGCCGCGCCCGCACGACGTCTGCGTCCGAGGGCTCGTAGTCCCGCGCGGCGACGCGCTTGATGTCGTTCAGGAAACTGACGATTCGAGGTCAGCGATCCCATCCAGATCCGGAAGAAGGACGACTCACAAGCCGGGCGCCTCCTCCATCCGCAATTTCTTCCTCTTCAGTAACTCCTTCACGAGCGGATCGTCCCACAGCGTCTGCATGTCCTCCGCGCACCCCGCGATGACCTCGCTGACCTCCGCGTCCTTCCTGCTCCGCGCCTCCGCCGCGCGGTTGTCCTCGACCTCGATACTGTGACGGGGCTTGAAGCGTTCGAGCGCGGACCGCCAGCCGTCGCGCGAGCGGACGTAGAACTCCTGCGGGACGATCGGGAGCGCCTCGGTGAAGGCTTCCGACGTGTTCGAGGTGACCTCTTCTGACGCGGACCCGAGGCGGCGCTCGAGGTCCTTCTGCACGTTCTTGAGTGGGGTGAGACGGAGGCGGAGGATGCGGTGGTGTTCGGTGAATTCGAGGCCGTGGGCTGGGCCGCGGGTTGGGAGGTCAACGGGGACGATGCGGGGGGAGGAGATGGGGGAGGACGGTCCGGAGCCGGAGGGCGTGGAGGTGGCGATGGCGTCGTTGAGGAGGTCGACGATGAGGGTGATGGAGCGGATGAGGTTGAGTTGGATGACGGCGCGCCAGGAGAGCCGCTCTTCTTGCCATGCGTCGGCGGCATACTTCATTTGAAAGTCTAAAAAGTCGTAGTTAGCGCGGTGCCCGACCGAGGGTTCGAAAACAACAGAATATTTGCCGAGGAAGGGTCAGCGTTACCCGAGCCTCAAGGCTGTCGGCTGTAACATCCCCATCCGTTCCTCCAGCACCCTGCCAGCACCATTTCGACCAGATTGCCCCACAAACCCTAACGACGATTCGACGGTCGCTCGACTCGCCCAAGGATCACGCAAACTGCACAGAAAACCATCGCATCGGCCCCCCTCGTGGCCATGCATCGACAGAGCACCCAGTCTTGCGACGTCCAAACAAAGGAGAAGTGCTCACTTTTCAGCGTCGTCGACTTGCCTGTCCGCCCCAAGGAATGGATTTGATCCATCAGCAACTGCCACAGCACGCACGCAACAGACAACGCACCGCTCTCGCTCTGCCCAAGCAGAAGCACCTTGACGGGCGGCTTCTTTTTCTTGAGGGCAGCACGCTCCGCCTTGAGCTGTTCATCGATCTCGTCGCTGATGCGCTTCGCCTCCGCCTCTTCTTTCTCTCTCGCCTCGCGCTGCTCCGGGGTCTCGTCCTTCGGGGGTGCGATGGCGGCCGCGAGAGGATCGTCGGCATCAAAAGACTGTCCGCGTGCCATGTGTGCTTTGTAAGGATGTTGGCGACGAGTGCGGTGGGCGTGAAGGGGGGTGGGAGGTCGAAGGAAAGACGGAATGTATGCAGTGTGTTATATAGCGAAGCGCCCTGAGCAAGAAGGACTGGTCGGCCATCAGTGGAACCGTCGATACCTTATTCGAAGCTCACCTCACCGTCGCACGCTCGAGCTGGCTGTGCCTTTGAGCTTCCCTTTACAGATGATCGTCGTTTACGAGGCGGTTTTCACCGAGTCGTTCGGGGTTGGGGTGAGCGTCCGGACGAGAGCAAAAGAGCTGGAGCGCTGGAGGTCGATAATGATAGTGGCGAGTTGGTGGCGAGAGTGACATGATGGTGGTTGGGAAGAAAGGGCGCTAACCCAGATCGTGATCAGTCCAACATTGAGACACTCCACTACGCTTTGAAATTGTACCGTGACGTCGTGCGTACCCCGCAGGATGATTCTTGGTCGTCCTATACAAGTATACTTACCAAACAAATGCTGTCGAAACAATGTAGGCTTGGAAGAAAACAATGGACAGCATACGTCTTCAGATTCTTCACGGCGACGCTTCCCAGCTTGACGTAAATTTATGTAAAGTAATTTTTTCTGCTCGCTCTTGGAGTCTTGGTACACTCCCCCACTACCACCACAGCTCAACCATAGCCCACCAGGGTGTACGACCGCAACGACGAAGGCGAATATTACGCTTGAAGAAGACGGTCCTGTTACCCGTAAGACGTCAGTGCAGTGGGTGCCGCCGGGACAACCCACCGAGGTTCACGTCGGACAAGTTCGTGTGCTCAGCGAAGACGTTGGATGCCAGCTATTCGTCTTCGTCTTCATCTTCGTCTTCGTCTTCATCTTCATCTTCATCTTCATCTTCATCATCCGTATCGACATCTTCCTCACTCAAATCTCCCTGAAAATGGTCGTACTCCACGGCAACAACATCCCTCAAAGGAGTCACCATATGCGGCGGGACCGTGCACTGGCTGATGATCAGTTTCTCCACGGCCAACCCAGCCTCGGCGCGCACGTTCAACTGATCGCTCAAATGGTCGATGAAGGAATATCCGCCGGGAGGTTCCAGCCTGAAGTCGACCGTGACAAGCTGCATCGTCTGCAGCTTGGGGAACAGACAGGATGTCGGTGAAATCGCTTGCGGAAGGGACCACCCGGCCATGCTGTCGCCCCAGACATGGAGCACCTGCGTCGCGTTTGAAAAGAAAGCTAGCCAATGCTCTGCTCGCCATGCCCTGCTCCGGACGTGGATGATGCGCAGGGACTTCATGTATTCGGCCAGGAATTCGAGCACCCTTTTGACGGTGGGCAGGCGTAACTCGCACAGTGGCCCCGCCCAGGCGAACGTGACATCGAATACGGCGGCGTCGAGAGCGAGTTTGGTGAAGGCAGCTTCTTCCGACAATCTGACCCGTAGCAACGAGCCTGTGTGAAAGAGCTCGAGAAGTAGGGGCTGCGATCCGGCTTGCCTGGGACGGAGGAGCGTGGCGGAAAATGCGGGGAGAACGACGCAGCAGTCGTTGCCGGTAGCGTCGGTCGACGTGCAGGTAATCTTGAGAGAGGTACTTGAAGGCGTCTCGAGCAGCCTCAGGAGCGCGGCACACTCTCTGGCGGTTCCGGCTATGCCAAGTTTGGTGAGGATAGGTAGGGTGACGATGGTGCTGGTGCGATGGCTCGTAAGGTCCTGCGGGAAGCAGTTCTCGAGTTTGAGGGAATCAAGCGCTGGTATATTTTGTAAAGCTTGAATGAGGTCGGCGGCGGAACCAAGTGATACGGGTGTGTTTCGAGGGTTGTGCGAGATTTCGAGATTTACCAGGTTCTTCCAAAGAGGGGACGTCCACGGGAGGGCGCATCCCCACAATCGTACCAAACGTAGCTTGGGGGCGTCTTCGGAGAGGAAATCGGGGCCAAGTACGATCAAACGATCTGTTCCAGTAAGTGCGTGGCTGTGTGCACAGACCCCGATCTCGAGTTTCTCCAAGATCGGCGCGGGGACGGCGAGAAATGCGAGGACAGCGTCAACATCGCAAAGACACCCCAACACGTTCATAGACCGAATGTGGTGCAAATGCGCGGAAATGAGAGCAGCCCTTTTGGACATCTGCTGGGGTTGGGTATCCTTGGGACCGTCGAAAAAGTCGCATGGTATCAGCTTCTTGAGTTCCATATTAACGGGAGCTGTTTTGGAACGCTCCAGCATCTCCCGTCCCCATTCCACGCCTGCGCTGAAGGTGACATCGGTCCAAATGCCGGCCAAACTCAGTGCGAGATGACGCCAAAGGCGACAGACGTGTGTGAGTTGTACGACCCAGCAGATATCTGTGTCTGCCAGGGGTTTGGATGAGTAAGCGTATAAACGAGCTAGGGCCCTGCTACTTCGCGTTTCGATAACGTGAAGGTGGAAGATGTACGCGAGCACCTCTTGCGGTAGGCGACAGATCGGGGTGAGTTCGTTCCAGCGCGTTCCCACGAGACGGGTAGCTCTTCGCAATGCTGAGATTTCATCTTGTACGACTTGGCGGGCCACCGTGATATGCGATGGAAATGAGAGCTTGGTCCGAGTGAAGCCGTCGATGGCGGCCAGGCGCTGTGATACCGCAGCCGTCCAGTATTCGTCTCCTTCCATTTCCCTGTGTCTACATGGTAAGTTTAGTAGCGTATGCGTAGCTTCGTACTGACATGTTGAGCAGAGCGGCACACTGGGCACCACTGGACGTGAAGTGGCGTGAAAGAAATGATTTCGAACTACAATGGCGTTGCGGCCTGACGCCGGTGCTGGGGAAGTAACCGGCGCCGGCACCGGCACCGGCCGGTAAGTATGTCTCACGAACTTCACGATGAACTTCAATAGACTTCGGTGCACCATCGACGCGCAGAGTCAAAAGACGATACCAGAGCCCGAACTCTACGTCTACCCAAGTCGACGCCCCCAAATTTGGAATATGACATATCATGTAGCACCATACGATAGAGATAATCCCACAGAAACACCAGATCCTACCCAGGAGAGTTTACTACCGTCTATCGCGCCCATGCTCCGCCTGTCCTAGGATCGTGTCTCATCACCTGCTCCTGTCGGTACTTGCCCGTCGTCCTCGCGCGCCGCGGCTGCTCAACGTGTCTGCCACTCCGCGCGGCAGGCCCTTCCTGATACTGGCGGCCTCCGATTTCCCCAGGTGCTTTCACGCGTGGTTGCGGCGCAGGCTGATTCCGCCGAACGGGCGCGGCGCCGAAGCTCTTGTCCAGCGGGTCGATGGGGTGCTTGCTCTGCTGCCGAACTAAGAACTCGAACTCGCGCTGGTCAATGGGTTGCGGGGGCGGAAATTGGGTGGGAAGGTGCGGGGGCGGAAATTGCAGGGGTTGAAGGTGCGAGGGCGTCTGCACGGGAAGAAGCGGGAAGGGATCCGGTTTGCGCTGACGGCGGACGCGGTACCGTTTGACCAGCCAGCCGATGAGTGGTGGGAGGAGGAGGACGGACAAGCCGACGAGGAGGATCACCGTGATCATGACCATTTTGCTGGCCATATGTGGCGGTGGCGGTAGTGGAATTTAGTAGGAGAAAAAGAAAGGGTATGCCCAGCAGGATAGAACAAGGAATGTAGGGATAGAAGCGGGGACGTCGATTCCGGATCGTGCGCGTGCGCGCCTCGTCGGCGGTAGGATGAGGGATGGGGGACCTCTGGGAGAGAACGCCTGGGGTTCTATATGCGGTCCAATGTGCCATTGTTCATTGACATAAGCTCTACGAGAAGATTGTGATATGCCACGGGAAGAAAGAAAAGGACACCGATAACAGGGCCTCACCGCGCCCAGCCCGCGCCCCAGGAAAACAAACAAAACGTGGTAACCAGCAGCGACAAACGCGAGTCATGTTGGACATTCAAGCCAAAGGAGAAGAAAGGAACAGTAAACTTGAGGCCGGGGTCAACGTTATCATCGGGATCAAGTGGTATTGCCAGCCGTGCCACTAGGCCACTCAAATCGATCGACCAAAGGCGCGAAGTTACAATGCAAAGAACGAATGCAACATGCACAGCAACGTGGCAACGTCTGGGGGAGGTCACAGCACATGAGAATCCATCGATTACAAAAACTCAAGGCAGCGCACCCTAGACGTGGTAGTACGCCCCAGGCTCGTATCTCCGCACCGTCCCCTGGTGCACCTGCCGCGTCTGCACCCTCTGCGGCATAACTGGATGCGCCCCGGCGTATCGCTCGCCCCTTCCCCATCCCACATCCCTATCGCCCCCTGCATCTCATCAGGAAAAACCTCCCTTACTAAAAATCTACTAATTAGAGGGGGACCTTCCTAATTCCCTGTTCCCGCTGCCAACCTGCAAGGCACTACGTCAACGTAGGTCCCTGTCACCCTTCTGGCCTCAACTATGTATTTGAAGTGCAAATATGAGGTCAATGTCGACGACGGTGCATCGAAATGTGTACGGGGTTTTGTGAGAATAGAGCCCGTTAGTTCACTTTAGGAAGGTCCCCCTCTAACTAGCGCTAATTTGCTGGATTTGTTGATTTTAGTAAGGGAGGTTTTTCCTGATGCTGCCCATGCGTACGGAGGAACTGGGTTCGCAAACGTGGGCGTTGGCACGGCGTTCGTGGGGCGCGTTTGCATCCTCTCCCGTTCCTTGCTCGGATTTCGTCCATGATGTTGGTGTTGAGCGCTCGGGGGCAGAGGCTCGGAGGGAAACACGCAGCGCAGAAGCGCACGGCGGATCGGGGTTATGACCATGAGAGCGATGACCAGCACGCATGTGCCAGCGAGGCAGAGGCTCGCGATGAGATAGGGTGGCATGGGTCCGCGGGACGTCATTTTTGTGGGCTATGCACCTTGGAAAGGGAACGAGGTTGACGAGACGAAATGAGAGTGTGGACGACGCCAGGTCGTCGTGTGGGGAGATGGCGGGGGTGGGACGAAGAGAGGCGGTTATATATCCGGGAAAGCAGGTCCGGGCCATTGTTCATTTGTGGAGTCAGGGCGGAGCACAATGGGCCACTAGAACGCGATTGTTAGCCCTTTTGAGGGGGGGCAACAGGGCACCATTTGTCGGGTGCTCAAACGAGGTTCAAAGTTGAAAGTCGGGGTCGGGGAGGCCAAGGTTGTAGACTCTGTTCGCAGTGTGGAACAAGGCGTTGCGCGCGATGTTGATGGCCGCGCTAACTGGAAGACGGGACGTTCGGATCGAGGATGTCAATACCTAGGCATTATGTGAGTCGGCGGTATGCTGAGAGAGGAAACTTCGAGCGTACGTCGAGCAGAGCCTCTCTCGCAAGCAAGCTACCCAAGTAAAATGACTCAGGCCACCAATGACCGTCCGCTGTCGGCGAAGGTCAGAAAGAGCACGGTAGAGACTTGTAGAAGCACGCACAAGACCACATAATTTTGTTGGTAGGGGCAACCTCGAGGATCTGTCGTATGACATCACGCGAACCCTCCGTGCTGATCATCGCAAACACCTAGCATCGACTGATGTTAGCTTTCCTCCTTCAAGTTCGGATGTCGACGCATGCATACCTCTCCGAAATCAAGCCACACATTCGCATAGGCGGAGCAAAGGTACCCAGCGTCGCGCGTGTACGGATACGAGGAGTGCAGAAGAACGACTTGAGTTTGAGGATGCGCCACGATGAGAGGTTGGAGATGCGCAGGAGAAGAGAGGGCGAGGGTGATTTCCGAGTCTCCAAGGCCCGTATGGAATTGAACTGGAGACTGTGGTCAGTATGCCGCTCGGTCTCGTACGAGCATCACGTACCAGGTTTTCCGTAAACGCCAGCCACGACCATGGTCAATCCCACGATGTAGTCGTTCAAAGGCTTGTGTGCAACCCTGACCGAAGGTTTTAAACCGGCTTTTCCTTGGTTGCAATATTCGTCGAAAAGTTGTGCGAGAGAGTTTGAGACGTCCAGGTCGGAAGAAGGGAGGAACTCGATGAATATTTCGGCCAGCGTGGCAAGGTCGCTGGCGGCGATGGCAGCGATGAGCCCGTTGGACAGTGGTTTGACCGCGAGGCCAGTGCGATAACACACGACGGACTTGAACCCAACGACATCCGGATCGCGTCCTGCGGTGTGCAGCTCTGCAAGGAACGGAAGGAAAAACCGGGACACTGCGTTTTCTGGTTTGTCGATCTGGTAATCCGCACTGAAGTTCTTCACAAGGATGTCCTGGACAACTTTCAGACGACGACCAAAGAGCAATCGAAGCAAAACGCACCTGTGCGACCGTCTCTACCCGTACGATACGCTTGCATGGGCTCTTGACGAACTGGTCGTGCCACGCGCGGGACTCGCACAACGTATTGACCCCTCCCAGTCCGTCGTCGTGTAGGATCGTCTCGAGGTGCGACGCACGTAGCGCCCTTGCGCAAATGTCTTCATAGGGTTGCCCTGCACGGTAAGCCTTGATCGCCTCCCAAGTGCTGCCCGGTCCAGTTCCGGGCGTCGTCTCCGGTCGCTGGTCTTCATGATGTACGGCAGCGAGCTCCGGGGACGCGGCAGGTGAAAACGGAGGAAGACCGTAGAGTTCGGCGAGACGTGCGGTCGCGTTGTGGAATGCGAGTGTATGGGGTACGTCGGCGAGAGCTGGACCTTCAGCTTCGGAGACGAGAGATTCGAAGGGGAAGGCGTCGCGCCGCGTGGCGGTCAGGAGTGGATGGGCATGGTTATCGATGGCGGGATAGTTGAGAACTGTCCGCGCGAGGATTGGGTACGGGTGGGTTTCTCTGACTTTGATGTTTTGTTGCATTTCGATGGTCGATTACTGTAAATAAGTGTATGCAAGGCGCGGTGGCCCTACAAAGAATCCGTATATTGCGTAATCAGCATATACGAGCCTCGTGGCACGACGTCATCGTATTTTTCAACGCTCAGAACTAAAGGCTACGACAAGTGTAAATGAATTCTAGTTGTGCGCTCCTACTGCGTCGGACGACGCATTCCTTACTTCAGTTCGGTTTGGAATGTCACGAAACTGAAACCGATCGAATGTTGTTTGCTATGGTAGATAATCGCCCATCCACGGCGATGTGTGCTAACAAAGTCGGGGGCGCACAAGGCCTTTCCTTGGATCCCTGCTCTGTCAATAATCGAAATATATACGCGTGGAGGAACACGCGATGTGACGGAATTCCCAGATAATGCTCCGCTCGGGGTCAAAAGCATCAGCCAAGGGTCCCGCGATGGCCACCAAGGTCGGCGCGTTGAGGCGCAATTGGACCATCCTGTTCTGAGGGATTACTTGGCGTTCGCAAACTTGCTCGCACTCCTGATTCTCTCTCCGTAAAACCAGAGTAGGAAGGGACTGTGAAGACGAGTGTATGCGTGAATAAAACACAAGCAAGGATGGGACAGCGAACGTACGCGGGACATCCGATGGTAATGGCAATGCACGCGAGGATCGTATCTCCTTTCCCGTACCCAAGCGCGTTGTACATCGCGAAGAGAGGAAACCCGAATCCACACAGCGAGCGGAGGAACGACACGGCCGCAAGCGCGGACGCGGCATAGAGCGGGAACGCGTCGATGATATACGTTTGCATTGGCTGGAAAGTCATGAGGAGACCGAGGCCGAACACAGCGATCCCCTGCGTTGGGTTTCGTGAGTTTGGCACACCTTAAGTTTCGAGAGCGTACTTACGATGTCTGGGCCTATCCAGTGGACGTCACTCCGCGCCGTCCAGCCAGTGATGAGCATCCCGGCAGGAAGGAATGTCGTACCGAGAACGATAAAGGCTGCATATGAGATGGTCAGCACCGGCGCCTTGTGATATGAGGATATGGCTCACGCAGACGAAACTCAGGCTTGTTTACCCCGCCATATCTTGCTTTGAGTGTAGCGTATATTTTGTCGACAAATTGTGCGTTGACCTGGGCTGCGATCATCATGCCAACTCCGAGGGAAAGGTAGTTGAGGCCGGCGATCCCGATGCTTTCATGGTGAACCCCTTCGAAGATACCAGGTATAGTTGTCAAGAATACTATGTGAAGTTAGAACATACAAGGCTTAGAGATGTAAGGGCGACGTACGATAGTAAGTCCCATAGATGAATGCCATGTATATGCCGAATAGTTGTATGATGGGCTCGTGGATAAAGAGCGCAAAGGGGCGCACGAGAGCCTTCCCGAAGAGCGAGTTCCAACTATTGAATGTCGGTATGAGTTTCGAGAAGGCAAAAAGCGAGACGCACTCTCTTTGCTGATCCTTCGTAAATATTGTTTTGATCTCGACGGAATTCTCAACATCCCTCGTCTTCCTTAGCCGTCGCGCGCGCCACTCAAGGAGGACAGGCGGGTAAGCTGCATAGTGTTTAGAAACAAGGGCAAACGAAGCGAAAAGGGCGAGCGCACTTTCTCGGAGGTAAAGCAACCCAGCCAGTTGGATACATGCGTCGGCAATTGTAGTAGACCAGAACTGGAAGCATGCGTCAATAGCAACCCTGTTTCGTTTCGCGCCAAGCCGAGCTTACCACCCATCTCCACGACGACTTCTGTCCGATCCAAGCCCCTGCCATTGGGCCAACGACCGGTCCGAGAAGGGGGGCGAGACTGTAGATACCCATCGCTTTACCTCGATTCTCTGGAGCAAAAAGATCGCCGATGACACCCCCTCCGACCTATAATGCAAGAGACATCAGTACGACAGCCCATGCGAAAATTTTCGGAACTTACGGAGAGATAAGCGGAGCCTCCGAGGCCGGATAGAAACCGGAACGCGATGAGCTGATTTTTGGTCTGTGCGAAACCGCAACCAAGATTCCATGCTGAATGTCAGAGCATTATGAGACCGTGCCGTGCAGGAAGAGTACTGAATAACGCACCAAGGTAACCCAAGTTCGATATCTGCAAGACTCGCGACCGTCCGTAGACCTCGCTCAGAGGTCCAAAGAGCAAAGGTCCAAACGCTGGACAGATGTTAGTGTGGAACGAGAACCCCAGACGAGGGGTGAACGTACCATACGCCAGAACAAACGCACTCGTGGTCATGGCGAGAATCGCAGAGTTCGTTATCCCAAATTCGTCCGCGATTTGCTGAGAGCAGGGCGCGATCATGGACGACGATACGGGGGAGATGAATGTGAACGCGGAGACGATGAGGGCTGAGCGCCACTTTTTGACTGACGTCCAGCTGGCGCGATAAATATTAAACGGAAGTTGATGAGGTCTAAGAAAATACGTACTTGCGCGGGTTTCCTGGGTCATCCGCACCATCCCAATCCACAACTAACACGTCACGTTTCTCAGGACCAGGACCGTGATCACCAAACGGGACACCATGGTCCATTGTCCCAGCCGGACTACTAGTACTTGACAGGTTTGATCTTGGTTCATTATTCGCGTTAATGTGAAGCGACCTTCCGAGCTTTTTTCCGGGGGGGTTGTCTCCTAGTACGCCGGACATGGTCTATGGAACGAGAGGATGGGCAAAGTCCGAGTCACGAAACAGCGGCTCACGGTTCTTATACTTGCGATTGGCTCTGCCACAAATATAAGCGATCGCATTCCTTCGGGTGGCCTGTGCCCCGACGGGAACCGTGGACTTGCCATGAGTCAGCCTGGTGCATGGTGGGTCTAAAACTGAGATTTGGAAGTTCAATCGGCCGACGTTCCCGATTCCTTCAGCGTCATTGTTGCGGTTACCACGCCACAACGCCACCATGACGTGAATTGAACCATCGACACCGTTACGCGGTTACGGCCGTCCTCCAGGCTGCACCGCCAACCATCTACAAGTTGTTCGCGGAAAAGACCAAAGGTCTCACCCGCCAAACCGTTTGAGCATGGCTGCAGAGAAGTGAGATCCTCAGATTTTTGGAGCCTGAGGTTGACAACTGACCGTTTGGTTCGAACAGCGCCGCTGAAACCTATTGGGCTTCTGCGCTAAACACCCGTCTCGCACTGGTGGGCGGTATTACCGATCGAGCAGCGCTCCCATGACCTCGAGGCCCAATATTATGCCCATGGACTGTATCTCGATTTCGACAACCCAGCCTACGTGACGCGACCCCTTGAGTACACTCGCTAGCCCAATCCCGGGGCGCCAGTCCTCAAAGTGCCGACGCGTGTACACATCGCGGGGCAGGATCCCCAGATGACCGCAGAGCAGTATCATAATCTTCAGGGCACGGGTCCAGAAGCGGCGTATAGCAGGGAGAAGGGTCATCAACAGACGGTCGAGGAAGATGGGTGTTGTCTTGTCTGTGTGCCTGTTGCAACGACGTGTGCTTGCAGGGCTGTGCGAATATACTTGTGGGGGTTTGTATAGTTTGTCTTGGAGGCGCTTAGCTGGTTGGTCGCAGGACAATATAGCATATAAGGGGTGAATATGATTGTCGTTGCGGTCTATACGAATCCCGAGAGAGCGAGTAGAAAGAACATAGTCGTGCCATCATCACAGACGAGCGCCTCACTGAGGTGGAGGGGGAAGAACTGTAATGAGCGCCTAGAAGGGTGAGGGAACACGTATAAGTAGCAGAACAGAGCATACATCGCCTCGCAGACTCGATCGTGGTTAAAACCGTAGAAGACGAAAGGTGCATGGACGAGGTCACGGATATGCGAACTTTGAGCTTGTCCGATGCGCGACCTTGCGGTGGCTTTCCTGGTTGGTAGGCGGACCTGAAAGTTGAGCGTGTTAGGGGAATCCAGCGGCTTGAATGGGAGCCTACGGACCACCGGTTCGCACTGAAAACGTCGAACCGACGCAGTATGACATCTTGATCCAGGTGGGGCTGTCGAGGTTCAGCCAGGCTTTGAGAGTGTCGACACGACGCGGCACGCAACAGGCTTTGAGATGCTCATGCATAGCAGTATTATTGGCGAGAAGACGCGCGGCGGGCGCGGGGGAACAGCCGGTTGGAGTATGATCGTCCCGTCCTACAAAATACGTCAGCTTGCGATCCTTTCCCTTGGACCAAAGGCGTCAACAAGTCCTGCTCACGCACGTTCGATGAACAACCGATACCTCCCCTGCATCTAGGGCCCGTATCCTGCACGAAAAGCCGCACTACACAAGGTGCGAGCTTGATATTCTCTTGGATGAATCAGGTACTCCGTGGGTGATTGTGAGACTGTCGAGGGGATGCGTGCAGTTAGCAGAGCAAAGATGATGAAGAACAAGGTGTTACAGACCTAAATAAACCCAAAGGAGGCGGACTAGCCGGTAGGTCGAGAATGGCATCGTCTGGTCCCCTAAATGCGCATAGGTCAACTTGAGACGGCGACAGTCGGTTGTAAACAGGAGGACGGCGAGACAGAATTTGCCTTGAAAGGAGTGAGTAAAAGGAGTATACTCGAACGCGAACGCATACGTACTTCAGCACAAAATATCCGTCGCAAACATCTGTCGCAAGAGGAACAAGTCGAAGTCGGAGGGCGCGGGCGAGCTTGGCTGGCACGCGTGGTTAAACTTGCCGTTGCCTCATTTGAATCCGTTTTGATTAGCCGAGAAAAACCAGGACTGTAGGCGAGAGCAAAGAAGATATTTTCGTCGGATGGAGTCGCAGGGAGTCGCAAGAGGCAGGAGGTTGGCGGGAGGAAGGCAAAAGGAACACAAAATCGACTGGCTGCTGACTAATCGACGGGGGCGACAGCCGGAATCATGCAACGAAGACGATCATATGTTGCCCTTCCACCTTACTCATCATCATATCCGAATCAGTCCACCAGACCCTCTCAGACCTTTCTCTCTCTTAGCCACATTTACGCGAGGAAACCCAATAAAAGAAATATGAAAGATACGGGTACAGAAAGGTGGGATGTTACACCTTATGATCCGGGCCCGGTCTCGTCTCCGACGAGTCTGTCTCTTCAACTCCACGAGGCTAATACAACCGACGACCGTATATTTGCAGTGTCAGGCTAGACGGAGACGCTGAAGACTATTGGGCTTCCGCGGTTCTCCTCGTCTCGCCCTGGTGGACGAACTCATAGACCAGAGCCATGGCTCTCTTGACGAAGATGAACGTCTTTTCCAAGTAATCGACGCAGACTTGAAGGCAATGGAGACCGCGGTTGGTCGCCTCAAGGCGCGTCGTGACGCGCTCACCATGCAAGCACGTCGTCGCGGATCCGCCCTCCTTTGGCGCATCCCTCCCGAAATTCTCCTCCGTGTATTCGAACTTTACGTCCTCGTCACGCGGTCTTCTCCTTACTCTTCGGAAAGGCGTTGGCCGCTCAAGCTCAAGAACGACGAACTGGCGGCGCTCCCTCTCACCCACGTGTGTCGGCACTGGCGGTCGATCGCCGTTGATCACGGTCCTTTGTGGACGACCATCCCATTCGATCTAGTACGATCTTTCTGGCGCGACGAGCTACTTGCTCGCTTGAAGACGTTCGCCATCACGGTCAAAATCACGGACCCCCATGCTAGACATAGAGCCAAAGCTCCCCCTTGCATCCTGCAACAAGCACGCGAAAGTGGTGTGCTCCTCGCGCATATACACACACGTCAAGTCCTTATCTCTCGCTGGACCGTATGAAGACGTCGCATCGGTGGCCGAATCCATTACCCGTGGCGCTCCTTGTTTGAAGAATTTGCAGGTGAACGTGAAATCCTACATCGATGGTGGCCAAAGCGAAGATGGACACATCCCGCTTTCCGGCGAGTTTGCTCGAGGTACCCCTCAACTTCGCGGCATCGCACTCAAATTCTGCTGGATCCCCTGGGAATCTCCCATCTTCACCGGCCTTACTTCCCTCAGTATACTCCTCAGGACGAACCCGTTCCGCGAGGCGCCCCTCGACAGCCTTCTACAGTGCATTGAACGTTTGCCCTCGCTAAAAGAACTTTCCCTCGTCGAATGCATCCCCTACGGTAGAGATCTGGGTATACACGAGCCCATACGCCTTCCCTCTCTCGTTGCTCTCACGGTTGGCGGGGAAGCACGGATCTGCGCAGCGCTCCTCCACTACCTCGATCTGCCTGCATGCCTCCATCTATCGTGGACGTCGCCGCACGATTGCGAATTCATCCCTTTCCTTCCTGTCATCGCCTCTCATTGCCTTCGTGCCAGCGAAGCAGGAAAACCCGCTCACACCCTAGAAGTTGCCGATGATTGCGACGCGTTGTTTCGCATCGAGAGTTGGGACAGCACCCCGTTCTCCCCAGGCAACAGCCCAGACGGTCTCCCCAGACCGCAACTGAGGATCGAGCTTGAGCAGTGGGATCGCGATTTGGTCCACGGGATCGTCGCAGAGGTGTGCGCCGCACTCTTGTTGGAACAGCTGAAGGAAGTAAGCGTAGGATTGCAAGACTGGACACACTCGCATTGGATAGAACTCCTCAGCCGCTGTCCCCGAGTCGCCGAAATACACGCCCCGGCAGAATGGGGAGACATTGGACAATTCCTGGCTTCCGCGCTCGCCGAGCGAACCCCCTCCGAAAACGATCGTCCCACTCCCCCCCTCCTTCTTTGCCCAGAACTCAAGCACGTCAAGCTTACCGTGGTCGATTTCGAATCGGCAGCCTTCGCCCTGTGGATTGATTGCCTTGAGGTCCGTCGAGAGGCGTCGATCCCCATAGAGAGCATGTACTTCGACGGGTGTTCTTTTCCGTGGATCAATTGCGGCAATTCGAGAAAATTGTTCAGGTTGATATGGACAAGTACACCAGATGGTGGGTAGATTCGGTGGTTCAGGGTGAGGCCGCTCGGGGTGGAACATCTACATGATCATAATTGACCGTCATTTCTCCATCTTCACCTTACCATTGCAGACTCTTTCGTCACCTCGAAATCCCTCGCGGACTTGCGACATGTCTATTTACTCCTTCCAGCCGTTTCGGGTCAACTGCTGATGGACTTTTTTTCCATTTACGTACGAAGCATAAACCACGGGTGTACTTATCTAGACAGTGCTGAGCAATAGGTCCGACTCATACTTCCAGGCGCGGGCGCCGGAATTTACGAACCACTTGTGTCAGTTACACAAGAGCTTATCACGGGTAGCTTGAGCAGCTTCGATGGCCATCAAGAACTCCTAATCCCTGGGTCTCAGCTCTTCGAGACACGCCGCACAGTACGCCGACCCGAAGACCTTGTACAGGTTCTCGTCAGGTCGCGGTCGAGGATAGTAGGGATCGTTGGCGAAGAATAGATCGACGAGAGCATGGAAGTCGCCGAGGGTGGACATCGAAGGAGTGAATCTGTGAATTCAAGGTAGGATTGAGCGACGGAAAACACGAACGAGCGGATACGCACCTGATTGAAGTCGAAGACGTAGCACCGCACGAAGTCGTGGCCGTCCCGCCCATGGTAAACTCAATGTCGCGTCCGTCGTAGCCGCCGATCCAGTGGACGCGCTCAAGCATCTCGCCCATTCCCTCGACGACCTCGACAACGGTAGACAGTTCTCCCTCCTGCACACGGCTCCGCAGGAACTCGTACCGCGCGACATCAGTCGGGAAGTTGGCGGAGCTCATGAACGGAGTGGTGCGCACCGTTTGTCAAAGTAGAGGTGACACAGGAGAGGGCTGTCGACGTTCTCGACTTGATTTCTGGCGAAATATTTAGAATTCGTGGTGTATTGTATCGCCGATGAAGGACGGGAGCGCGCCGGCGCGGTCCATGGCGTAGGCTGCATGCGAATTTGCAGAGGGAGAAGAGGCGCTGGTCGACGGTCAAACGGGAATAACCGTGGCCTGCCTGCCGGGAGTGACTCGGGGAGGTGGATTACATCTCCGGTATATGGGTTGAAGTATGCGACTAGACGCGGAAGGAGCGAAGAACGAAGCGGAATGGCACTGGGTGAGGTGGAGCGTTTTTGAGAGCTTGAAACTCTGCGCGGAGCTCGTGCGGTGCGGTCGGGGCGCTGTACGAACACAAAGGGCTTTCCACGTGAAGCATACACGGTGGCAAAGCTCCACACACCGATGCGCGTTGGCAAGGCGGACTCGTTCGGGTGCAGCTACTGAAATCTGAAACTCTGAATCATGGACAATCTAAGATGGGTCAGACGTGTGAAAAGGTGGACTAACCTGCGATCGTTCCTTGATAGTACAGTCGTCGTCCGGAGATTTCGTCGGAAGTTAGTCACAGCGGGAGACAGCCCGATATAGAGCTTGCGAGCCTCGTGGTGCTGACGTATTCAGTTTCCCACGCCAGCCGCAAAGGCGATTTTCACCCGGGGAAAAGCGCACAGTTTGAACTTCGAAGTTTGTCTCCGAGACAGTCGTTCTGGTTGCAAGTCCAGAATCAAACATGAATAGATGAGGATGGATGTTTATTACTCTGGTGAATTAGGGCTATCCATCATTAATACAATACGCTATTCGCGCGCTACTTCCCCGACTTGCCATACCTGCTCGCGTTCCTGATCCTTTCCCCGTACCTCCAAAGCAAAAACGGCCTGCGCACAGCGCCGATGAGCACCGTCGTGAGCGACAGGAAAGCATAGACAGAACGTACGCAGGACACCCGATGGCGATCGCGATGACAGCCAGGATCGTGTCGCCCTTGCCGTACCCCCAGCGCATCGTACATCGGCAGGCGCAAACAGGGGGAACCCGACCCGCACACGGAACGCATGAAATTGACCGCGGCGAGCGCCGAGGCGGCGTAGAGCGGGAAGGTGTCGATGATGTACGCTTGGATGCTCTGAAAGGTCATGATGAGCCCCGACCCAAATATGGCTATGCCCTACATACCACAGATTTAAAAAAACGAGTTAGAAGGAGGACGGGAGAGGAAGACGTTAACGCACAATGTCGGGGACGATCCAGTGGACACTGCCCCGCGCCGTCCCAGCCCGTGATGAGCATGCCTATGGGGAGGAGAATGGTGCCGGGTACGACGGTGACTATACGCAGGGGCATCGCGAGCGATGAGCGTGCATAAATGGTCAGAGGCGATACGAAAACCCACTGAGCCGAAACTCGGCTTCCCGACGCCGTCGTTCTTCGCTTTCAGTCGGCGATAAACCCTGTCGAGCATCCGCGCGTTGATCTGCGAGGAGATCGTCACCCCGACGCCGAGCGCTATGTAGTTCAGCCCCGCAAAACCGACGGGCTGGGCATAGACACCCTCGAAAATGCTGGGAAGAGTCGTGAGGAACACTGGCCGCGGCGTCAACTCAAGGCAACGGTACTCTCTTTCGGTGGACTCACGGTAGTAGGTACCGTAAATAAAGGCCATGTACAGGCCGAGGAGCTTGATGATGGTTTCGTAGTAAAAGAGCATGAACGGGCGCGTCATCGCCCTGGAGAACACCGACTTCCAGCTAGAGGTCGATGGACCGTTAGCTCTACTCGGGTATCGGAAAAGGAGCTCGGAGGATTGTGTACGCACTCTCTGGACTGTTCCTTGGAGAAGACGGTGCGAACCTCGATGCGATTCTCGATATCCTGGGACTTCCGTATGCGCTCTGCGCGCCATTCCAGCAGCACAGGCGCGTACGCTGGTGTACCGACGTCAGCCCTCGCCCACGACAACAGCCAAGAACAAATAGAACAAAAATAAGATAACCGCACTTTCTCTCAGGTAAACCAAGCCAGCGAGCTGAACGCACGCATCTGCGATCGTCGTCGCGTAGAACTGGCAGCGAAAAGTCAACGTTTTCGAGGACGGTGAGCTTCAAGATAGCACAACGCGACCGGGCCTACTTACCACCCATCGCCACGTCGATTTCTGCCCGATCCAAGCTCCCGCGATGGGACCGACGATCGGCCCGAACAGCGGGGCAAGGCTGTAAATCGACACCGCCTGCCCCCGTCGTTCTGGGGGGAACAGGTCGCCGAGAACGCCGCCTCCGACCTGGCGCGATGCGATATGCGTCTCAGTCACTGCTAACAAGGGGGGCAGCGGGCTCGGGAAAAAACACGTACGGAGAGGGGCGCGGATCCGCCCAAGCCGGCCAGAAACCGGAACGCGATGAGCTCGCCCTGGTTCTGGGCGAAGCCGCACGCCAGGTTCCACGCTGCAACAGAGAATGGTTATTGAATGAGAGTCTGTCCGCCCGAGAAACATCCGTTACCGCCGACGCACCGAAGTACCACATATTCGCCAGTTGCAACACGCGGGAGCGGCCGTATATCTCGCTGATGAGCGGGCCGAGTAATTTCAACGGACCCACCCAAACGCTGTGACCCCCTCAGCACGGCGACTCTATGG